>ML675650.1:5077080-5208802 GCA_007922155.1 Mesoclemmys tuberculata | reverse complement strand
CCGCCCGCGGCGAGGGGCCCTGCCTATCCCGGGCCGGGGGAGGGGCCGGCCCAGGTGGCGCGGAGGCGGGCGGAGGGAACTTGTCCCGGCCCCGCTCCGCCCGGCCAGCCGGCCCCGCGTCCCGCCGCCCCCCCGCTGCGGGGACGGCTCCCTCCCGGACGGCGGCCCGCGCCGCGCCGAGCGCCTCTGCTCCGCTCGGGCTGGAGCGCTGGGTCACCCCTCTGCGCCTCCGGGAGAGCCGCTCCCTCACGGTGCCCGGGAGGCGGAGACGGGGCAGGGTGCTGAGCGCCGCGGGTCTGGCGCGCTCTGACCCGGGCCGGCCTGCACGGAACACGAGGGGAGACACCGGCCCGCCCGCGAGCCGAGCGGCCTGGGCGCACCACGCGAGCCGAAGCAGCACGGTTTGCTTGGGGGCAATCTGTCCCGCCGAGTTTTATTTCCCTTCTCGGCGGGGTGGAGCCACGAGGCGCTGGAAGGAACAGGAGCAAGCCGTTGAACCTGCGGCAGAAGACGTTGCTCAGGTGTCCCGAGGGAGGAGGGAAGAAAAGGAGCAAAACGAAGCCTATCGGGGGGCCTGACAGATCTGTTCCGCTGTGGAATAGTCCCCTGAGGAAACAGCAGGAGCCACGTTACTTGGGGCATTTAAAGCAAGGCAGGGAAAGGTTCCTCGGAGTGCACGGTGGGCAGAAACCTCGCCCTGGCTGGGTGGATGGCTGGGGCTGACCAGCCTCTTCCATCTCCCTGTCCTGTGAATTGTATTAGGATGAGAGCGACACAGGTAGTTTAAGCAATGCAGTGTCAGACTGGCCACTGGAGGGGAGCAGACAGCACATTTGGCTCTGCGGGCTCTGTCTCCGTAGAGCCATTTAGTGCTGTTCCTTTCAGGCCCTGCCTGGAAGCCTTACACTGATTTTAGATTTTTTCTTTTTAAATGAGAATCTCTCTTAGGCAAATTTCTAGGGATGTCTCTTGCTGTCTGCTGCTTTTTAAAGATGCCTCCTCACCAAGAAATAGCTGACAGTGTCAACAGAATGTGTTTGTAACACTGCGGAGGAGGATTTGGAAACAGTCCCTAAAATCTTTAGAGAGGAGGCACCTCGCAGGCAGAAAAGGCCAGTCCAATGGAGGGCCTGTATACAGTAGGGAGCCAGAGCAGAGCACTGGGCCAGGGCGTTCACGGCAACCTGTGCTGCTGAGCAGACAGGATATTGTGTTTTGTATCAGTCGAAGGCTTTTTTTCAGGGCATGTGGCTTCATTTATAGATAAGAGCTGCAATAAATCAAACTCGGGGGTGAGATTTGTGTGACTCAGTCCGGGCGCAGCTGTGTCTGCGAGGAGGGCGTGCGCATGTGCAGGCTTCTGCTTTCTGGCCCATCGTTGCTATTTGGGGCCCCAGCGCTGAGGAGCCCAGAAGGTCCCCATGGTCCCCACGACAGGTTGAACAGCCTGCGAGGAGAGGCCCTCACTAGCAAGGGTTGTGATTACTTAGGAGGCCAGTGCTTCAAAGTGCTTCCTGCCGGTCCCCCCTCAGTCTTACCAGCGGTTCTTTATCTCGGCCTGGAGAAAACTGAGAGATGCTGATACTTATGTGTGCTGGAGAGGAGATGTGTGGCTGGTGTCATCGGCATATGGCTGGCACGCTGCACTGTCTTCCCAGCTCTCCCAAAGGCTGGGGGTGTGTGTCTATATATTACACACACTGAATATTATTGAGGAGAGGAATGGGCCCTGTAGGACTGCAGAGATGGCGAGACAATTGCCTATGATGACTCTCTCTCAGTTTGGTTGGAAAGGAAGGACGTGAAGAGTGCATGGTGGTTTTGCTCATCCCCGCAGCTTTGGGGAGGCAGGCTGGGATTATCTGGCAATGCAAATGTCAACACCCTCCGTTCCATGAAGGGCAGAGAATGCTCCCAATTCACATCTGCGGGCCCCTTAGGAAGAGATCTCCAGTTAACCGGGATAGACTAGACTTGAAGTGTGAAGCTCTGCCCTATTGAAAATCAATGGCAAAATGTCCATTTACTTCAGAGGAGTCAGGATTTCACTCCACCAATGGGTATTTCTAAAGTTCAAAAAGCAGATTTAGCACCCTCCTTCCCATTTTTGGGCATTCTTTCTATCCTATAGACACAAAACAGAACAGCCCATCTTTTTTGTCTCCCTCTGCAGGTCACCTTTTCTAAGAGAGAACCCTTCTATTTAGATCAGCTAAAATTAGGGCTGTCAAATGATGAAAAAAATTAATTAGGAGATTAAAAAAAGGAGTCGCAATTCATTGCAGTTTTAATCGCACTGTTAAACAATAAAAGAATACCATTTATTTAAATCTTTTTGGTGTTCGGGGGAGAGAGAGAGAGAGAGAGTGAGTGTGTGTGTGTGTGTTTTGGGGGAAGAATGTGCCCCTGCTCAGGGATGACTGGGTATATGGGCGGGGAGACGGGTACACCACAACACCAACCCTGCTGCGCAGCAGACAAGAGGCAGGGTCCCAATCCAGAGCAGCTCCATGGATGGGGGGGAGGAGGCAGGAGCAGCAGTGGAGCAGGGCGGCAGGAGGAGGGGCACCCCGTCCCAGAGGCACATAGCAACGCCCTCTTAAACACAGTGCCCTGGTGTGTGATTAAGACTCATTTTTTAAAAAGTGTTAATTTGTTTTGAGTTAATCACATGCATTAACTGCAATTAATTGACAGCCTTTATTATTTTTATTACTAATATTTGCTCTGTAAAAAAGATCTACAATCTATGAGTCAAAGTATGAAGGGGCATACAAACATTTGGCATATCTGGCACATAAATACCTTGCAACACCAGCTACAACAGTGCCATGTGAATGCCTGTTCTTCCTTTGGGGTGATACTGTAAATAAGAAGCGGGCAGCATTATCTCCCATAAATGTAAACAAATTTGTTGTCTTAGAAACTGGCTGAACAAGAAGTAGGACTGAGTGGACTTGTAGTCTCTAAAGTTTTACATTCTTTTATTTTTGACTGCAGTTATGTAAAAAAAAAATTCTATATTCATAAGTTGCACTTTCACGATAAAGAGATTGCATTACAGTACTTGTATGAAGTGAATTGAAAAACACTATTTCTTTTATCTTTTTCACATTGCAAAAATTTGTAATAAAAATAATATAGAGTGAGCACTGTACGCTTTGTATTCTGTGTTGTAACTGAAATCAATGTATTTGAAACTGTAGAAAAACAGCTAAAATATTTATAATACATTTAAATTGTTATTCTATTGTTGTTTAACAGTGCGATTAACACTGCTTTTAATCATGACTTATATTTTTAATCTAGTGAACTTGTTTTGCATTAATCACTTGAGTTAACTGCGATTAATTGACAGCCCTAGTTAAAATATTAACAGGAAGGTTTTATATCACTGTTAATTGTTGACCTGATTGTTTTCATTTTAAATTCATGAACATTAATAGCTGGATGATATTTTTGTCAGTACGCTTTGTGGGATAGGAATTGCCCTGTTTTGTGTTGATACAACCCTTGCCACAGGGAGTCCCAGTCCTGATTGGGGCTTAGGGTGCTAATGTAATGCAAATAATAACTACAGAGAGATGCAGATCCTAGGAAACCCATCAAGGGGAGGTTGGACTGAAAGAGCAACTGATACTCAACTGCCTTTTTTTTTTTAAACAGCATCGACAATGTCCTACTGCCATCAGCAAGGGATAAAGATGCCAAGAGCTAATCACTTTGTGCACTGTGATTTTTAATCTCTTGATTAAAGAGAATCCTTTTATCTCCAGTTTTTATTCAATGGTTCTGTCCAGAAAAGGGAAAAAATAGCTTTCTCTACACTGCCATTATATGCACATGCTTTGGGGGTCTTCTGCAATACACCATTTGGTATTTAATTGATATCCTGAAATCACTGACACCTGACCACAGGGAAACGCATACTGCATTGTGCTCTTCAGTTTGGAACAGTGTTGTTTTCCTTTAAAAGTTAATTACAGATGTGTTATCTTTTTGTA
Source organism: Mesoclemmys tuberculata (assembly GCA_007922155.1). Classification (NCBI taxonomy): domain Eukaryota; kingdom Metazoa; phylum Chordata; order Testudines; family Chelidae; genus Mesoclemmys; species Mesoclemmys tuberculata. Next base: position 5,204,798 of record ML675650.1, on the reverse strand, counting down.
TGAACGCTGCTGATTTTATGGATGAACTTGACATGACTTTTAGGCACACCTTCTCTCTGCAAAGTCATGGATTGCCTGTGGTAGGAAAGGTGGGTTTGGTTTGGTTTTGTTTTGTTGACGGTTGTGCAACTTGCACAAGCTGAGCCCTTTTTTATGTTGCAATGACCTCATAAGAGCACAGCCTCTCCCTTGTGACTGTAGGAGCCAATTACAATTCCTTCCCAGGACGACTTCCTCTGGTATTTCTTCATCACTTGCAATCCTTGGAGAATGACTGCTTCCTTTCTGGTTTGAGCAACTGAGCCATGTTATATCCACCCTGGAGTCTCTGCCTTGTCTGCCAAATAAAGATCAAGATTCTGCTCACCTTATGCATGCTAGCAGCCACCCCTGTATCGTCTCAAGATAACCTTCCTGGGAACATGGGAATTGCCAGAGTGGACCCACCCCAAGGTCCATCTGTCTCAGGAATGGCCCCGTCCAGATGCTTTAAAGGAAAGTGCAAGGCTCTGAGCAGCAGCAGCTATAAGATAACCAACCTTTCCCCAGGGAGAGTCTTTTCTTAATCCCTATAGCTAGAGGTTTGTTTAGGCCCTAGAACAAGAGAGTTTAGATCCTTCCAAAACTCTGAGGATTTCGCTATTCTAATAGCTCCCCTGCCCTGTTCAGCTTTGGCTCCTGTCCGTTCCTTCACAGAACCTACCCCATTCTCAGCTTTTCCCTCTCTACCAGTTGCCTCCTCCACGTTGGCCTGTTGCCAGCTGGGGAGGTGAGCCAGAGAGGCTGTCCACATGCCTAGAACCTTGTACCAGAGCTGCTTCTGGTGGCCAGGATGGGGAACTACATTTTGTACCCAAAGGCCTGTGAGGTGAATGACGGTGGTCAAACGCAGGTGTGTCACAGGAGATGCTGGACACTTGGCAGCCAGCGTATCACAGCTGGTAGCACTAGAGGTGTTTTTCAAAGATTCATTTAATCCACACAGTAATTTCAAGGGTTAATGCTTTGGCTGTATCTAAAGCTTGGTGGTGGTTGGAAAGGATTTGGAGTTTTAATACAAGCTTAGGGGGGAAAATCCTTGACTCTGGTGACTGCTAAATGCACAGTGGCAAAAATAACCTTTTAAAAAAATAAGATGGGAAATAGTGAACAATCTTCTTCTAGAATGCAATGACCTGAAAAGCAAGGTCTCTCTGCACCGCCTGCACCAGTCAGTCATATTAAGAAAGGGTTTGCAACTTGCTAAAATTTAGATAGCATATGATGCAAAACTATTTTATCTGCACTAAGGATGGATAAGTAGCTGGCAGATGATGTGTTTATTAAGACACTTAACTACTTGTTGGGTTGAGCTAAGAGTATGTGCCAGCAATTATTTCATTACATTTAATTAACTAAAATTATGTAACAACTTCTTTGGAGTTTGTGGGACATTGTTTCCTTTCATAGTTCTGGTTTGCATGTTTAATAAATGTTGCAATAAATTTTAATGGCATTTATAATTAAGATAATAAACAAGAAAAGGAGCAGATGATATTCCATGGAGACAGCGCTATGGCTTAATAGTCAACGAGGGACGCTGACATTACCAAATCTGGAGTTGATCTAATGGATCAATAGGATTTTTTTTTAATTTGAAAAACACAAAGCGGCAAAGGGCCAAAAGTCGGAACCCTAAAATTCTGAGACCTGGATCAGCTGCTCATTGTGAAATATCCACGAACTGGGGTTCGGGAGGAAGACAATCCTGTTGGTTAATACAGCTCGGGCCTGGGCAAAAATCATATAAATTCTGCACATTGAGAACTATCAGACAAATGTTCTACCTTTTTTAATACCTTTCTCTCAGAATGGCTAATGCCAAATACTTCAGAAGGAGGTGCATAATATCCAAATACACTTAATTTCATGGCCTCTGGTGCCATATTATATCATTTTCTGATGCTAGGTAGTCACCTGTTTATGACATGAAGGCGGAGGATGAATTGTCTGTTTTGTTTGTGTGACTACAGTTGTTCTTGCTAGAAATGTCGAATCACTCAGCACCTAGGTGGCATCCCATAGCAATAAGTTCACTCAGCTAATTGTACTTTGTGTAAAGAAAAGTCATTTCTGGTATCCAGTTTGCAATAAAGGTGGTGTCTGTTAATTTCAGCTAGCATCCTTCTCTGTTCTCGGATGATGGGAAAAGGTGCGGAGGGGTCTTTTTGCTCTGCTTTGTATGTAAATCTCTTTCTCCTCTCATTTCTGCCACTTCCCCACCATCGAGCACTGCTGGTCAGTTCTGCCATCTTTCTGAGGCTCTGGTCTGTTTTTGCTATGTTGCTTTGAACATTAAGGGTCAGATTTGTAAACATATTTAGGTGCCCGAAGCTGCAGGTTGGCACTCAGTAGGATTTTCAAAGAGCCTAGGCACCCAACTCTCACTGAAATCAGTAGGCGTTTGCGGCCTAGGCGTTTTTGGAAAGTTCCCTTGAAGCCTGTCTGAATCTTCAGGTGTCTAAATACCTTGTAAAAAACCAATCCCCATGGGACCAAATGGGGCTTGGCCTTGGCTGCGGCCCAAGCCAGGGCAGCGTGCCATTTGCCTTGCCCCAGGAGCAGACCAGCAGGCAGAGCAACCGAGTCACGCTCTGCCTCTGGGCTTTCCCCTGCTCTGTGTGGGCACAGGCCGGATGCAGCAGATTCCCCCCACCACACTGGCCCCACAGTCCTAGGCCCTTCACTCTTATCCCAGCCCACACCTAATGACATGAGTGGGAGACAGCAGCCCCGTGGAGCCTGCTCTCCTTCCTGCACTGGACCCCACTATCTGGCCAGCAGGTGCAAGGCCGTAAGGCACTGCACACCGCACGCCTCCTACTTCCCTGCACTGCTCTGCAAATCGGGACATGCGCTGCTCGGCTGGCCTACCATCAGACCGGCCGGGCCCCCAGCTGGCTCTGCCTGCCCCAAACCAGCTGCGGGCTGTGTCATGGCATTACAGCGTTTTCCAACACTCTGTCCTTTTCTTAAAGCAGCCTGGTTCCTTATTCACCTCGCCCCTTATTTGGGGGTTTGACTGCACTTCACATGAAGCAGATGCCTTCCCTGACTTGCCTGTACTGCTGCCAAGATGTTACTATTCTTTCTAAACCCTCTGGCGCAGAACCAGTTCAGATTGTCTTTCTTTTATACATTGCTCTGTGCGTGTGTGAATTTCTTTTGTCAGGGTCGCCCGCTTACCTAGTTTCTTAGATCCTCTGGAGAGATCCACAAAATCTTCCCTAGTTTTAACTAACCTAAATAATTGTCTGTCGTCAGCTTATTTTGCTGGCTCACTATTCATCCTGTCTTCCAGGTAATTATTACTGAACATCAGCAACCCTAGTACTGATCCCATAGGCATCCCAGTATTAACCTCTTTCCAAGCTGAGAATTGGCCATTTAGTCCTTCCTTTTGCTTCCAAGCTCTTAACCAGTTTTTAATCCCTCCCAGGACTTCAACTCCCACTCCTTAGTTACCTCATTTCCTTAATAGCCTCTTGTAAGGAACTTTATCAGAAGCCTTTCGAAAGTCTAAATAAATTATATCCCCAGGTTATTTTTATCTACTGCTTTAACTCTTTCAAAGCATTCTAACCAGTACAGCAGCAAGGTTTATCCTTACAGAAGCTGTGCGAATGTATCCTGATGATTGTATTCACCTAGGTGCTCTATATTTGCATTATATTCTGTTATCTGATACTTTATATCTCAAAGCATAATTTAAAAATAACGGTGCAGAACAGGCTGTTCAGTGGCAGGGACTTGCCTACCTCACTAAGGGTATGTCTATGCTGCAATTAAAAACCCGCAACTGGCCTGTGCCAGCTGACTTGGCTTGCGGAGCTGGGGCTAAGAGTCTGTTTAATTGCGATGTAGACGTTTGGGCTCAGGATGAAGCCCAGGCTCCAGGACCATGCAAGGTGGAAAAGTCCTAGAGCTCAGGCTGCAGTCTGAACCCAGACGTCAGCTGGCACGGACCATCCCCGGGTGTCAAATTGCAGTGTTGACATAGCCTGAGGGTCTGCTGCATCATCTGTGGTGTCTGAGTGCGTATGTTGGCACTGCATTGTAAGGCCAAGGTTAGCAGAACTCAAGTTAGTCTCTTGGTTTGTTAACCTAGGGCTTGAGTGCCTACACTCATTTGTAACCACATGTTAGGCATAGTTGAACCCTGGGTTCCAACCTGGGACTCCAGCATCCATCTCCTAGACTTCTTAACACGTCCTTCTTTCGTGGAGCAGTGTGGGACAATTCGGCTGTCCGCCAAAGTCAGCCCATAGGACTGTGGGATACTCTTGGCAGACTCCCAGAGCACAAGTCCAGTGGGGCAACATCTACACTGCAAAGCAAAAACAGGCTTGAACCCTTGGTCCCAGCTTGACTCAGACTCTCCACCCTTGTGGGATCCTGGGACTGAGACCTAGGTTACTGTGCTTTGTGTGTAGACGGAAGGAGGGTTAGGCTTGAACCTGAGTTCAAACACTTGTCTTACATTGCAGAGTAGACAGTCATAGTGACAACTGATGTCATATTACCACTTGCTGGACAGCGTGATACCAAGGGAGCTAAAAAGAAAAGAAATACATTTAGAATAACGTACTGCGTGCCCCTTTCACCATGCTACATGGAGCATGCAGCACAGAGCTACAGGGCTGACGTCTTCCAAAACTTTGCAGGACACCTCTAAAGAAAACTCTGGTTTATGTAACCTTTAGGGGAGTTTATACAGAAAATATTTTCATGTGACAGACTAATTCCTGTGACAGGCCATTATTCTCTTGGACGTTGCATGTTAGTGCACCAGACGTTAGTTCTTTTAAAGGGATTTTCGCTATAGTATAAAATACATGTAGCAATGCAGTGACTGTTCCCACTCATAGATAAGGTCACGGAGGATAGGTCCATTAATGACTATTAGCCAAGATGGTCAGGGACGCAACCCCGTGCTCTGAGTGTCCCTAGCCTCTCACTGCCAGAAGCTGGGAGTGGACAGCGGGTTGGATCACTTGATTATTGTCCCGTTCTGTTCATTCCCTCTGAAGCACCTGGCACTGGCTGCTGTTAGAAGACAGGACATTGGGCTAGATGGGCCTTCCCCTCCCGGCCAACTCCCAGGCTGCGGCTCACTCTCCTCACCCCAACAAGGGCACAGGGCTTCCACCAGCCCCAGCGCCTCCCCTGCTCTTGACCTGTGACCATTCCTGGCAAGTGCAGGTTTCTGGTGGGCAGAACTGGGACCATGGTCTTGCCTCCTTGCTGCCATCTCCTCACTCCAACAGGGCTGGGCCTGGGCCCACCTCTACCCCTATTGCCAACCAGCCTGCATGGCTATTGTCGTGGGCACAGCCCCAGAAAGGGTTACAGACCCTGAGATCAACGTGTGCTGTTCTTCAGAGCCCCACCCTTCTGGGGCCTTTTGAGAGTCCCGGGCCAGGCCTGTGCTGGTTCCTCCATGCCGGGTGGGGGAACAAGAGGAGTGGGCGAAAGGAATGGCAGTGCGGTTGTTTGGCTCGTTCTCCAGGAGAGCTCTTGGCAAGTGGGGAATACAAAGGGGGTTGCCCTCTGCCAGTTTTCTAGTGAGGCTTACCCCAGGCCTCCATGAGAACAACATTTATATTGTTTATCTTGCTATTTAAAGTGTGCTCGCCGTGTTAGAATTTTAGAACGACTCACACCAAGGCCTGAGAAAAATAATCCCCGCCATAACCCCTACAACCTTTGCCCCACCCAATTACTCATCTTCCTCAACAACTTCCCACTCCTCTGGGTGGGGGGAGGAAGAGGCTGAGGGGAAAAAAAGCCCTGAGATTTTCAAGATGACCCAGAGACGAGCAAATTCAGACCTCCTGGAGAAGCGTCCGGAAGCGAATTCCATATCCCAGGACCCCGCATGGAGAAAACCCTACCCGTAGCCCCACCACAGTAAAATGCTGGGCGCATCAGAGCTAAGTGTGAGTTATATCCACTGCCATGGTATCGTGCAGCGAGAGGGGCGACCACAGGTAAGCAGTACCATAACAATGCCATTTGTCATCATTTGCATGGCATTAAATTCATTCTGGGTGACAGCTATTACTAATGGAAATGGATTATTTTATTTCTCTGTAATTTGTATTCATTATTACACCAGCTCACCCTCTGCTTTGTCAGAAAATATATAGAGAGAACTTAATGAAGTTGGTGAATTTCCATACTCATGTGTTCAATTTAATGAATAACGCTGGCTTGCGACCCCAGGTTTCTGCTGCTGGCAGCTAGTATAGTATCGATATTCAGACTTGCGTAGTATTCCATCAACACCTGAAGGACCCGAAGTAGGGTCTAAAACTGGGGAGTCAAATCTATGGCTCATGGGTCAAATATGGCCCATGGAAGTGTTTGGTCCAGCCAACAGACTTCCCATAAATATCTGGGCTTGCCTACATGACCCCTCAGTCTGCATTGCCGGTGTATGATGTGTAAAGTGGACCAGCGTGTTGCATGCTAACGTCCCCTTCTGGAGCACATTGAAGCAGTGTGTGTCAGACAGGACTTCATCAGCATGCACTACGAACATTCATAGACTCATGGACTTTAAGGTCAGAAGGGACCAATATGATCACACAACACAGGCCAATGCAACACAGGCCACAGAACCTCACTCACTCCTGTAATAGACCCTAACCTATGACTTGAGTTTCTGAAGTCCTCAAATCATGGTTTAAAGACTTAACGGTACAGAGAATCCACCAGCAAGTGACCCGTGCCCCATGCTGCAGAGGAAGGCAAAAAGCCCCAATGGCCTCTGCCAATCTACACTGGGGGAAAATTCCCCCCGACTGCAAATATGGCGATCAGCTAAACCCTGAGCATGTGGACAAGACTCACCAGCCAAACACCTGGAAAGAATTCTCTGTAGTAACTAAGAACCCACCCCACCTACCACCCCATCACAGGCCACTGGGCATATTTACCGCTAATAGTCAAAGATCAGCTAATTGCCAAATGAGGCTGTCCCATCATACCATCCCCTCCATAAACTTATCAAGGCAGTTACATTTTTGCCCCCACTGCTCCCCTTGGGAGGATGTTCCAGAACTTCACTCCTCTGATGGTTAGAAACCTTCATCTAATTTCAAGTCTAAACTTCCTGATGGCCAGTTTATATCCATTTGTTCTTGTGATCACCTTGGCGGTGAACTTAAATAATTCCTCTCCCTCCCTGGTATTTATCCCTCTGACGTATTTATAGAGAGAAACTAGGCTATGGGCCTCGGAGGCTTCACGGGCCAGGATGAGGTGGTGTGGAAAGGAAGACGGGGACGCAGGTCCACCCAACACCACTGTGTCCCAGCCCAAGTCCCCAGCAGCAGCATGGTCTGTCACTGGGTCAGGGGGGCTCCAGCCACAACTCGCTGATGCGGCTGCAGGACACCGCACAACCGAACAGTTGTCCGGCTCCCCTGTGCTCCTTTCTTCCCCCAGTGTAGCTGGGCCTCAGCAGCGCCTTCGGTCTCCTCAGGGCAGATAGCCAGGGGTAGCATCCACAGGTCCTCGGTGTCAGAGGTAGGCAGTAGCTCCTCCAGGTCATTGGCAGGCAGCCCTCGTAGCTCCTTTGTGTCACGGGCAGGCAGCTCTGGTTGCTCCTGGGCCCCAGGCCATGGGCAGCTCTCCTGCAGGGCTGTAGTCCAGCTGGGGCAGTGGTAGAGGGACACCTTTCCCCTCTGGCAGCTCCCTCCACACTGAGCTGGCTGGCTCAGCTTTTATACTTCCCGTCCCGCCCCCTCACCGTCTGGTGGGGCAGGCAGGGTTGTTTTGGCTCCGCCCACCAGGGCTCAGGCCATCCCTCCCGGGCCGTCTCTGAGGAAGGCCACGCCCCCTCGCTCCGGGGAGATAGATGGCAGCAAGCTAGCTGAGACACACCAGGGGAATGAGCTGTGCTGTCGTACTCGATCCGTGGTGCAAACACCAATGGCACACTGTGGTCGGTTCTCGTGCACCGTGTCAACAGCTCACTCGATGTTTGATGGGTGGAAATATGGTTCCACTGAAGTCAATGGAGTTTTGCAGTTATCGCCCAGGGATGGGGGGGGGGTTGGGATATGTCGGCCTGGGCAGGTTTGCAGTTGTGGAAGGAGCTGAGCTGAAAATCAGGTGGTTCTGTTCCCAGGCTAGTCACAGTCAGGTGCGAACAGCTGCTCCAGCAGGGGTATGATGTGGAAGCGCTGGAGAACTAAGTGGCAGAAAGCAGGGGTGAGTCACGCAGGCAGCAGTCCCAGATGGCTGGCAGGGAAGGGATACTATAGTTAATAGCATGCTGATCTTTTGGGGCGGGGTGGGAAACTTCCCGTGCTAGGGCTTCTTGTGCTAGGACTGACATCTGGTCACCCTGCTAATGACAGAAGGGGTAAGTGAAAACTCCATGAGCCCCTCTTCCCCCCACAGCTACACTGGAGCAGAACGCCTAGCAGGCCTCATCTGGGGCAGTGTTGTACATCTCGCCCGCGGCTGGGCCTGAACACCACGGGTCTGGGTGAGAAGTCAGTAAAAAAGTGGAAATCTGAACCTATACCGCATTTAAACTGTGGAAGGAAGGAGTCAGTGCCACAGTCTGTCTTCTCTCGGAAATGAAGCTGTGCGGGTAGGAAGCCTGTCCAGCTACCAGCGCTACACCTGCCCCCATCCCGCTTTTAGCGATGGACACTACCCAGCATAGCCACAGAACAAGCAGCACCTCTGCGCTGCCGAGTGAGGAGATGGAGACATGGCTCTTTCTGGCTCAGCAGCTCTGCTCTGGGTGGATGTGTTCAGGGCTGTCTCTGCTGATGTCATTGTCTACACAAACGCTTTACTGTGCTGGCCTCCTGCTAGCGTTGCACCAGGAGCGGGGCTCTGTTTTTCCCATGTGAACTTACTGGAGGCAATGGAATTGCATAGGCGTGGCTGAGAGCATCGTTTCAAGATAATAGGGCTATAACTGAGGCTAATTTGACGCGCAGAATTTTAATTCCTAGGGATAATATGCAGGAAGGAAGAAATTCAGCTCAGCTCTCGAAGTCTAGGGTGAGTTTTCAGGGTTGGCAAAACTCCCTTTAATTTCAGCGTGGCCAGAATTCACCCACCCTGGTTATACATCTAAACTGAGCAGAACTGATAGAGTTACACATGAAGGAAGCCCCTGGTGCCATTTTTAGAGTCATTCTCCAGAGTAGGGCCAGGCAAAAGGATTCTTTTTAAAATAATGTGTCATTTAAAATGATTGGGTCATTCTCTTCCTTTTCCCTAACTGGTCTGTTCCTTGTAGCACACTCCCACCCTCATTCAAGTATTCTCTTCATTGCACGTGTTGTGTGTTAAACACTGAAAAGTCAGGCTTTTGAGGTGGAGTGGGGGCTGTGATTTATATTGTGATTCACTAAATTTCCCAGCCCTGAGAGTTTGCTCAGAGCCTGGGCTGAGAAGGGGCCAAAGATCTAGGTCACTTGCACAATCTTGGGTTTGTTCATTTTGATACGGATCACAGTCTCCTTTTTAAAACCAATAAGGGTTCAGTACACTCATTTTTCCCCCCTGTGAGATTTGTTAAAAGTATGTATACAAAGCAGCTGCAAATAGAAAAGGGCTAATAAATTATCTGAAAACTCCAGAGTTTGCAATGAAACCGAATGTATACACCATCAATAAAGACTTAGTGCTATTTTAGCTTCGTCTTTCTTTGAGACAACAATTTGATTTTCTTTGTGGCACGCCTGCAGATTTAGCCCTTGAAAACGAAAAAGCTCACATCTGAATAGAAAGAGAAATTGTGAAGTTAGTCATGTGCAAAACAAGATGCTGAATGAGCTTGTTTAAAATTATAGCCCCCTCCAAAAGAGAGATGACTTCAGACCCACAGCTCATCAATAAAACATTGGCTCACTACTATGAGTTGTTTTATAGCTCAGCATTTCCATAAGAGTAAGGTTGCTGTGATTTATTCATCTTTTTGAAAAAAGCTTATTTAAAAGAATGACTTGCCACAGAATGCATTGAAGAGCAAGATATTGCCCTCTGTGAAACACTGTGATTAAATCTCTGGAAATAAGAAACAAAATGCCTGGCTTTAATAGGGATAGTGAGTCTTCGCTGAAGGGAGGGAAATATCAGCAGGCACTCTTTACAGAAGGCTAGGGCTCCAATCCTATGCTGTTTTCTTCAAGCAGGCTCCAGCGTCGCTGAGGATCCATATGATCTACAGATACATTCTTTGGCCTATGCTATGCAGGAGGTCAAACTAGATGCCATATTGGTCCCTTCTGGCCCTGCAAATTGTGAATGCAATTGGGCATCTATTGGGTTTCATACTACGTGTCGGATCCAGGCCTAGCTCAGGGAAAATTTTGAAATCAATTCTTGTCTTTAGCATTTAGTTTCATACTTGTATTGATTAAAAACCCTATTTCCCAACCAACCTTGTCCCCACTGACCCAAATGGTTCTGAATACGAAGTTATATTCATGGAGCCAAGGTTTTAGACCCTTAAAAAACATGGAGGGGAGGGGCTGAGAGAAATGTCAAGAGGAAGTGAGTTTCATAGCTGGCCCATCACCACAAATTCAGAATGGTGTGTGGCCTCTGACAGGGCAGAGGCATCCCTAAAAGGTGCGAGGTTGCCACTAGAACTGGTCAAAGCCTTTCCATCAAAACTGCTTTTTGAGAGAAAATTGGGTTTTCAATGAAACCTTCCCCCTGGAAAAGTGTCCTCCTTCCTCAGCCAATTTTGACTTGTTTTAAAACCAAACACCAGATTTGATTTATAAATGCCAGACTACATCCTTCATGGGATGCATCGCATCCAAGGGACTCCAATGGCACACCACTGCAATTCATGGGACTCTCAGGATTCACTGAGGGGGCTCAGTAGGGAGAAGATCGGGGAGATGTAGGCCAGCTAGGTAGCCTGAGCCAACAGAAGAGAATGCGGAGGGTGGAGGAAGTACAAGGTACTAGAATGAAAACTACCATGATACACGGTGGTAGCATTTCTGAATCAAGCTTTTTTTTTCACGGTTAAGTTGCAAATTTCCATGGAAAATTTAGGTGAAAATGATTTGTTTTGTTCATTTTTGTTGAAATTTTCCAATGAACCCTCATCCCCATTTTCTGACCACCCAACTGAAGATATGCTGAGCTCCCAGATGAAGCTCTAGAAGATGATTTAATGAAGCCAGGTTCTACACCCTTAAGTATTGTAAAGACCATCAGGGGCCAGGTAAAGTCGTGGGCAGCCAATGTAAAGAATGCAGGCCAAGTGTAATATGAGCATGGTGGATCAAAGCACTGAGAAAATAGGCCATTGCATTCTGACTATGATGCTAGCAGTAAAGGAATATTGCTGAAAGGCCTGTTAGGCTGGTAGTACAATAGTCAAGCCTAAGGGTCTCAAGGACATGTGCTGCTGTCCTGAAGGGGTCAGAAGAAAAAAACTACACAACAAAAAAGGAACCCATGCCCTTTTCACGTCCCATTTGATAAGTGGCTTTCCACAGAAGAAGGCATAGTCACAAATGATTAGAGCTGTTTGAAAATTTGGAATTTGTGTCCCATGGGAAATTCCAATATTTTGACTTCTTTTTCCATCCAAAATTGGGAGGAAAAGTTGAACTATCGAAATTTTTCCAGAACCAAAAATTCCAAAAAATTTCCATTCAGAAATGTTGAAACGTTTCATTTTAGCTCACTTCAGAATTGAACTGCATCTACCTGTGCTCTGATTTCCATGATGCACTGTAGCAGTTCAGCCAGCGGGGAGACCATGGTGCTTCATGGGAGATGTAGTCCGGACGAGGACCCCAGCCCACAGAGGAGAATGGGGACACTGATTCTGCAGAAACTGCATTTTCTGTTGAAAAAACATTTTGATGAGAAATTCCCAACTAGCTCTACAAATGATGCCAAGATTCTTAACCTGACTCCCTCCCTCTGATCACGTCCCCTACAGTCTGTAAGTGAGGACACAGTGCAAGAAGGAGTCTCCTCTTACCCACGGACTGCCACAAGATTTCTGTTCTGCTGTGCCCGAAGTAACTGTTTGTTCAGCCAGCTTGCCGTGGCATCCCACCTTCTTCCAGGTTCAAGACCAAACTTGCAGGACCGCAGTCCAAGAGATATAATTTAAAAAGCATTAAAATGAAATCTCAGAGGCTTCTGACAACAATAAAGGAATGGAAAAAAAATTCCCCTTCTTCTCATCCAATTTTTATAGAAGAAATAGCCTAGTTAATGAGGAAACACCTCATTTAATGAGCATCACTTTACATTATTATATAGGGTGGGAGTGTCAATTCAGAACATCACTAACAACTCCCAGATTTACTAGAGAGCTTGAGAAACATTTAACATTATCCGATTGCCAAATTAGATTTAGAGCAGCTCATTACCCTTTCCATGGGATGACAAAGGAGAAAAGATCACTTCCTTTAGATAAGACATGAGAATAGCCAACTTACTCGTTACACTTTTCAAGAAAAAGTATCGAAGGAATTATCTCTGTTATTAGCTACACACTTTTAATGGGAGAGTGATGTGAAGACTTCGTAGCCAGACACATTTTCTTAATGAACTGTTCAACAAAACTGGAGCAATTAGAGCGCTTGCATATTAAGATCTTCAAGCTAGGCAAAGTTCATCTTACCTTAATCAGTTACTTAAGGTCTAGTCTACACTAGCAAAGCTTCACTAGTACAGTCATAGCAGCATAGCTGTGCTGGCATACCCTCCTATGGCAGATATAGCTTATACTGGCAAAAAGTTCTTTTGCTGGTATAGTTTATGCCAGGCCCCTGAATAAAATAAGCTATACTGGCAAAAGCTTTTCGTTTTGCTGGAATAACTGCATCTACATGAGGGCTTTTGCAATATGAAAAGGTCATTAAAAAATCACACCTCTCGCAGAGTTTACTAGACCAGCAAACGTTTCTAGTGTAGACCTGGCCTTAGGAAAATCACGAGGGAACTGACTAAAAGATCAGGAGATCAAGACACCGGTTTGCATTCAGACCTTCTCAAGGAGATTTGATGTCGAGATTGTTTTACAGGAGAGCTAGGTGCTAGATACAGGTCGATCAGTTTGAATCCAGCAATCATTCTATGGGATTTCTTCAAGAGCATCGTAAGAACATAAGAACGGCCATACTACGTCAGACGAATGGGCCATCTAGCCCAGTATCCTATCTTCCAACAGTGGCCAGTGCCAGGTGATTCAAAGAAAGTGAACAGAATAGGACAATTATCGAGTGACTCATCCTCTTGTCATCCATTCCCAGCTTCTGGCAGTCAGAGGTTTAGGGACATTCAGAGCATGGGGTTGCATCCCTGACCAGCTTGGCTAATAGCCATTGATGGAGTTATCCTCCATGAACTTATCTTGTTCTTCTTTGAACCCCGTAACAGTTATACTTTTGGTTTTCACAACAACCCTTGGTAACAAGTTCAACAGGTTGACTGCATTGTGTGAAGAACTATTTCCTTTGTCTGTTTTAAACCTGCTACCCATTAATTTCATCTGGTGACCCCTGGTTTTTATGTTATGTGAAGGGGTAAACAAGACCTCCCTATTTACTTTCTCTTCACCAGCCATGATTTTATAGATCTCTATCATGTTCCCCCGTAGTTGTCTTCTTTGAAGATGAACAGTTCCAGTCTTTTTAAGCTCTTCTCATATGGAAGCTGTTCCATACTACTGCTAATTTTTTTAACCTTCTCTTTACTTTTTCAAATTCTAAGCTATCTTTTTTGCGATGGGGCAACCAGAAACGCATGCAGTATTCAAAGTATGGGCGTATCATGGATTTATTTTGTGGCATTATGACATTTTCTGTGTTATTATCTGTCCCTTTCCTAATGGTTCCTAACATTCCTAACAGCTTTTATGACTGCCCCTGAAGACTGAGCAGACATTTTCAAAGAACTATCCAAAATGGCTCCAAGATCTCTTTCTTGAGCGGTAACAGCTAATTTTGACCCCCATCATTCTGTATGTATAGTTGGGATTATTTTTTCCAGTGTGCATTATTTTGCTCTTATCAACATGGAATTTGATCTGCCATTGTGCTGCTCAGTCACCCAGTTTGCTTGAGAACCCTTTGTTACTCTTTGCAGCCAGCTTTGGACTTAATTATCCTGAGTAATTTAATATTGTCTGCAAACACTGCCACTTCATCGTTGATCCCCTAACGTCTTTCCTCTCATTAGGGAGATGGGAAGAGTGAATGGAAAATAGTCCATTTCTCTTAGTGCAGGTGCACATAGGTACTCACCCAGTATCGCCCGGGATAATACGTTAGCCCTCTTTAGCTAAAGAGTGAAATATTTCAATCTGTTGGTAACTCATGCAGACAGGTGGGATGGATAATCGAGGAGCTAAACCCTGGATGCAAGGTTTGGTACACTGAAGGCTCTCAGAGGTTTGGTCCTTGAGAACCAGAACCTCCTCCAGACTTCCCCTCTGGGAACCCTTTCCCCCCCACACACACATTTGTCTTCAGGGGGCTGATGGCCTTTCCCACCTCTAGTGTCAGCTGGCTTTCATGCCCACCCCCATGACTTCCAGAGGGTGTCCAGTGGCTTTGGCGACATCCCAGCAAATTTTCCCAAAGGCTGGCTGCATGGTAAGTGTTAGAGATTCTCAAAACATGCTCTGTATTTCCCATGAAAAATGAACGAAATTTTAAAAATGTTCATTTAATTCCAAATAGTCCATGGAATTTTTCATTTTTTCTACTTAAATGAACAAACAAAAAGTTTCAAAAACAAAACAAAACAAAATAATGTTTTCATTTTTACCCGCTTTCTCTCTTTTCATCTTTTCTACTGAGAAAAGGATGGGGGGCAGGGGATCTGCAAAAATATGGAAAAAAAAACCCATTTGGGGGGTATTTTTTTCAAAAAATCCAAACATTTGGCCCCACATTTTTCTCAGAGAATTTTTTTTCAATCAAAAAAACATTTTTCATAAACAAACAAACAAAAAACCCTTTATACCTTAAACCACCTTCATAAGGGCTGAGTTAAAAAACGATTGTCATTGGGGTAGGAAGCGCTGCTCACTCTCCTCCTTGCCAGCGTAGCGCAGAACCTGCAAAGCACAAAGGAAAATGCCATGGGTGACACAGCCTCTCCTGGAAGGATATGGTGTGTAAGTTGGTTTGTTTACTGGACATTGCAATCCCCTGGGACTGTACATTCCACTGTGTAACTGACACACCAGCCCAGTCAGATTTACTGTGTATAAGGACCTGGCAGAGAAAATCTAGTAGGGCTATTGATGGCCAGGGCAATAGAGTCCAGCTACCTCTCATTATACGAGCATGTTTTCAGTTGCACGTAACTTTGCCAAATTTTAATTGTTCATGATGAAATTTTCCATGCTGGGTTTCTGCCTCTGGCAGCATCTCTCTGGACACTTTCAACTAAATTAGGTTGAGCTGTTTCTGAGAAGGCAAAGGGAAAAATATATTGTTTTGACCATATTAAACATTTCCTAGCCTCGTTTCATTGAGAAGCTCTATTGCCTCCACGTTTCAGAGCAGGGACTTGCAATCTGGCTGGGGGATTTGCGCAGGTGTTCCTGTGAGAGTCGGCCTAAATTTGGTCAAGTTTTCAAGCCACTGAAAAATGTCTTTTTACCCATGCTCAGTAGAGGTTTCTTAACCTTGGAGTGCTTGATTTTGCCATCTTATTGTTCTTCTAAGGGCACTGTTGAATGTAACATTTATTATAGGAGTAGCAAATGACATTTTAAATACCTCCTTTGCACTGATTAACTGTACCTCAAAACTCTCAATAGTCCTGTGTGAAAAATCAGCTGAAAATGCTACTCTCTAAATTAAGACACACACACATAGAGCATCTGAGGCTGGTCTCATTCAGTTCCTTGCCTCTCCCCATGCTAGTGGTGGATTAAACAGATATTCATTTGGAGCCTATTAATAAGAATAAGAGTCTTTGGACTTTGGTAGAAAAATTGATTTAGGCCAGGCTTACACTAGAATCTTTTGCCGATATCGCCATGTCAGTTACAGAGGAATGATTTTTTTTTAATGACATTTCTATACTGGCAAAAGCCCTACCGTCGACACGGTTATACCTAGATCTCGATGGGAAATGGTTTTCCTGTCCTGCAAAATTCTACGTGTCAAACATTTTCCCAGTCTGCAATAGGACAAAACTGAGACCTTTCAAAAGGTTTTGTAGGTTTTTAAGGCCCAGCTTGACGAAGCTCTGGCTGGGATGATTTAGTTGGGGCTGCTCCTGCTTTGACCAGGGGGTTGGACTAGATGACCTCCTGAGATCACTTCCAACCCTACTCTTCTATGATTCTATGGCCTTTCCCACAAAAAATTTCAGTTTTGACAAATTGGTATTTTCTGATCAAAATAAAAAAGAGTTTTGTTGAAAAATACCCGAGCAGCACTCATTATTCTGGTAAACAAGTGTTTTGCCAATATGGTTTATTTCACTCCTTTGCCAGTTTAAACTGCACCTACTTTAGGAGGGTCTGTTGGTTTAGCTATAGCTACCCCAGCAAACCTATTCCAGTGTAGATTAGCCTTAATTAAACTGGCACATCTCCAGCATGGCTGCAGTTATAAAGATCTTTATCAGGCCGATATCAGGCCATACCGGGACAAACACCTTTATGCCAGCATAACAGCATCTATGCGAGGAATTGTGACACTGATTGAAGTTTTTCTAGTGCTTTAGGGAAAATTGGTACAAAAACTATGCCCTTTATCTTTCACCTGGCTTGCCTCAAGTCCAAGGGGGTGATTGCTGCATATGCCACATTACTAACGAGGCTATTTCTGCATACGTCTCCTTTTACCAAAGAGCAAAGAGGACAGTAACGAATCCAGACTTCTCCTTGGGCCTGCAGGAGCTTTCCTGAAATAGCATCATAAGCATGTACTAGAGCGCTGGCAGAGCCATTTGTAGGGGTAGGAGAGGTAATGTGTAGAGCTACATTAGTCCTTCCAGGCAGCGTGGCCTAAGGGCTAGTGCGCTGGCCTGGGACTCAGAAGACCTGCGTTCCGGTCCTGGCTTTGCTACTGGGTGACCTTGGGCAACTCACTTACCTTCTCTGTGCCTCAGTTTCCACATTTGTGAAACAGAGTTAATGATCTTGACCTCCTTTGTAAAGCGATTTGAGATCTGCTGATGAACACACTAGACAAAAGCTGGGTGTTGGTATTATTGAGAGGAAAAGAGGAGCAGAAAACTTGCTGACAAGGCTCAGAGTCTTTCAGACGGTTGAGAAGGAGCCGTCATCTCTTCTGCCCAGTGAGTTCCCAGCTACTGGTGCACTACAGGTTTGCAGGGAGAGGCTGTAGCAGGGGACAGATGTGCCTTGTGGCCTCCATGGGGAACTACCTGTCCGAATTAAGGGCCTTATTTTCAGACCTGGAGTCCCTAGGGTCTGAGGGTGCTTAGCCTCAGAGAATCAGGCCAAATTCTGCCCCTAGCAGCACTGAATCCCCTCCTCTGTGTGAAACTTTCTTCTTTGGGGAGCGGCTTGGAGCCAGGCAAAGCGATTGCAACACAGCTCCAATGAGAGCAAACCCTCTGCGCCCTGCTCCCAATCCCTGTGGCTCAGCCAGGGAGCCTAATCTGTCTACAGGATCGGACTAGAGTCGCGGCGCTCTCCCTGCAAGCAGACACACCCCATTCCTCCCCCTGGGGGGGGTCTTCGGGAGCTCTGTGAGCTTTCCACTGGTGGAGTTTTCCCAACTGACTTTACCTCACACAGGGGGACAGGAGCTAGCTTTTGGTCTATATGCTAGCTCCAACATAGTGAGACTGGCCTGTTTTAAGCTGTTTGGCTCAGGTACTGCCTTTTTGCTCTATGTCTGTACAGCACCTAACCCAGTGGGGCCCTGGTCCATGACTGGAGTTCCTAGGCACTCCTCCATAAAATAAATAAAAATATAAAACGAGGGGCTTGCCATTGGGTAGTGGCCCTTCTGCAAAGTGTGTACGCTGAAGACTCACTGTGCCCCTCCAAAGTGTTTATGTATTTCAAAGATGAAATCATTGGAATACCTTGTCCATTTGGAGCAAGTGGAAATTAAACAAAAATGGATTGCTTCTCTTTTTTAAACCCTTAAAAGTCACAGTTTAATTCCAGATCACCAGCCAGCAGGTGGGACCTACAGCTGTTTTCCATGAGCACCATGAAAGCTGTAACATCATTAGTCTCACGGGAACACCTCCTGATTATGCATCTTAGTGTCCCTGCCTGGCTCACTTGAATTGAATTGAATTGAAAAACTCATAGGGTGGCACTGGGGCTTGGAGACGAATAATCGTTAGTTACTTATTTCCAGCAAAGACACATTTTTGCAACCTGAGCAAACTGTTTATTTCCAGGGTAAAAGCTGATATTTAAGTTTGCTTTATACTGTCATGCAACGGAGAAATCTTTCCTCCAACACATTTCTGACTAAACAGCAAGCCTGATTCAGTACCCTGGATTTGGCTACTACATTAATTCCTAGTTTTGTTTTTAAGAAGATTGTTGACACAGCCGTGGAGGTTTGCTCTGCCAGTTAGAGCAATGCACTGGGAGACGGTAAGCACTCAAGCGCTGTATCACTCCTGCTAATGCCTCAGTGCAAACACGGGCAAGGCTCCTGACCTCTGTGTGCCTCAGATCTTCCAACCGCTAAAGTAAAACAAAGGCATGTCTTCCCTGAAAACCACATGCTGCATCTGCTCTGAGCTTTCTTAGGTATATAAATTGCAGACTGGGACATGTCAGGGGCCAGATTCTCTGCTGATTTACACCCTGGGCAGCTGCCACTGATTTCAGCATGAGGAGTGTGTCTGTCCAGGTTTGCTCACTGTCGGAAGTCATTCTGGGGCGAAGAGCACTGGAGCCAGGAACCGGTGGCTACAAGGAATCCTTTAGCCCTGTGAGGGCATAAGGGCAGGCGCTCTCAGTGGCGGGCAAGTTCTTCAAAGTGGTCCCCCTTCCGTAACTGCATCGCTTCGCTCTTTCTGGGTTCGGCTTTAGCCATCTCTTCTTCTTCTTCTCTTCTCAGCCAGGGCCTTGAGCTGGCCAGGGAGGCTGGTGCTGTTTGTGTTGGAGGGAAATGGAAAGGCGATGGCGTGCTGCTGGCAGGTCAGCCCAGGTCGTCTCACCAGCTTCCTACAGAGAGTGAATGGCCCAGGTGAGAGGACTAAGCCTTGGTCAGCTGTGGCGTTGGAAGAGCAGTTGCCCAGAGGATCTCTCTGTGATTGGCCTGAGAAGGAGCTACGCAACGTCAGGTAAGGGAAAGAAGCGTACCGGCTCCAGGACCGAGAACTGCTCTGCGGTGGCTCGGAGAGCCTGCAGGAGTCCCACAGAGAGAGATTTGAGGGCAGCTGGCCTGGCTGTTCGGTATCCCAGGCCCAAGTCATCGAGCACTTTGAAAATCAGGGCTGAGAGCTTGAACCCGCTGTGGTATTCGCAGTGCTGTTAGCAGAATCCAGGGCTGTGGTGCTTGCAGCCACGGGCCGTGGAGTTAGGGGTGGGGGGGCAGGACACAGGCCATGGCCCAACCACTGTAGCTAGCGACTGTGCCTGTCGCAGCTGGGAGTGCGTCCCGGCTGGCCCCGAGACCCTGCGCTGTGTGTGCACATTGCAGCATGTCACGTGCTGCGCCCTTGCCCGCAGACACCACGGCGACTACTCCCAGTGCTGGGGGCCGGCCAGGACATGGGACGGGCCCATCACCTGAGGGCGAGGCTCGCCGGCAGGGAGGGGTGAGGGTAGGGGTGTGGTGATGAGGCAGGGGCTCCTGGGAGAGAGAGTAGGGGAGGCTCCCTCCAGGGTTGAGGCTCCTGAGCGGGGGATAGGGGATCATGGGACCCCCCGGCTCAGGCTGCTGGTGTGTGAGAGGGGACGAGGAAGGTCAGTGGGCGCGGCCATTCGATGACCTCCCCCCCCCATTATAAATAGTGCTCTCCAGCCCAGGAGCTGTGCATGTCCACGTCGATCACTCTAGCCCTGATGTGCCCGCTCCCTCCTCGGCTGACCGCAGCTCTCGGCTGGGCCGTGACAGAGCAAGCCCGCAGGAAGGACACGGGAGCGTTAGCCGTGGGAGAGCGCTGCGCTACGGGCGGACTCAGCTTTCTCGCCCGTCTCAGACAGCACCTTCCTGCAACCCCTCCAAGAGCTGGCGCGTCACCACAGCCTCCAGTGCGGTTTGCCTTTCGTGCCCAGGGCTCAGTCTGGGCTGGGTGGCTCTCGCCTATTGCCTGCAGTTAGATGGCCTCGACAAGCTTCTTCATGTCCTTGCTCAGGAGCAGCAGGTCTGATACCGGGCAGGAGCTAGCTAGGTTCTCTGCATCCAGGAATGGTGCCTCCAGAGTTAGCTTGTTCTACGGAGAGCGGAAGTGGTCACACCTGCATTCCACCTTATTTCACCTGCACAAAGAAAACTCCGTGCAAAGAAAACCAGGGAGCAGTAAGCGGTGAGCACTGCTAACTCCCTGACCCCACCACTGGGACCAGCCCAGCTGTCGCTGGAATCAATGGCAAAGCTCTCATTAACAGCAGGAAAGGGCTCACTGCAGAACTTCAGGCAAGAGAACAGAGCTTCTTGAAACCAGTTAGAAAACGGATCACGAGGCACAGATTCATAGATGCACAGAATTTTAGGCCAGGAGGGATCATTATGGTCGTCTAGTCTGACCTTCTGCATAACACAGGTGATAAAATTTCACCCAGCAATTCCTGCATCAAGCCCGTATCTTATGGATGAGCTACAGCATATAGTTTAGAAACAGACACCAGTCTTGATTTAAAGACTCCAAGTGATCAAGAATCCACCATGTCCCTAGGTAAATTGTTCCAATGGTTAATTCTCCTTATTATTAAAAAGATGCACCGTATTTCTAGACTGAAATTTGTTTAGTTTCCAGTGGCAGCCACTGGATTTTGTTCTCCCTTTATCTGCTAGACTAAAGAGCCGTCTGTGATCAGAAAACTTTTCCCCATGTAGGTACTATAGACTGATGAAGTCAATTCTTCATCCTCTCTTGGATAAACAAATTGAGCTTCTTTAATCACTCACGGTAAGGCAGGTTTCCAGAACTCAAATTATTCTTGTTGCTCTTCTCTGAACCCTTTCCAACTGGTCAACATCCTTTTTGAAGTGTGGCTACCATACCTGGACACAGGATCCAGTAATGGTCTCTCTAATGCTCATCGATGCAGGATCTCTCTAATACCGGAAGTACATTGAGCTTCCCAGGACAAACAAAGCGCCCAAAAAAAACAGGAAGAGGGAAGTAAAAATGAGAGGACAGAACACCACAAAGTAACGGGACTTGGGGAAGATCCATGTACAGACAACGAGGTGATTCCAGAGCTCGTCTCCAACGTGCTCTGAGAGAGGATGGGGCCTCTGCTCCATCCTCTTTGGGCTGATCCAGTGGCACAGCGGGGATGGGACTGGCAGCAAGAGAGTACCGTGCTGTAGGACGTGAGGCAGAGGCTCAGAGCCACCTTTCCCATGCTCCAAATGCAGCTGGATTGGGCCCAATATGCCCAGCGGCGTCTAATTTAACCATTAAGCAGGTAGAGAAACGATCAATTTTCATCACAGAAATAAGAAAATTCTTGACAAGCCTGGTCACAGGCAGCCGTGAGGCAGGGTGCAGATAGCATCAGTGCGTTCTACAGGACGCCAGGGCCAGGACAGCATTCCAACCGCCTCTGTGCTGGGAAAACAAGCCCAGAGTTGAAAAAGGAGGGAGTAGGGGTGGAAGGGATGGGGAGAATGTGAGCCCCCTTTACTTCATCTTCCTCTGAGCACTTCAGTACTCCCAACCCTCCTCCTCTAGGGAATTCCAGACCACTCTCCTCCAAACAGGCTCTACACCAAAGCCCTTCTATTGCTTGGAACCCCCTGAAGGAGGGTCTCTTAAGGAAACTAAATGGTAAAGAAAAAGGGAACATAGCCGGGCCGTGTCCTCCACCACAGTCTAAAGATCAAATAAATGGGATCCTCGTTGAGTATATTGGTGCAGCTTCAATGACTGCAGTGGTGCTACATCTGATTGACACCAACCGGGGACCCGGCCCCATGGACTGCAATGGAGAGAGGTGGATTTACACCCGCCGTGGGCCTGGCCCAGGCCCTGTTGTTTTCATACACCCACAAAACAAAAGGGATCCATTGGGACAAAGCCCGCATCTCTGGGACTTTTCTCTACCCCTGTGTACACTGGCACATTGCTGTTCTTTGTGGTATCCCATTCTATACCAAGGAGCCCCTTCAGGGCACACATTGATTTAGCTCTGTAGCTCCTGCTTGGACTTTCTTTGGTAGGAATCTTTTAGCAAAGAGTTAAGACCTTGCCTGCTGATACCAGGGTGGGGGATCTGCCGCCTACCACAGTAAGAGCCATTTGCAATTTGCTTACCCTTAACACGCAGTTTCTAACGTGCAGCACACACGGTAGAAGGATAGTATGGTGCCAAAGAGGGGAAAGAGATTGCCCTCACGGGAATCAAAGGGTCCCCAGCAAAGAGGCATAAGTGACAGACATTGTAGGATCCAGTAATTCCATTCATCCGCGAAGAGGCACACCAGAAGGTCTGTGTGATTTGGACTCCTCAGGAATTCACAATCCAAGTTTTGTTTTACAGGCCATCAACCTGACACTGAAGTTGAGTCTCGTCCTTAATTAAGCCATTAATACCTCTTGAGCCAATGGTGTACTTTCGGACTGTATCTTGCAATCAGATGTTTCATTCCATCAGTGTCAATGAGAGGTTAATTGTCCCCATTCAGACAAAGTCCACCAGCGTTTAGCAATCATATCTCTTCAGTGTTGCATGTCCGAACCAGCCGTGCTGGGAGGATATTTCAATGGGCTGGCCACTCTCTTTATACTAGGTACAGGGAAATTTAAATGACTCTTGACTAGAGGGGATCTAGGTTTTAACATGCTTGGAGGGCATTAAATGCACAAAAGGAATTTATAAACTCAAAACTGGTTAAAAGGGCAACTTATCAGACATGAGATGAAAAGTGTATAACAGATCTCGAAGCCAGAGATCCCAGTCCTGCAGATGATTGAGGGCTTAATTTGCATAGTTCCACTGCAGCAACTCAGAGATGTAAAGTAAGGCATACATATAAGAAGTCTTCAAAGCGGCAGGGCCTTAGGGACTCAGCTTCTGTAAAACAAAGCAGTTTAAGAGTCTATCTCCCTGCACAACATACTGTGCGCATTCAAACAGAAGATGGGCTGGCCTGTCAACACATAATAGAACCATCGTGCTTTCCACGACCAGCCTTGACAGTGAATATTAACAGCAAGGGATGAAAGCAAGTTACTGTGTGCCTGTGACAGGCATATTTAAGGTCATGTACTGTTCCCATGAAAATGTAAATGATATCTTTCCGTAGTACTTTGTTCCTTATCTCAAGCCCGCCTGAGTGATGGAAGCTGTAATTGACCAAGACAACAAAGATGATATTTGCCAAGTATCTTGTGAAGATTTGTATAACAATGCATTAAACATCCGAGTCACTTATAGTAAAAAATTGCCAAATGAATAATCATCGAGGGTCAAATTTGGCTTTGATAACTTTTTATGGTCCATCTGCACCCCCTATCTAAATTCCAGCTGCATGTACTAACAGAACTTGTCCAGGCTCTGCTCATACATGACAGGCCTTGCTGTGGTTAGGCTAAAAGGAAAGGTAAAGCATATGCAGATGTAGATGGTGCATGTTTTTCCTCTGGTTTGAAAGCCCAGATGCTGCAACAGCAACTTTACAAGGGGCTAGGAATATTTACTGCCCAGTGATGGAAAGTATGCTTCCCCCATCCGGTTTTCATTTTTAATTCTTTGCAGCTGGATACTGCCTGCCTGCCCCGGGCCTCACGGTGCTTTGCAGATCATTAAAGGATCTAGGCTCCCCGTGGTGAGATGGTCAGTATGGGCTCCCACATGGGAATGAAAAAACTGAGTCCAAAAGAGATGCTGGGGCCATTTCAAAAAGTGGTGCTGAATTTAAGAAGCCGGGGCCCTGCGTTTCAGAGGTGCTGAATGCCTGCCACTCCCCTTGACTTCCGCAGAACTTGTCTATGGCCAGCACCTTTGGAAAGCAGGCCTGAAGGACCAGATTTTCCTAAGAGCTGTGCAGCTCCCAGCTCCCATTCAGGCATGAAATGACTGGCTTTTGAAAGGTGCTCACATCCCGGCGAGGCACCGAACAATAGGAGCTCCTGGGTACTGAGTGCTTCTGAAAATCTGGCCCTACCTACGTGTCTACAGGTGTGGGCTCCCAGCTGAGGTACGCCAAAGTTAGTGGACTCTGGAAAATTCTGTCTTAACTTTCCAGGCCACACAAGAAATATATGGTCTAGCCATGGGTCCCTGATTCCCAGACCTGGTCCAAAACCCCAGGGCTGTCCTTCTGTGTCTTTAACAGCTCTGCAGTTAAAAGCGGTAAAGTGGTTACCAGTAGGATATTACACAAAAGCCTTTATGAAACTCTGCAAGTCTATAGATGGATGGTGACGTCTCAATATTAATCGGCAATCGAATGCCTGCGACAAAGGGACCAATCCACCTCTCTGCAGAAATCCAGCGTGGGGTCACAAGCCAGAGAGATGACGTTAATGAGCGCTGTGCGTGGGGGAGGGCCCACACGCTGAACAGAAGGAATAAGTAGGAAGTAGTGAATTGCTGCTTCATTCCCCGAACACTGTCCCCCTTGAACCTGGATTGAGACAGGTGTTCTGTGACAAAATACTGTGTGGCCATGCCTTTAAAAAGCTGCACCGTAATGCAGGCTCACAAGAGGGCTGAATGCAAGTTGCACGAGCATTTTCTAGGTTTCTTTAGTGCTTCGTGCTCCAAGCGTAACATTTATCTCACGTGGGGCGTTTTTATAGGGGATTTCCTATTAAAATGGATAAAATGAAGACGTTCCTCATATGCTGTCGTCCCATTCTGTTATTTAGGGTGCTCCGTCTTGTGAAACGGGTGCACAAATTAATGCACATCTGTCTCACTCAGTGCACAAGGACCATCGCAGTTTCCTCCAGAAAAGGAGAAAGCAGGAAACGCCAAGTATGTTAAAAAGAGAGTCTGGTGCTGGGGAAATGCCTCCGAGTTTCTGAAGAAGGGTACCGTTTTGGCACGGAGGTCACAGATATTCGCAGTAATCTGGTGTGTGAGTCAAGTCTGTGGCCCCTACAGTGGTGGTTCCTTCCCTCTCCGGACATTGTGACCTCACCCACGTGGTCGTAGCGCCCCTTGGATTGAGCATGTCAGCCCCTCTGCCTCCATCTGGGGAGGGGCGGATGCTCCACACCTGAGCAGCGCTGTGACCACGTGAGCTAGGTCACAACACCTGGAGCAGGGTGTCGGGCCCAGGCTCGCAGGACAGCAATGTTGGGTGGGCTCTCTCCCCCACCCTCTCCGCAGCCCGCGTCTCCCCTCCTCCCCAGTCTGGGGCAGGCGCCTCCTGCCCCTCGCTACGCCCCTTTGTGTGACAGTAGCGAGGAGGCGCAGCCTCCCTCAGAGGCCGACGCTGAGGGACCGATGCATGCCACCTGGTGAGCAGAACCGGTGCATCCCGCCCCGCCCGCCAGAAGCACAGGGGCGGGGCAGGACGGGTGAAGTATAAAAGCCAGGCCGTGCAGTGCAGTCCCAAGGGAGAGCTGCTGGAGGAGGAGGATGTCTCTCGCCCGCTGCGGGAGTGGGAACCCGGAGCGGACCCCTGCGGCACCGTGGACTGGCCGGACCCACTGGAGGTGTCTGGCCACACGGTCACTGAGAAGCTGCTGAGAGTGCCGCTCGCAGTGTACCCCGAGGAGACGGAGGAGAGCCCCACGCTGCAGGTACACTACGACGGGGTCTAAGGAGTAGCTGTGTTCCTGCCTACGCATTTCAGCGCATTTCGGCTGGAGCCATGGGGACCCAGTGGTGGAACACGCCGCCACGCTCAGGGCCCTGGGATGGGGCCTGGTGGAGTCGATGGGGCCCGGTTCCCTTGTCACTCCACTCTTGGTGTGGCCAACTCCCTCCCACTAGACCACAAGGCCTATGTCGGCGCTAACCCCCACCTCAGCCTCCCCCGCAGCCTGCGTTGGCGCTCACCCCTGCCTGAGCCGTCTACCTGTTTCTGTCCCACCCTGCCAGAGGGCCTGGGTCTAGAGATTAGTTTGGGACTGCCAGAGCCTGAACTGTTTGCTGCCTCTCCCTGCCAAAAGGGCGGGCACGTAGACTGCTGCTAAGCCCCTGCTTTCATCGCTGGAGACTTCCTCTACCGCAGGCCCTCTGAGGCAGACGCTGAGGGACGACCGTGCCTCGTTACACTGACATAGCCGTGTTTTCCCACACCTCTGCTCTGAAACTGAGGACAGTTTTGCAGGAAAAAAATTGCAGCCATGTGTATGAAACCCAAACTGTGGTTTATTCCAGAGCTCACAGGGCGTAACCCCTTGTGATTATGGCTGCAATGAAAACACCCTTTCATCCCAGGCTTACCCTGGCTGCTATAAATCCCGAGTTCTACTTTTTACTGCGTGCGGAGCTTCCAGTCACGACTACCAGAGCACACATGGCTGCCTCTTTGCACTGTCACCTCACCTAACTCTTCGCCCAGCTCGTCCGGGCTGCCGCTCTGATCGGGCAACGATGCCTTTCAGTCAGAGCGAGGGGATTTGCATAGTGCACAGTGGCTAGGAAATACATTTTCATTGTCTATGGCTGATCGACTCCTCAGCTAACGAGAGAGCAGGGATTTGCAAGAGAGAGAAAACCAGCCTGGCCGGGGTCAATGATTGCACAGCATTCCCCTGCTGCCATTGCCAGGGCAATTCCATTTCACTTTACTAGCACGTAAATCTAGTGAGCACCTTCTCTAGTAGCACAAACCCTTCACAGCTTATGCACTCATAAGGTAGCTGAGGTCTAAAGGAAGGGGAAGAATATCGAGCCCAGGAAAGAGAAGAGTTAACCTTCCTCTTTTCCTTTGTATGAGCCCTCTCGGAGCTTTACATTTTCCTCTCTGATCTTTGCCAGAAGCTGAGTAACTGACGCAAGTCCCAGAAAACACGTCTTATTTTTGCTCGGCCCTCCTCCTGGTTTGGCGTGACTCAGGAAAGCGGCCATCGCTCCCTCATCGCCAGGGCATTTTGCTCTGTGGGCAAAAGGTTGTTTCTTCCCTGCTGGGCAAGAGACCTTAAAGGAGCAAAGCTTGTGCTTTTCCTGCCTGTTTGCTTGGAGGGCTTGGGAAATGTGTTCTTTGTCCCTTGCCGGGCTATGACACCACTGCCAGAGCCCCGAGAGCTGTCAGTCTTTCATGTTTTCCCACACACAAAGTGTCGTCCTCAACACTTAGGCTTGGCAGTCCACAAGTTCAACAGGAGCCGCCTGTCTCCCCGCTGTGCCCCCAGCAAAGTGAGCTGTTGCCATTGGATTGGTTTCTAGAGGAATATTGCACCCCAGTGGATTTCTGCGTTGCAATGGTTCCCTTCCTTGTTCGGGGGAAAGCGCTGCAGTGGGACTCAGCAGCTCACTTGGCTCCATCGCAGACCCCAGGAGGAGCTTGGATGTGTCACGAACAGCCAGATTTCCACAGGCCTGTAGCTTCCCGAAGACGCAGCCAGGCACCTGGTGAGATTTACAGAGTGGCTGATCAGACTGCATTTGCTCACTCGAGCACCTCTGAAAAGCCCCTGGGCGAAGCTGCTGGGAGTGGTGGCTGGAGACTCCAGCGTCCGAGGGGCACAAGGCCAACGTAAGCTGATCCACGCTGCTCGGGGCCTGCTGCGAAATTCTCCTGGGATGGGCGCAGGGCCTGGAACCCTGTTTCCCGGGGCCGTGCAGGGAGCCAGAGGTGGCCGTCCGCAGCGTAGCACAGAGCTGCTCTGCAGCGCCAGTTGCTGCGGGAAGGATACCCATGCCACACCCTCATAGGCTGGGGTGGGGAAGAGCGAAAGGCCACTGGCCTCATGGGATGGACTCGATCTCCCCAGCCCACCTCCTGCGCCCAGCTGATCATACCCGTGCAAAAGGGGGAGAGGTGGATTTTCCCCTTTGTTTCTGCAGGTCATCCAGGAGCCAGAGCAGCTCTTCATCCAGTGGATATGCTACACGAAGCCGTCTTGCGCTACTCCCTGCCCCTCCTGCTCGCTGGAAGGGCGCGGTGCCTTGGTGACCACACAGACAGCGTCCGGCTTTGCGCAGCCCCAGCAGTCCGCCTGAGCTCGCAGAAGCACCCATGGCCTTGTAGTTGTTACTTGGCTCAGGCTGGCTGCAGGGGGGAAGGCCTGGGAAAGCACCGATCACTGGCAGTAACCAGGAATCGCCCTGCCACAAAGGGGAGCCAAGTGTAGGGAGGGAGTCTTTCCCTGAATGGGCAGACAATACAGCAGGAACCAGCCCAGGGACTAGAATAACAATTCCCAGCTCTTGCATCGCACTTTGCATCCGTTGATTTCAAAGCGCTTCACAAAGGAGGTCGGTATCATACCCCCCGGTACAGATGGGGAAACTGAGGCAGCGAGGGGACGTGGCTTGCCCAAGGTCACCCAGTACGCCAGTGGCAGAGCCAATGGCTAGACCCCAGTTCTCCTGAGACCCAGTCCAGGGCCTTATCCACTAGGCCTGACTGCTTTCACAGCGTATAACATGGTAACAGTACGGGGCAAGCCCAAACGGCAACAGAGATTGCGGGGGCGTGAGCGCTGCAGGCTCTGTCCCATCGATATTTTACTTTTGCTGCCGGGGGCTTTTCCCCAGCATCGCCGTCAGGCATTTGCCTACAAAGTAACAATGATTTGGTTCAGATTATAGTCATGCTTTTTCGCCAAATCACGTTGTGTGAATTGAGATGCTTTCGGCACGCTTCGATTAATGTACCAATTAATGAGGCATTAAAGGCTCATCACCGCCCTAATTACAATCAAAAACGTCCTGGCGGCAAGCGGCGTGACATTAACAAATCCTCGTGATCCAGCCCCTTGTGCTGGCGTGTTGATTTTACAGTTGTTTGGCTCACGAGGGGGCTGATCCAAAGCCCACTGAAATCAGGGGGACACTCCGACCCTTAGGATGCTGCTACACTCTGAGCTGGTGGGGTACGTTCTGGCGCAAGGAGACACACCCATGTGAGTGCCGTCAGAAGTGTAGCCACAGCGGGAGGGCTAGCCACCCCACGTACAGTCTATCTCAGATGCCAGACACGTATTTGGGTGGCCAGCTTCTCCCTTGGCATGTGCTGCTCTGTGGCTCCATTGCTATTTTAGTGCGCTAGCGTGATCAGACCAAGCCCGGGCTGTGTCGGTTCTCACAGCGCTCAGGACTGTGAGTCGTCCTCCAGCAAGAGGGAGCCTTTCTTGTGGTAGCTGAATGTCAGCTTCCTCAGCCCACCAGCCAATCAGCCATTGAAGCACTCTGCTCTGGGCTAGGCCAGCCCTAACTTGGCCTTGCAGTTTAACAATAGGTGCACCCCAGCCCCCGAGGCTCTTTGAATCGTGCCCCTGTGATATCCAGCCCCCGACACAACCTACTCCCTGAAATTCCAGATCCTCTGCCCTCAAGTGCGAAGCTTGTATAAAGGAGGCACAGTCAGCTCCCACTGTGTCAATTAAGTCCCTGATTTTTGGCAAACTGCACCTTCACATTGCCCCACGGAAGGGAATGGGGATCTGGCCACATACAGCTGTTTTCAGATTAACACGCTGAGGTCTGATCCCGCACGCCTGACATTCGTGGGAGTTTTGCCAGAGTGAGGAATGCAGCACTGGGCTCTTGCTGTACCAGGAAGGGAAAATGTTTGGGAAGGGGCTTTATTCATTTCTAACTTGAGGAGGTGGCTGTATAAACGATGCATTGGGCTGATATTGGGAACCCAAGGGGAGTTTTGACTAAGCAAGGACTGCCAGATGAGGCCATCTCCTTGGAGTAATAGCAACTGAAGAGACACTGTCTGCTCCAGCTGGACTCAGCGTTCAGATTTTGCTAAAAAAATAACGTCTTCCCCAAACCTCTAACCAGTAGAAATGTTGTATTCATCTGGATTCTCTTTCTCTCTCTCTCTTTCTCACACACACACAGGAAATAGTTTAAAAAAACAAAAAAGGGACCTGATTGTGCCCCTCTGAGCGCAATGGCAGAGCCAGAGAAGTGAGTTGATGAGAAAGAAAGGTGAAGCTGGCTCGTCTGCCTTTCTGTCGTTTGTCTGAGATAGATGCGACAGGTAAAGAGAAGAACGCCAGTAGAACCTCGATTTTTATGACTCTTACGAATGACCGGTTATAGGAACCATTCTGGGATAAAAGTAAATAAATCACATCACAACAGTGAAGTGGCTGAAGAACAAGTGGCCATGCCTTTACATTCTGATGCCTTCCGTGTACTGGAATGCACTTTGCAGCAGTCTGCAGAAGGAGACGCTGTGCGTCATCATCCAATGTGTGCGATGAACTTACTGTAATTTGCAGCTGTTCAATTTTTCAACGCTTCAATCCCCAATTAGTGTGTGAAACAGGGGTTCTACTGTAGTCACAAGTAATTTGATCTTAATAATGCTTTCTTCTGTAATAATATACAGCTAGATCCTGCAACCTTACTCACACGAGTAGTTCTTACTCATACATGAACTCTCATTCACCTCAGTGGGATTAATATGAAAATTTGAAGGTGGATAAGGAACTTGTTAAAGGGGAGACTACAGCGGGTCATACTGAAAGGTGAACTGTCAGGCTAGAGGGAGGTTACTAGTGGAGTTCCTCAGGGATCAGTCTTGAGACCAATCTTATTTAACCTTTTTATTACTGATCTTGGCACAAAATGTGGGAATGTGCTAATAAAGTTTGCAGATGACACGAAGTTGGGAGGTATTGCCAATACAGAGAAGGATCGGAATATCATACAGGAAGATCTGGATGCCCTTGTAAACTGGAGTAATAGAAATAGGATGAAATTTAATAGTGGAAAGTGCAAGGTCATGCATAATAAGAAGAATTTTTCCTATCAGCTGGGGACACATCAGTTGGAAGTGACAGAGGAGGAGAAAGACCTGAGCGTATTGGTTGATCACAGGATGACTATGAGCCACCAATGTGATGTGGCTGTGAAAAAAGCTAATGAAGTCCTAGGATGCATCAGGCAAGGTATTTCCAGTAAAGAGGAGGAGCTGTTAGTACCATTATACAAGGCACTGATTAAACCTTATCTGGATTACTGTGTGCAGTTCTGGTCCCCCATGTTTAAGAAAGATGAATTCAAACTGGCACAGGTGCAGAGAAGGGCAACTAGGATGATCCACGGAATGGAAAACCTGCCTATTGAGAGGAGACTCAACGAGCTTGGCTTGTTCAGCCTAACCAAAAGAAGGCTGAGGGGGGATATGATTGCTCTATAAATACATCAGTGGGATAAATACCAGGGAGGGAGAGGAATTATTTAAGTTCAGCGCTAGTGTGGACACAAGAACAAATGGATATAAACTGGCCATCAGGAAGTTTAGACTTGAAATTAGATGAAGGTTTCTAACCATCAGAGGAGTGAGGTTCTGGAATAGCTTTCCAAGGGGAGCAGTGGGGGCAAAAAACCGAGCTGCCTTCAAAACCAAACTTGATAAGGTTATGGAGGGGATGTTATGATGGGACAGCCTGGTTTGGCAACTGACTGATCTTTGACTACTGGTGGTAGATATGCCAATGGCCTGTGACAGGATGTGAGATGGGGAGGGTTGTGAGTTATTACAGAGAATTCTTTCTTTGGTGTCTGGTTGGTGAGTCTTGCCCACATGTTCAGGGTTTAGCTGATCACCATATTTGGGGTCGGGAAGGAATTTTCCCCAGAGCAGATTGGTAAAGGCTCTGGATTTTTTTCCTTCCTCTGTAGCATGGGGCACGGGTCACTTGCTGGTGGATTCTCTGTTCCTTTAAGTCTTTAAACAATGATTTGAGGACTTCAGTAACTCAGTCATAAGTTAGGGGTCTGTTACAGGGTGAGGTTCTGTGGCCTGCGTTGTGCAGGAGGTCAGACTAAATGATCATATTGGTCCCTTCTGACTTAGAGTCTATGAGTTAATGGGGGGTAATCACAGAATTAAGGACTCCTCACATATTAGCGGGAAAGTAGATAAAGAGATTTTTTTTTAAATGACATAATGAGGCAGTGCTGACTTGCACCTTGCAGGAATCTGGCCCGGGAGTTTTTAAATAATCATTAAACTTGCTGCGGTTTTAGAATTTAGCCAGTTTATCCACAGAAAGCATACCAGCTACTCTTTGTTTATTGCATTTCAGCATGATCTGACAGGGTAATGCACTTTTCCTTATTGCGACGGTAGACGTGCCTCGCCAAAGCTTGTTACGCAACTTAATCGTTAACTATGTTGTCAATAC
The DNA here is from genome assembly GCA_007922155.1 of Mesoclemmys tuberculata. Lineage (NCBI taxonomy): Eukaryota > Metazoa > Chordata > Testudines > Chelidae > Mesoclemmys > Mesoclemmys tuberculata. The sequence goes on along the minus strand of ML675650.1, from coordinate 5,172,377 downwards.
AATTTTATCTGTAAAGCATTATCACTAATCTCGTAAATGTAATCGAGGGCCCCAGAAGGTGAGGAGGGCTTTGCTTCTTTCCCACAATGGAAATGACAAAACATGCGTGGGAAATTCTTTTCCACGTAGCTGGGCTGGATCGTGTGATCATGTGTCAATAAATCAGGCTAGAATAGTCCTTACAATGAGGTCACGATGAAGCCCCCTGTGTCACTGAGCACTGATGCAACCTCCAGCTCTATTTACAGACACTTTTTTAATTTAATGTACAGAGGTTTCTTTCTTCCCTCTGAATTATTACTGGAAAAGGCCTAGATCCTGCTAAAACACCCTATGGGAAGTAGGTCTATGAGTAAGTAGTCTTCAAGCCAGTGGGACAGCAAGCTCTACACACAGTAGAACACGATTGCACGACTGGGCCCTCATTAACTGATAATACAGTTTCTTCGTCTCTTATTGACATTAGGAGGGGAAGGGGTGGGAGAGAATCTCCCTGACACGCCCTGAATCCATTACATCCGTCTCAGTATTTATCCCATGCCCGTCATTATGTGGGCACCTGCTTCCAAGCTGGGACCTTGATCCGTCTTGAGGCTTGTCACCTGGTCTGAGCTCTGCCTTGCTGTGTTAGGAGACTGGGATCGATGGACACTGACGTGACTGGGAGCCCGGGGCCCGATCCTGTTCCCACTCGGACTTCAATCTGAGGGTCTTCACCCCCCTTGCTTCCAATGGAAGCGCCCTTGGATAAAGCCCAACCCCTTGGGCCCTAGCCAAGGAAGGCAGAGCCAGAGCTGTCCCATTGTGCGGCAGAGGGGTGGGAGGATGCCAAATGGCTCCGGAGAGGGTATTTCTTCCCTCAGCAGTGCAGAGTTCAGATCCGTGGGCTCCACACATGCCAGGACACTGGGGTGGGGGGCGGGGGACATGAGGACAGGGCCAAAGAACTGCTGCTGTTCAGACCCTCCCCCTTACTTTGAGCGGGGGAGCGGCTGCACGGCAGAGCCAGGCTCTTGCTGCTGTAGCAGCCACAGAGGGATTCCACGAGGCTAAACGCAAAGCCCATTATCAGGAGTCACCCCCTGACTCAGTGGCTTGGGGCATCACTTCACCTTGCCAGGCCCTCCAGCTTTGCCTCCTGCGGGTGGTTCCCAGAGCTGCCTCTTTTCTCCATGTGGGAACATTTGCATTCAGCCTCCCGAGACTGGTGAAATCTGCCTTTCCAGGCTGCTGAAGCCTGCTCAGGAGTCCGCTGCTGCCCAGGGCTGAAGCATGTAACTTAGCTTTAGGGTCCCTGTGGAGGAAGGCCCCGGCCAATTGCCCTGCTTGTCGCCTCCTAAAGCTGGCCTTGCACTTGCAACCCCCCTAAACCCACGTCGCGACCCTTCGGGGGGCTGTGATCTCCAGGTTGAGAAGATGAGTTGACGTACCACTCGGAAGACCTCTGCGTACCAACGTACCCTCGATGAGAACCACTGGCGTATGCCTCCTAAACGCGCAGGAAAAAATACTGGTTTATCTACCCTTTAATAGTAAAGCTAGTATGCAAATTCCTTTAAGGCCACTTCCTAATTGACTTACTCATAAAATGCCTCTTGGTCTAGCTTCAACCTTGGCCCAGCAGAAGACCATTATTCCAGTGGCTAGGGCTTAGTGTTCATTTGAACTGATTCTGAATCCAGAGGGTGTTGTGTGAGAATTACAGCTGATTTCCTCGCTAACATTTTTCCCTGGGAAGCATGTTCTATGAAGCAACTTTGGAGTTGTCATTAGGGTGCTTAACTAGCATTGATTTTTCACTAATGACAATGGTGACTGAATATTTATGCTCACATAGAATGTCAACATCCAGAAGAAAATTCTCTCTCTCCTCTTATCTCAGACCGACAGTGTCGGCTTTCCTCGTATGAATTCTTGACATCGAAAAGGGAAGAGCTCTCTCTATGAAAGTATTACAAAATAGCAGAGCTGTTCAGAAAATGAGATTTTTCTTTCACAGAGAATTCAGGTATTGCAAAACGACTTCCTGTTCCAAATCATATCGAACAGGCAAATTATTCCAAAAAGTTTTGAACTGGAACATAAAATTTCACCATTTTTGATGGAAATGAAGGGATTCAATAGGCCAAAATGAATTTTCTCATTTCAGATTGACTATTTGAAAAGACAGCTATTGTTTTGAGATGCCAATCCAAGGCAAACATTTATATTCTCCCAATCAGAACATTTTTTTAAAAAATAGTCTAAATCAAAACTGGGGATTGACGGGCTAGGCAGCAGTTCTGCAGAAAGGGACCTGAGGGGGTTACAGTGGATTAGAAGCGGGATATGAGTCAGCAGTATGCCCTGGTTGCCAAGAAGGCTAATGGCACATTGGGCTGCATTAATAGGAGCATTGCCAACAGATTGTGGGAAGTGATTATTCCCCTCTATTTGGCACTGGTGAGGCCGCATTTGGAGTATTGTGTCCAGTTTTGAGCCCCCCACTACAAAAAGGATGTGGACAAGTTGGAGAGAGTCCAGAAGAGGGCAACAAAAATGAGTAGGGGGCTGGAGCACAAGACTTAGGAGGAGAGGCTGAGGGAACTAGGCTTGTTTAGTTTGCAAAAGAGAAAAGGGGCGGTGGGGGGGGATTTGATAGCAGCCTTTAACTACCTGAAAGGTGGTTCCAGGGAGGATGGAGCTAGGCTGTTTTCACTGGTGGCAGATGACAGAACAAGGAGCAACGGTCTCAAGTTGCAGTGGGGAAGGTCTAGGTTGGACATTAGGAAAAGGTTTTTCACTAGGAGGGTGGTGAAGCACTGCAATGGGTTACCTAGGGAGGTGGTGGCATCTCCATCTTTAGAGGTTTTTAAGCTGCGGCTTGACAAAACCCTCGCCGGGATGATTTAGCTGAGGATAGTCCTGCTTTGAGCAGGGGGCTGGACTAGATACCTCCTGAGGTCCCGTCCAACTCTAATCTTCTATGGTTCTATGACGCCATGATCAACATTCTTCCATGAAAAGTTTGTATTTTTTTAAAAATCACGTTTTCTGATGGGAAAAATTTTTAGTCAAAAAATTTCTATCAGCTCTAAGAAATAGTATTTTTTGTTATGGGGGATTTAAATCTGAACATGTATGCCATGTTACACTTTAAAGCTACAAAACAGCCTTTATTCCATACTGCCATGCTTTTTGTGTTACAGAAGACAGCAAAAAAAAGGATCCTAGGAACTGCCAGGCTGGATTAGAGTGTGGTCCATCAAGCGTAAGATCCTGTTTCTGCCAGTGACCAGTTCCATCTGTTTTAGAGGAAGGTGCATGGACTCCTGGAGTAGGCAGTTATGGACTAACCTGCCCCAGGGACAGTTTCCTCCTGAACCCCCAGAGCTTGAGGTTGATTTCTGCACTAATTTGAGGTGTTTATGTCCATCCCAAGGTCTTGTTTAATTTCTACACTTTGCTATTATAATTCTAGATATTCTTGTTATCCGTATAAATGGTCAACGCTGCTAAGCTCTTTGACATTGATAATATCCTGATGCAGTGAGTTCCAAGGACCAGTTTTGCAGTGTATGGAAAAAATAGTCCCATGGATGGTATCAGTTTTATTGCTCTGTTTGCATTCTATCGTTTCTGAGTCCTTTTTGAGCAGAACTGCATTTAGAACTGCAGACCAAGAAATATGGGAAGGACTGAAACTTGTTCCCACACCTTTTTAAACTAAAAGAGCCTACAAATAGAAAAGGTGATGAAAGATTTTTTTTACAGGTATTAAAACACAAAAAGAAAGTAGGAGGCGAAGATGATGATTCATGCGTTCTTGTGAAAACTAGATAAAATGGTTAAGAAGCTTGTGTTGACCAAAGACACAAAAAAGACATGAGTCACAGAAGACGTGAGGAGCTGTTTGAGTTACACACCCTGCTACTCCATTGCCAAAGATAACAGTGGGGCTTGTTAATATGGTTGATTTGTTAGAGATCAGGTCATTTCTTCACCTCGGCTTCATTGAAATCCATGCAAAGGCTGGGTGTGAAGATTTATGGATAGTGTTTGCAGTCTGGTTATATGACCGTTTCTCTCCCACACTCCATTTATTGCACCTATTTGTCCTCCCTGCCAGCTGAAGGACACTCCTGCCAGATGTGGTGGCCAGCCATAACTCTCCCGCTGTTACACATGGGGTATCTAAAGTTGCTCCTAAGTAGCAGGTGTTGGAATACAAAGAAGGTAAATAAACGTTTTTCTGAATTATGCGCTGTAGAGTTCTCTGCCAAGAAGAAACCTGCAGATGAGGGAAATCCCCACTAGAGCCTGGTGAGGTAAGTTTAGCTTATGGAAATCTTTCCTTACTGGTGTGCTCCTAAACCCATGGCTATCCTGTAACCCACAAGGGTCTCTGATTATCCACAGAGACACAGGAGCCCAGATTCACACAGGTACTTGAAGCCCCAGTTTTAGGCTCCACTGGAACTCACAAAACTCCCCCTGTAAGTGCCTAAACCCCCGGGGCTCCTACATTTTTCCAGTAAAAGTCCCCTAGGTGCCTATGTTTCTGCCTCTGGCCATGCACACCTCTGCCTGCCTCTATGTGTCTGGGCTCCGCTCCCCCACCTAAGTCCCTGGGCGAGCCCCCAGTCTGGAGAAGAGAGGCACGCACCGTGTGACTCGTGTGTGAGGCACAATCCAGTAGGCGCACTCAAATAAGGCCCTGTATGCGAGCTCCCTCCTTGCTTTTTGCCCAGTGGCAGCCCCCTGAGAGATGGGAGACCCCTGATTCGAGTCTCCCCTCCTCTTGGTGAGAAGGGATTTGAGCAGGGATCTGCTCCCTCCCGGGTAAGTGCCCTAACCATGGAGCTTTGAGAATACCCCAAGTCATTGGAGTGGTGCATCATTGGAGTTGCTGGATAGGCAAATCCCCATTTATTGCATCTCCGGGAATGCTTTTAAATGTTAACCTGCACCAGCTGCAGGCAGAGAGAAGACAGATGTGTTTGTAGAGAATCGATAGGTCGTAAGGACCTAGGCAAGAGGCGTATTCTGATTTCATGTCTGTGTGAATCAGAAGTTGTCCCACTAGACCCAACGGAGTAATGCTGGTGTATGTGAGAAGCAAATCAAGCTCCCATGACGTTTCCATCTAAGCCCTCTAGGTATTTATTCCATGCTCATTGTGAGGTTGAGGATCCCTTGGGCTGTGTCCTTGTCAGATTACAGCTGACTCTGCCCACTTCTATGAGATTCAGTTCTCCAGATGTGCTGGAGAATAACATGTGCCTTATGAACACAGAATAGCTCATAGATTTTCCCTTCAGATTCCAATTGCTGGTTAGTTTCTTGTTCAGGATAGGAGAGAACTCAGGGATGTTCGTTTTTTTCTATTCTCTCTCTCGCTTCGTTCCAGTGAAACGTTTGCACAGTAGCATCAGGAGATCTTGTTTTGCCAGTTTTGGATCACACGCGCAAACCCTGTGTTCTAGATGTAGGAAAAAAACCACAACAATTTGAGGCTTGGAAAATTGTGGGCTGCGAGCGACTGCATGTCTTTGATTTCCTTCCCGGTGACATCACTTCAAAGTGGCGCCCGTCTCTTTAAATTGTGTTTCTGCTGAAAAAGAGACGGTTTTAATTAAGAGGAAAGATTGAAAATAACTAGCAGAACCCAGACTGTGTGTTACAGACTTCACAGAGCAAAGCACCCCAAAGGGTTTCCTTCCTTGAGCGAAGCTCTCATCTACCCCAGTAGTATGTATCCTTTGGCTTCATGTCGCCCCCAGAGACACCAGCCGTGGTCAGGGCCTCACTGGAACAGCTGTGGGCTAGGGCCATTGAAGCACTGCATCTCTAGGGGGTCTTCAAGACGGTCACCCCCCTCCCCAGCCAGCAGCCGCAGTACAGGACCTTTGTTGGGGTCTGTGCACTGGGGTTCGCTCCATTTGGCTGATTTTCCCTTGCGGGCCAATATCCACCCCTCTTGGCTGGCTGCGGCATAGCGGCTCTCCTCCTCTTTTGGCACCCTACTGACAGCCGCGCGTCAGCCACGCGGTCCAGCCAGGCCACGTTTAGTCCTGCCCCTTCTGGGGAAAGCCCAGCGCAGCACACCACTGGTCTGGCAGTGTTAGTCTGGCGCGTCAGCCCAACTTCAGGCTTGTGGACCTGCCAGTCCTTGGCCCTGGGGTCTTCACGCCCTGCCTGAGGCGGGCCAGTGGCTTCCAGCCCGGGAGCCCTGTATGACGTATGTGAGACCTGCTGTACCCTGGGGCTGCTTCCAACCCGAGGCCTTACAGGCTGTTCTCCAGCTGTTGCCGAGTCCCTGTCCTGACTGGTTTGCATGGGTGGCACTGCTCCGGATGGGCTCTGTGCCCAGAACACCCTGGGGACTCTGCCTGCTTGTGCTGACCGACACTAAGTCAACCACGAAGTCACGCAACAGCACAGCAGGTGGGTGCCGAGCCTGCGGGAGGAGGAGACAACACAGGGATCAGGAAGAGGCCCATGTCGTTGCTGACATGACCTGCGGGTGCAATTTCGAGGCCTCCTGGCTCTACGTTGTCTGTCAGTGCTCTTGGAGACGGGGATTGGTTTTGAGGACAGGTCACTTTGGATGTAAGCGGCCACCGAAGGCTTTGTACTTCGCCACCTGAGAAAGCACAGCCACGTCCTCAGGGCTCCTCTTTCTCCTCCCTGGCTGTTAACACCCTCCAAATACCAGTAGCCTGTTGTGTCCCGGCCCCCGCACACAGCCCATTGCTCAGCTGAGCTATGCATATAGAGGTGAAACGAATGAAATCGAGGCGCACAAGGGACTTTCACAATGACAGGCAGACACCGCCTCCGCACACACAACGCACATTGGTCAGATTTGGCCTGTCTCGTGAATTGTGCACATTTCTTCTCAACAGAACGCACGGTTCCCTGTAAGACATCAGTGGCCTGGTGACGGGCAATGCTGAGGCCCTCTTGTTAGCCGCGTCCTTGCTGGAGGCGATCAGCTGGGGGAGCTCTTGGCAGTGAAGGTACTTAAAAGACTGACGTGTAGCGTGGGCCCCACTTGTGCTGCTAATTCATGAGTTTCATTGCGCGGTGTGTTTAGCTCCCCTTGAATTTTAGTCTCCTAACCCCTTGCAAATAAATAAGGGTCATTTTTTTCCTGCTGCACGCATGCTGGCTACACTGGAAAATACAAATGATTTGGATGATCCCTTGCTTGCCCATTAAGCTTTTAGTGAAATCTGAAGAATGTGCATGTTTAATCCAACAGGAGACGTATTATTACATCATCTGCAGTGCATTTGGCTAGCTTCTGTTTCAAGCGGGCCAAGATGGCCAACTGCCACGTCTCATTAAACATAGACCTACAATATTTTGAGTGGATTCAACAGCTACATTTTTTCAAAGTGAGGCATGATGTCCAAATTAAATACAGTTCCATCTGAACCACCATGAATCACTGAATCTCCCAGTGGACTCCAGTGCTGCTTTTGCACTACATCCATTCTGGTTAGCCAATAGCTGGAAGCCTGGAATGAGAAAATTGGCAGGGACAGAGAAAAAGTAGCCTGCTACGACCTGAAGTGATGTGGCTAAACTGAGAGGATGGTACACAAAGGAGATGTAACCAAAGTGGAGTTAGACCAGACACCAGGAGAACATTAAAAGCATGTGTAATTGTTTTGTCCTCTATTTGTTGGCTCTTATGAGATGGCGGCTGTATATATGTTATTATTGCATTAACTGCCACGCTCTCAGAAACGACCACAACACAACCCTCATGGAATTAGACGTGGTTACTCATAAACAAACAAGATCCAATCTCCTCTCCACAGGCAGGATGAACAGCACACTTTGCTAGATCAGCCTTGCAATTTCCCCACGTCCTGTTCTTTTTCATCAGAAGGTTTTTACTACGGCTTGGAGACAAGAGCCTGTCCACAAGGACTTTCCAGGTTGTTCTCCCCACCACCATCTGCACTCCAAGCGTTCTGTTCCAGGTGAGATGTTTCAGAGGGAGCATCTCTGGATTCATTTTCACAAGCGGGCTTTTTGAGCAGAGGCTCAGGGAATTGCTAATTGGATACGAAGCCAGAGCTTCCACCTCTCCTGGTTGTATTGGAAGCTTGGCGCTTTTTGTGAAGCTCCCACACCCCTGTGCGCTACGGAGACAACTGTGCTCAATGTCGGTTAAATATCTAGTGCGTCGGTTTAGAGCGTGTTGGCTTTGCTTGCTTTTGGAACTCACAGAAGCTCCTTTTATACAACTTGAAACATGTAGGAAGAAACCTGGCAACAGCATCAAATTAAGCAAAGGGGCTAATAAGCATGTGTGTGTTTGCTAGTGGGACTGAAGTACCAATGGGGTACTTGACATAAGAAAGAGGGTGATGTTATTAACACATCTGGTGTTCACATGTGACTGACGTTTCACAGTTCTAGCATCTGGCCGGTTTATGTTACGATTCCTGTTTATATCTGACTATGACTATACAGAAGAAGAATATTCATGAAGCGGCCGGTGTTAATGTGGTGTTTGAAAGGGGCAGTGGAAATTGCTGTCAGCTATATCTTACTGTCTAAGCAACGTCAGAGACGCTACTGTTTAAAATAGTGTACGAAAGGCAAAGTACAGCGTGAGCCCAAGCGAAATAATGACTCATACTCCCTAGCAGCTGGCTCCGCTTCTCTATTCCATCAGCAGCTTTGATGACACCCAGAAGCATATTTTGTTAATGTTCAAAGCAATCAAAATAATTTCTAATATGAAAATCATGATCCAGAATTGCTACTACTCTTAGCTGCCTACTATGCCATATAACTCTACCTGTCTAGTGTGTGAGAGGCTGTTGTCTGTCAGATTTCAAAACATGAAATTCAGAACAAGACCTCCCTTGACAAAAGCAGTTTCAGAACATTCTATTTCATCCCCCCGACCCCCCTTTGTATTTTTTGCAGCGCAGCCCATACCATCTGCTTTATGAATTTACATGACTCTGGTGCCAGCGTCTCAGTATGTCGATTAAGTAATAGGGGATTTTACATTCAAATAATGGAAGGCTGTCTCGTTTAAACTCACAGAAACAAAGCAATCAGACTGAAGGCTCAAACGCCATCTTTACACTATCCTTTTGCATCACTCAGAGTTTTCCATCATTGCTCTGAATATACCTTCCTGTCCAAACCAATCCATTGTTATTTGCTCATGCTGAAATCAGGGTCCCGTTGAGCTTGGGGCTGCACATAAATAATAAGAGCTAATCTCCACCCCAAAGAGCTTATGATCTAAACAGAGAAGACAGACAAGTAGTAGGGAAAAGGAAATATCATGATTCACTTTTTATGGAAGGGGGAAAGAGGCACTGAGTGATCAAATGGTTTGCCCAAGGTCACACAAGAAGTCACAAGATTGAGACTTCACCCCAGTTCTCCTGGTTCCTAGCCCAGTGTCTTCATGCCAAGAGTTCTTCATGTGTTTCCCTGCCCACACCCTCATCAGTCACGGATTGATTTATGCCGGAGGGATCTTTAATCTAGCTAGAAAAGACATAACTGTATCCAAGGGCTGGAAGCACAAGTAACAGAATTTAAAATGAGATCAAGTTTCTACCAGTGAGGGTGATCAATGCTTGCAGCAGATTCCTGAGCCATGGGGTGTATTCTCCATCATTTGCCATTTTTAAGTCAAGACTTGGAGTCTTTCTGAACAACCTGCTGTGTCTCAACCATCAGTTCTGGATTTGACAAGAGAACCATGGGGTAGAATTTCCTGGCTTGTGATACACAGGAGTTCAGATTATATTATCACAATGGTCCCTTGTGGCCTTCAAATCTATGCATACCTGCAAGTTAGGTTTGCTCCTAATAGTCCACTAAAATTAATATTCCATATGTGTTCAGAGCTGCTAGTCCCTCTGTCGTGCTGTCTGGAGTGGCTCAAAAACATGAGTGCCAATGTCAGGGAAGACTGTCAAGAAGCAGGGCAGAGACCCCAAACTGGTTCGTCATGCCTCTGACGAAGCGGGTTTCTGCCCACGAAAGCTTAGGCCCAAATAAATTTGTTAGTCTTTAAGGTGCCACAGAACTCTCGTTGTTTTGCTGAAAACAGACTAACCCAGCTACCCCGCTCCAACGGGTTGTGTGTTTTATAATGAGATTATACCAGTAACAAGTGTGAACTCCTACAGCACTACAACAGTTTTACCGTGGAGTCAGAGACAATCCCCTGGGGCACTCCAGTCTATCTTGCCACGCAGGCAAGCTGCATTTAGTGACAGTTGGTTGCTGTACACCAAAGATCACAAAACACTCAGGGTGCTTCCAGACCCATGAGACAAGTCTCTTACCCCGGTTCAGTTTGTATCTTAGGTCTCTCACCAGACAGCACTTGTAGCCAGTCCTGTAGTAAATGAACTGATTTAACTAGATTTACTAACTAGGAAAAAGAAATGAGAGAGATATTAGAAGATTGAAGCAGGCAAACATATACACAAATGAGTTATGGTCTACAGCTCTAAAAGCTGAAAGAGTTGTAGCAATCAGCCAGGCCGGCTCTGAATGTCTTGTAGGGCTAACCCAGATTGACCTGGGGATCTCTGCATCTGTTTCATAGCTCCAGCCCTATGAGAGTCCAAACAGCAAAGGAGATGAAACATTTTCTCGTCAGCTATTTTTATTTCCTTCTTCCAGAATTCAAGCTGATGGGATGAGTCTGTTTGCATGGAGCCTTTTCATGGTTGCAGGGAGGCAATTAGCAAAGGCTTTATATTGTGATGTCTGCCAATGGCCCATTTAGTTTTGATAGCCCTGGGTGCCCTATTTCAGAGCAATTTTTACCATCTTAAAGCAAAAATTTAAAAATTAATTTACAGCAGGTGATAACAAGATTATAAGTGAGATTATTGCATGTATCCAGTTACAAGCATTTCATAAAGTTTAAACACTAAACACTTTGTTATAAGTTCAATACCCATTTCAGCGGTACAAACACACAGGCGAAACAGACAGGTGCCCAGCAATGAATTTCTCAGTGCTTGGCTGAGGCTTAATGTCTTGGCAAGAGCTGGCACCTGGTCTGCCAGCATCACACCTTTCTTTTAAATTACATTTCTAACCTGAAAGGTGACCTAGCATCCAAGGAACTGCATGGTCCATATTAATTGAGTCACTCGTTTCCATCGCAAAGTCACCGAGTTAGAAAGTGAACAGATGCATTTTTCTAGTCCCCAACCCTGCCAAGTCACCTGCGCTGGCCGGTCAAGCAAAGTCTTCTCATCTCATCTCACAGGCCCTGACCTGCGCCAAAGGTTCTACAGGCCAAATTATGCCCTTGATGACACCTGAACAACCTCTTTGTCCTCAAATTAAGTCTTCAGTGATGTCTGTGAAATGCATGGATTACATACGTGAAGGCTAATGGGCAAAGCACAGGTGTCAGTGAGGGCATAGCAAGGCCTGTAGAACTTTATTGCCAGTTAAGACGCATGGGGTGGACTATAAGAGCCCTTACCCTCCTGGCCCACACCCCATCCGTCTGTGTCATCCACGAGGAGCATCCTGCCATAATCCTAGACCGGGAGCTCTCTACTGAAGGGACCTTTACTGGTTTGTACAGCATCAAGCACAATGAGGGCCTGATACATAGCAGGGCCTCTAAGTGCTGCTTCAGCACAAATAAAAAATAAAAGATTGCTCTGAAACTGGAAAGCTCATGGAATCATAAAAGATGCGGGTTGGAAGGGACCTCAGGAGGTTATCTAGTCCAACCCCCTGCTCAGCGCAGGACCAACCCCAATTAAACCATCCCAGCCAAGGCTTTGTCAAGCCGCACCTACTTCGAATGATGGAGATTCCACCAGCTCCCTAGGTAACCCATTCCAGTGCTTCACCATGCTCCTAGGGAAAAAGCTTTTCCTAATATCCAGCCTAGACCTTCCCCATTGCAACTTGTGACCATTGCTCCTTGTTCTGTCATCTGCCACCACTGAAAACAGCCTAGCTCCATCCTCCCTGGAACCCCCTTCAGGTAGTTAAAGGCGGCTATCAAATCTCCCCTCACACTTCTCTTCCGCAGACTAAATAAACCCAGTTACCTCAGCCTCTCCTCATAAGTCTTGTGCTCCAGACCCCTCATCATTTTCACTGCCTTCTGCTGGACTCTCTCCAACTTGTCCACATCCTTTTCTTAGTGGTGGCCCCAGAACTGGACACAATACTCCAAATGTGGCCTCACCAGTGCCAAATAGAGGGAAATAATCACTTCCCTCCATCTGCTGGCAATGCTCTTACTAATGCAGCCTAGAAGGATTACTAGGAAGAGATGGGATTCACCTAACGAAGAGAGGGAAGAGTATCTTTGCAGACAGGCTGGCTAGCCTAATGAGGAGGGCTTTAAACTAGGTTCGATGGGGGACGGAGAACTAAGCCCGAAGGTAAGTGTGGAAGAGGGACACCATGAGGAAGCAGAAGGAGGAGGGTGTAGCAGGGGATGTCGTCTGATTCATACTGAGAAAGTTAGGCAATCGGCTAGTTATCTCAGGTGCCTGTACACACATGCAAGAAGCCTGGGAAACAAGCAGGAGGAACTGGAAGTCCTGGTACAGTCAAGGAACTATGACATGATTGGAATAACTGAGACTTGGTGGGGCAATTCACACGACTGGAGACTGTCATGGATGGGTATAAGCTATTCAGGAAGGACAGGCAGGGGCGAAAGGGTGGAGCAGTTGCACTGTATGTAAAAGAGCACTATGATTGCTCTGAGCTCCAGTGTGAAACTGGAGATACGCCAATTGAGAGTCTCTGGGTTAAGCTTAGAAGCAAGAACAATAAGGGTGATGTTGTGGTGGGTGTCTGTTATAGACCACCAGACCAGGAGGATGAGGTAGATGAGGCTTTCTTCAGTCAACTAGGGAAAGTTTCCAGTTCACAGGACCTGATTCAATCACCCTGACATCTGCTGGAAGAACAATACAGCAGGGCACAAACAATCCAGGAAGTTTTTGGACTGTGTCGCGGATAACTTCCTGGTGCAAGTGCTGGAGCAACCAACTAGGGGCCGTGCTGCTCTTGACCTGCTGCTCACAAACAGGGAAGATTTGGTAGGGGAAGTAGAAGTGGGTGACAACCTAGGCAGCAGTGACCATGAGATGGTCGAGTTCAGGATTCTGACAAAAGGAAGAAAGGAGAACAGCAGGATATGGACCATGGACTTCAGAAAAGCAGACTTTAACTCCCTCAAGGAGCTGATGGGCAGGATCCCCTGGGAGGCTAATATGAGGGGGAAAGGAATCCAAGAGGCTGGCTGTATTTTAAAGAAACCTTATTGCGGGCACAGGAATAAACCATCCCGATGTGCAGAAAGAATAGCAAGTGTGGTAGGCAACCAGCTTGACTTAACAAAGAAGTCTTTGGTGAGCTTAAACACAAAAAAGAAGCTTACAAGAAGTGGAAGCTTGGTCAGATGACTAGGGAGGATTATAAAAATACTGCTCGAACATACAGGAATGAAATCAGGAAGGCCAAAGCGCAATTGGAATTGCAGCTAGCAAGGGATGTGAAGGGGAACAAGAAGGGTTTCTACAGGTATGTTAGCAACAAGAGGAAGCTTAGGGAAAGTGTGGGCCCCTTACAGAATGGAGGAGGCAACCTAGTGACAGAGGATGTGGAGAAAGCTGAGGTACTCAATGCCTTTTTTGCCTCTGTCTTCACAGACAAGATCAGCTCCCAGACTACTGCACTGGGCAGCACAGAATGGGGAGGAGGTGAACATCCCGCAGTGCTGAAGGAACAGGTCCAAGACTATTTAGAAAGATTGGACATACACAAGTCCATGGGGCCAGATGCAATGCACCCGAGGATGCTGAGGGAATTAGCTGATGTGATTTCAGAGCCATTGGCTATTATCTTTGAAAGCTCGTGGCAACAGGGGGACGTCCCAGGTGACTGGAAAAAGACAAATATAGTGCCCATCATCAAGAAAGGGAAGAAAGAGGATCCAGGGAACTATAGGCCGGTCAGCCTCACCTCAATCCCTGGAAAAATCATGGAGCAGGTCCTCAAGGAATCCATTTTAAGGCACTTAAAAGACAGGCAGGTGATCAGGAGCAGTCAACATGGATTCACCAAGGGAAAGTCGTGCCTGACCAACCTGATTGCTTTCTATGAAGAGGTGAGTGGTTCTGTGGATGAGGGGAAAGCGGTGGATGTGATATACCTTGACTTTAGCAAAGTTTTGATATGGTCTCCCACAGTATTCTTATCAGCAAGTTAAAAAAGTATGGGTTGGATGAATGGACTACAAAATGGATAGAAAATTGGCTAGAGCAAAGGGCTCAACGAGTAGTGATCAATGGCTCCATGTCTAGCTGGCAGCCAGTCACAAGTGGGGTGACCCAGGGGTCGGTCCTGGGGCTGGTTTTGTTCAACATCTTCATTAATGATCTGGAAGAGGGGATAGATTGCACCCTCAGCAAGTTTGCAGATGACACTAAGCTAGGGGGAGTGGTAGATACCCAGGAAGGGAGGGATAGGATACAGAAGGACCTAACAGAAGGACCTAAACAAATTGGAGGATTGGGCCAAAAGAAATCTGATGAGGTTCAACAAGGACAAGTGCAGAGTCCTGCACTTAGGACGGAAGAATCCCATGCACAGCTACAGACTGGGGACTGATGAGCTAGGCAGCAGTTCTGCAGAAAAGGACCTGGGGGTTACAGTGGACAAGAAGCTGGATATGAGTCAGCAGTGTGCCCTGGTTGCCAAGAAGGCTAATGGCATATTGGGCTGCATTAGTAGGAGCATTGCCAGCAGATTGTGGGAAGTGATTATTCCCCTCTATTCAGCATTGGTGAGGCCGCATTTGGAGTATTGTGTCCATTTTTGGGCCCCCCACTACAAAAAGGATGTGGACAAGTTGGAGAGAGTCCAGTGGAGGGCAACAAAAATGATTAGGGGGCTGGAGCACAAGACTTAGGAGGAGAGGCTGAGGGAACTAGGGTTGTTTAGTCTGCAGAAGAGAAGAATGAGGAGGGATTTGATAGCAGCCTTTAACTACCTGGAAGAGGATTCCAGGGAGGATGGAGCTAGGCTGTTTTCAGTCATGGCAGATGACAGAACAAGGAGAACGGTCTCAAGTTGCAGTGGGGGAGGTCTAGGCTGGACATTACGAAAAGGTTATTCACTAGGGGAGTGGTGAAGCATTGGAATGGGTTACCTAAGGAGGTGGTGGCATCTCCATCTTTAGAGGTTTTTAAGCTGAGGCTTGATAAAACCTTCTCTGGGATGATTTAGCTGAGGATAGTCCTACTTTGGGTAGGGGGTTGGACTAGATACCTCCTGAGGTCCCTTCCAACTCTAATATTCTATGATTCTATTATTCTAATATGCCGTTAGCCTTCTTGGCAACCAGGGCACACTGCTGACTCATATTCAGCTTCTTGTCCACTGTAACCTCCAGGTCCTTTTTCTGCAGAACTGCTGCTTAGCCAGTCGGTCCCCAGCCTGTAGCAGTGCATGGGATTCTTCCGTCCTAAGTGAAATCAGGAAAGCCAAAGCAAAATTGGAGTTGCAGTTAGTAAGGGACATGAAGGGTAACAAGAAGGGTTTTTACAGGTATGTTAGCAACAAGAAAGACAGGGGAAGTGTGGGCCCCTTACAGAATTGGGGAGGCATCCTAGTGACAGATGATGTGGAAAAAGCTGAAGTACTCAGTGTTATTTTGCCTCTGTCTCACAGACCAGGTCAGCTCCCAGACTACTGCACTGGGCAGCACAGAATGCAGAGGAGGTGAGCAGCCCTCAGTGCTGAAAGAACAGGTTCAGGACTATTTAGAAAAGCTGGACATGCACAAGTCCATGCGGCCAGATGCATCGGAGGGTGCTGATTTCATAACTGATGCAGCCATTATTTCAGGGATATCGATTTAAACTCATTGAAAAAAAAATCTCTGGGTGTCCATCGCTTTACACCCCTAAATTCCTATTGCTGGGATGTGAGAATATTCTGATTTATAGCAATTAAAGAAACTGGGTCTGGGTCCGTGTGACTTGCAGCCGATGAATGGATTTTAGCACTACAGCTGCAAAACCAAATGTTTTTCCATTTTAAAGGACTCTATTGATCCCGAGCTCTGGAATCAACATGGATAACTCAGTTTTATCACCTAACCGCCGGAGGACAAGGCCTTCCATTAGAACACACCCAAAATACATTCTGCTCGTAAACCCCCATGGTCCAGTACTTCAGAGCATGGCATTTTATTGTGGAAGAGGGAGATATATTATTAAGACCGTTACCCAGTTCCATTCTGCTGCTGCTAGAGGGATTGCAGAGGGATTCTGCCAGCTTTTACTTCCTAACCAGATTCTGCCTCTCTCCTGTTTTCTGCCCAGCAAAACACTTAGAATGGCATGCTGGCACAACCAGATCAATGCCAAAGCTCCCAGGGATGTCAATAGGACAGGATTTCAAACGTCAATTCTGACCTGGCTCACTGCGATGTCAGTAGAAGTTTGACAGCTGCCCTCCCTTCCTTGTCTGTTTTCATGTGCCTACTTCAATCACATCGATGTTAAAAAAGGAGGTGGGTTTCTGCTTTAAATTCGATGCTTAACGATGTTAGCCGGTCGAAGAAAACCTGAGAAAACCAGCTTTAACTCCCTGGAGTGGTTAGTCAGTTCTAATGAGGGGGATAAAGCATGCATTTTAACTCGAGGAACTCTTTTATGAGCTTCTGGAAAACCATTCAAGATCCATTGCATTTTTGTTAGATGAAGGGATTTGATCCAGTGCACTTGGCCAATTCCCCACCCTTCCATTCCAGTGGGGATTAGATGTTGCAAATTGAGATTGTGTTTTCTCAAGGCACTGCCTGGTCTTTATCATCATGGGCAGTTTGAGTGGAGTGATTTTTTCTACAAAAGACCTAGACATTTTCTCTCAGTAGGAAGAATTGTAAACTCATAGATTATAAAATCAGAAGGGACCATTATGATCATCCAGTCTGACCGCCTGCACGTCACAGGCCACAGAATCGCATCCACCCGTAATAGACCCATAACTTAAGACTGAGTTACTGAAGTCCTCAAATAATGCTTTAAAGACTTCAAAGTACAGAGAATCCACCAGCAAGGGACCCCTGCCCCATGCTTCAGAGGAAGGCAAAAAAACCCCAGGGCCTCTGCCAAATTCTAATCAGCCACTGAGTGGAGACAGCTGAATAATCTGGCTGTCCACCACTCAGAACAAACCTGCTGATTTCAGACTGCGTGGATGAGGTGGCAAACCAGAGACCGTTGTGCAAATCACAGCACGAGAGTGCAGAACCAGAGGGGACTATCTGCAGGTGGAGACCTGCACCCCCCAGTGCTCCTACTGTCTCCTCTCTCCTATCGCCCATCACCTGGCAAGCGATCCCAGGGAAAGGAATTTCTGGTATCTATCACAGGGAATGAAGGACTGCGGTAAACACCTTCTGAACTACTGAGAGACTGGCCTGCCACAGCAACAGTGCTCGCCCTCAGGAAACGTTCCCGTTCTCGTAGTCTGTGAGGACAAGTCAGGCAAGAAGGAAGGACCTCCACCCCCAGGAGGGAATACCCAGATATCTGGCTCATCCCAGGGCCTAATTGCCCCTCTACCAGCTCCACCTCAAATGGTAGATCACAAGTCATGGACCATGAGGCCCAAAGGAATCATTCTGAGTGCCTGCGTAACACAGGCCAGAGAACATCACGCAGGGCTTCCTGCATCACACCCACAGCTTCTTGCTGAGCTACAGCGGATCTTTAATGCCAATAGCCAGTGGTCCCAGGGTGGCCACGAAATCCTGAACTCACTCAGGCTTGCCATCAATATGCAGGTTTTAGCCATCAGGTGCTATCAGCCGTAACCCTCCAACCCCACTGCAGTGAAGAAGTTCATCAGCAGAAGCAGGACTATTGTAGTGACTCAGAGCAACTTTCTGCACCCTGACTAGCCCCATATTCACTATCTATGGGGACTTGCACAGACACACGGTATTCCGTCCGGTTTGGGGGTGAGAGGAGAACAGCTGAGGCAAACAGACTACCTAACAAACACAGAAGAACTTGCTGTTTTCTTTGGCAGGTCTGGAAGTGAAAATTCTTGCCTTCTGCTGTGCCAAATGCGATTGGTGGAATAAATTGGGAAAAAGACCCAGGGAAAGCAAGGTTTTCAAAGTCTGGAGGACAGACAGTGACCCGCCGTCCTTCTTTGCAGGGTGGGGGCGTTGAGAGAAGAACCAAGCAGCTGAATCCTCTTTTCTGTTCCCTCCCCGGGACTTTAAAAGATGGCAGCAGGGCTTGGTGAAAGCAGACTGAGCAGTGCGCAGTTTCTTCCCTGGCATGCAGAATGGGTGTTTGCTGAATGATTTACAACATCATGCCGCAGGACTCCTGGACTGTAGAACTAGCGAAGGTGATTAAGCTCTCACCTTCAGACAAGGAAGTCTGGTTTAATACAATTGTGATAAGCAGAACCCAGTGTAATTGGATTCATCTCACTTCTGATTATATAAATTGCTCTGCTTACGTGACTAATGAACAGCGAAGGCACCAGGGAACGGCATGAAATAACAAAGGCCTAGGCAATTAGAAAGGAAGAATGGCCTTGTGTTCAGTCACAGAATCATAGATGTGCAGAGCCGGAAGGGATCTCGAGAGCTCATCAAAATCCAGTCCCCTGGGTTGAGGCAGGACCAAGTAAACCTAGACCAGCCCTGACAGATGTTTGCCTAGTGATCTAGTGACGGGGACTCCACGACCTCACTCGGAAGCCTGTTCCAGAGCTAAACTCCCCTTAGAGTTAGAAAGTTTTTCCTAACAGCTAACATGAATCTCCCTTGCTGCAAACTAAGGCCCTTACTTTCTGTCCTACCTTCAGTTGACATGGAGAATAACTGATCACCATCCTCTTTATTACAGCCCTTAATGTGTTGGAAGACTGTAATTAGGTCCCCCCTTGGCCTTTTTTTCTCAAGACTAAACGTGCCCAGATTTTAAAATCTTTTATCATAGGTCAGGTTTTCTAAACCTCTTTTCATTTTTGTTGCTCTTTTTTGGACTCTCCAATTTGTCCACATCTTTCTTAAAGATTAGTGCCCAGAACTGGACACTGTACTCCATCTGGGGCCTCACCAGTCCTGAGTAGAAAGGGAAAATCATCTCCCGTGTCTTATGTACAATACTCCTGTTACTACACCCCAGAATCAAATTAGCCCTTTTTGCAGCTGCATCATTCATGTTAATTTGTGGTCCATTATAACCCCCAGATCCCTTTGAGCAGTACTACCACCTAGCCACTTAGTCCCCGTTTTGTAACCGCATTTGATTTTTCCTTCCTAAGTGAAGTACTTTACATCGGTCTTTATTGCATTGCATCTCATAGAATTCAGACCAATTCTCCAATTTGTCAAGGTCTTTTTGAATTTTAAACCTTTCCTTCCAAGTGCTTGCAACCCCTCCCCAGCTTGGTGTTGTCTGCACATTTTATAGCCATTATCCAAGGCATTCATGAAAATCCTGACTAGTAATGACTGCTCTAAATGGGGACCAATGAGACATGGGCTCAGTGCCTGGCTCGGGGACAGATTCCCCAAATGACCTTAGTCAAGTCATTTAATCTCTGTGGGCCTCAGTTTGCCAGCTATAAAATGGAGGTAATAATACTTTGCTCACAACCGTACTATAAGAGCTCTTGGGAGCACGGGCTGTGTCGGTACAGCACCTAGCACAATGGGACTCTGCTCTTGATTGGCACCTGGAGCTGCTAATGTCAGATCAATAACAATAAGTCAAGGGCTTGTCACTAAATAGGCAAAAAGAGAAGAGCAGGGAAGGACCATGGCTCTGTCACCTTTGGCAAGGTTATTAGCACTCCTGCTTGAGGGTTTAAGCTGGGTCTAACTATTACAGACCAGGATGAGACCTAATGTGCCGACAGATTATCCACATCTGTACTGTTTCTCCGAAACATCTGGCCGGTCTCTGATCCACTCTAGTGACTCCTGTGTGCCTAACTGCTTCCATATCAGAAACTCATTTTAACTAGGTGAAATGACACCAATTTTCCCCCCGACCGTAAGAGACTTAGGTCTGGGCCCTAGAGTCCTTACTTGTGCAAAAGTTCCATTCGTAATCAACTGGAGGAATAATTGCAAGAACAGGTCTATGGTCTGACTCACATTTGCAAATGACTTTAAACCAATGCTTATGTAACCGTGTAGGAAAGGTACACTGTATTACTGGCTGAGAAGACAAGGAATTGCCAAGACAAAGCAAGCGAGTGGTGCATCCAGTCGAGCGTCCTCTCCGAACACCACATCCATCAGAGGACTGTGAAAGAGCACCTGGACAACTGTGCAGTTCTATACTATCAGGATACAATTCTTCATCACTTCACTGAGCCCTGAGGCAGGAAGTATTGTCATATATAAGACTATAAGACTATTGTCATATATAAGACTAACTTGTGAAGACAGTAGAGAAAAAATCTAACCTCTTAGGCATTGCAGGGTGTTTTAAAATATCTTGTCTGGCTTAGAATAATGTATACAATGGGAACCGAGCAGCTAGCCCCTCACTGAAGCCCTCTAAAATATTGTCCCTGTATATTATATAAAAGTATTGTTTTATTATGCAAATATTATTTTAGATTATATAAAAAGTATCATTCTAAAAAAATGTAATAAAGAAACCGATAAGGTTAAACGGAGAGCAGAACTACAAGAAGGGAACAAATAAAGCTTTTTCTTGGCAGCGTTATTAACATGCCTGGAAAAAATAGTGTTAATCCTTTCCATTGTAAGCGCCTCCGGACAGCGAGCTTATTTGCCAATGTATTTGTACAGCACCTACCACTGCCGGGCCCTTATCCTGAATAGGGTTATCGGGTGCTTCCACCATACAGATAATAAATAAACTAGTAAGCTTTGAAAAATCAGGCTCTGCAAGTATAGAGCTAGGGATGAAAGCTCAAACTTAAATCTCCTCTTTTCTGCATACCCCTTAAAATGTGACCCTGCATAAGATATCGGTCCAGTAATAGAATAGAAACAGGAATTTCTTATACAGCCTTCTCCGCATCAAGTTGTTGTACATGACGTACAGTAAGAGCTCAGGAAGACAAATGCATCTGTGCAAATGCACGCCTGTGTTGCACTGCTAGCTACGTGCATGCAAATCCCTGGTGTTGCTTGTGCACAAGGCTAGCTAGACAGGTGCCGACTGTCCTTCTCAAAGCCAGGCCACAACCCTGCCTCGCAATGTGCATCTCCTACTGTTGCCAAGTAAAGCCACGTCTGAAGTCAATCAGCTCACTCCTTTTCAAGTTACGAGCTCTGAAAGCTGGAGAGGCCAGTGTCAGAGATCTCTTGTTCAGAATGATTTCCTGGTTTCAGACGGCCTGAAACTGTAATGCTGTGCAGTATTGGACACGCCAGCCGCTGCGATGGCCCAGCATTCGCAGCCAGAGTGTGGTAGAAAGTTTCCACTTGCTCCCTATAGTGAAAAGTTTGTGTCTTTATAACTATTGAACCCAGGGACTAGGGGTTAGAGCCCTGAGCACAGGCAAGTGCCGGGAGTGGTGGATAACTACGACCACTGCTGCAGAAGGAGCATGTCTCACAGAGCTCGGTTCCCGTCCGGCTCCCCTATCATCCCGGGGACAGTTATCTTCCGCAGCCCTGAAAAGGCTGCTGCACTGGGCGGGGAGCTGCCCGTCATGTCATGGCTCCTGTCACACCCTCACTCCGGGAACCCAGAGCTGGAATCTAATGGCTCAAATGGGACAGGGCTGTACCTGGAGAGGCAGCCTTAACATTGCAGGGTCTTTGTAGCAGAGAGCAGCCCCTCGAGGCATTCTGAGCATTTTATGGTTCGGTGAATATAGACGGACTGTCTTAACCATAAGCTTAACCACAAACTCGTTCTTAGCCACAGAGAGACGCACGACCCTGTGCTACTGCAGCCTGGCTGCTTCCCGGCCTGCGCTGTGCCCCACACACAGCCCCACAGCTAACATCACCCACTTAACAACCTGCCTCCTCTGCCTGCATTGCACAGCGCTTGGTTTAGCAGTACAAAAGTAATAATCCCTCGTAAATTCACCTTCCAAAGGCACACCGCTTGCGGCTTACAGGCTGCTAAGAGCTAGGTCCTTGAAGAAACAGCTTCTGAAAGCATATTCCTAGGGGGCACTTTCCTCCCTCATTGACTAGAAAGAATATTTGTTTGCTTGCTTGTTTCCCCCCCTTCCGTATCAAAGGCATCCACACCTTGAACAGGGATCATGGCAAGGCAGACACATTTCCCCATTAAACAACTCAGACAGGGTAAAATCACCAGCTCTTCTTACAGAAAGGGGTTGAAAGCTGAAATCCTCACACGCAATGATGTGAACACTTGAAATGTTAGCCACTGAGGCCCGCGGTCAGCCAGGAATCCCGGGTCTCGGTAATTGGAAGTGCACTTCACGCTCAGGCTTTTTATTTGCAAAAGCCTAATAGCCCTTTCAGGCTTGCATTTCCAGCTTCAGAAGGCACATAATGGGCACTGAGGGCAGGATGGGCTAGAGGATAGCCAGAGAAAAGGGGCCGTGATCTTCCTTACTTAAAGCCCTTTTCTTTTTAGTAACTTTAGTTCCTCTGAGACATCCAGAGCATGGGGCTGTGTAGCTAGATGGCCAGATTTCTCCCCTTTCTTGTGATTACAGCTGTGCAAAACATGGGTTTTTTTGATTCATTGGCAATTTTGAAACGTTGGCAAAAGAATGGTTTTGGATCAGACTAAAAATGAAAATGTTCAACATTTTGGGTGGCTCAAAAATTTGAAAGAAAAGTTATATTGGGTTGAATGAAACATTTCATTTGAACAAAACCATTGAGAGTTTGAACATTTTTCCACATCTTTGGCTTCTTTAAAAAAAAGCAAAGGAAAGAAAATGGTGAAACAAAAAGTTGTTTCATACCAAAAACGGAACGTTTCATTTAAAAAATGTGGAAACTGGCCAGTTTGAATTTTTCCAATTTTGGGGTTTTTTTAAGGTTATTTTCTAAGTCAAAAATTGGGCAAAATTGACACATAGTTGAGAAACATTTTGGTGCATTAAATCTGCATTTTTTTTCCCTTCCCCCAAAGTTCTGTGTGAAAAATTTCATCCAACTCTACTTTGGAGACCCCTGACCCTCTGCTTTTCCTCTGGCCTTCCCTTGGCTCACACTGGCCCCCTCAGACAGTCTTCCCTCTTCTTGCAGGGAGAAGACACTTAAAGGTCACGAATACGTGGCCAGGGTAGAGCCTCACTCAACAGCTCTGTGTGGCAGCAGCTTGAGGGAAGTGGGAATGTCTGTGGCGGGTGGGGTGAGCGGCGTTCTTGCCAGGAATGCTCTTGTAGGCTCTCCCGAGCACAGCTGGCCTCTGTGCGGGGGGACAAACTGAACTAGCTGGGCATTTTTTAGCAGGCCTGAATCCTTCTCTGTGGTGGAAGGTTTGCTTTTGTGTGGAGCCAGCACAAAGCTTAGGAAACATTCAGGGCCAGGGCTAGTGTTCACTGCAACCGAATACTACCGGATCCGCCCCTGCCTCAAGCTGTGCCGCTCTCAGTCTTCGGCAGTAATTCTGCTAGAGGGTTGGTTTGCAGTCCCAGAATATGAACTGTTGAATTCAAAATTTCACTGACAACATAAAGGCCGGTCCACGTATCAACATCCCTGCTGCAGAAATCTTGTTTCACTGCCCAGAGAGCCTGTCTCGCCATGCTTGTTTATTGGGGCCAAACGGGGGCTTTGATTACCCCTCAAACAAATTCTTTTATCTTCCTAGATGCCAAAAAAATAGGCTTTTACCCCTAGTCTTGGACAATCTTGCTCCAACAGTGGTACTGCCTGGGCCAAGGGGCAGTCTGCGCTTGTGCTAGCTATTTTCTATAGACACACCACTGGGAAAAGCAGCTGCTTGCTGCTGAGGATGAATTTTAATCCCATGGTTGCCTCCACACCTGTGGTTCTCAAGTCTTGTTCTAACATATGGCCCAGGTCGGCCCTCTATGCTCACAGGTAGCTTTCATCAAAGGCAGAGTTTAATCCCTTCGTGGGACAAATTTTCAAACCATTCTCTAATCAGCTTCTGCAATCGTGCGTGTAGACGCTGCACATCTCTGCATTCGTGCAATCTGAGAGCACAACATTTGCACAGGCAATTTCAGAAGCTGTGCTTTAGAATTTGTCTCTCATTGTCTGCTGCTACGCTAGCCTCCTGTGCCACATACGTTTCGTCACCGCGGCCCTGTAACGCTGCGTAGAGCTGCATCACCAGGCACGGACGTGTTTATTTGTAGGGTTTGCATGGCGTGGGTTCCACTGCATTCGTGCGCAGGCATCTGATTTACCAACCTTAATTACAGACAGAATTGCTGGCAGTTCAATTTATTTTCTGGCCTGGGGATTAAAAGAGAGCGATAGATATAAAAGATCAGGAATAGCTACTGCAGAATGCAGGCTATGAATAAGGCAAATTTACATATTGTTATTATAGTAAGTTATAGAAATGATTTGATTTAATCATTTCATCTCATTTGAGCCATCTTTCCTCAACTAGTACAGCTGTTAGTCCAGTGCATTAAGTCATTTCATTTCCCTGTCTGCCTTCATTCTAGGCACCCATATTTTTATGGCTGGTGTTTGTTTTTGCAGCCTTCCTGATGAAAGCCAGGCCAGGCGTTGGTGGCTTCCCTAGTGATTCGAAGCAGGATTTTGTCTCTCTTTGTCTGATTGCGGCAGAGGCCAAAGGAAAGTCCTGTTTGGTTTTGCCAACAACGTCTGAGAAGACGAAGATACAATATCTTACACCTTGCGTAGCAAAGCTCGGCAAACGCTGAGGCGAGAAAACACAGCTGTGCCGCTCGGGTGGAGAACCAGCTGTCTCTGCCAGACAGGGATTTCCGACCCGCCGCTACTTAGGGACAACAAGAAGTGAGTGAAATTAACTGTGTGGGTGACTCACTGCAGGCTTTAGTGGCAGATGCCTTAGTACGGTGACCTCCGAGCCAGGCTTGAGATCAGGCTTTTGTCCCTCAGGTGCCCTCCCCCTGCATTCCTCCTTTAGCATGTTTCATAAAGATGTCTGTCAACACCAGCGGAAAAGGAGCCAAGGTCACTTCTTCATTGAAACAGGCCTGCACAGCCGACCAGAGGGCCCTGCCAAGGCTGAGCGAATCGTCACGGTCAGTCAGCGAACGCTTCCTCGGCGATTCTGCAGATCTGTTTCATGCCCTCTGTCTTTGGTCTTGGAGAAGTAGCCTACTCTCCACTGGGTCCCATGTCTGCCGTTATTCACCAAGGACAGCTCTATGACATAGCGTTTGAGGCTCTCAGGAAACTCTCCAACAGAGCAAATGGCTTCATATTGTCCAATAAGCCGAGGTAAGGGTGTCTTACCATCGACTATGCAGGGCTCAGAGGAGCTGCCCTTTTTGGATTGGCTGCATGGTCCACCCAGCTCAGTATCCTGTTTTGGACGTGGAAAGCTACTGTTTCAGAGGAAAGTGCAAGGATTCCTGCTGCAGACACTTATGAGAAGTTTCTTTCCATTTCTCCTTTGCTAGGACATGAAACTGAAAGACAGGAGACCTGGGTTTTTAGTGCAGCTCTGCCACTGACCCACTGTGCTATTTAGTCAAGTCACTTAACTTCTCCCTGCCTCATTTCCTCATCTGTGAAATGGGGATAAAAATACTCACCTTGCTGCACATATCCTCAGCCCCATCTCCACGTGGGAATGGTGCTCTTCTGGGATGGCAGCAGCTGCCGGGCACAGAACAGCCCTTCTTCCTCCTTCTTTTCCACCCACAACCCTGAGTTGCAAGTCATTTCCCCTCATGGGGAGGACCCTTTGCAGCCTTCAGCCTCTTCTTACGACAGCCTTGCTGACTGGGAAGGTAACGCTGAGCAATATGTGTGTGTCTATCTAGGATGCTCAAAGATTGAATCAGGCAGGCTGCATCGCATTTCAAACAAGCGATGGGTATTTGTTTCTCTGTCTAACGCCACTCTGTTCCCCACACTCTTCCTGTCTGGGTTGTTAGGAGCTCCCCTCTGGGTTGGATTTCCCACCTTTTCCCAGGCTGAGTGCCATATTCCCATATCTTCTACCATGCATTTTCATCCTCCCCTCTGTTGTCCTCTCAATGGCACCATCCACATTTCAGCTTCTCAAAAGTTTGAGCGTTTTCTCATGCATTCAATATCCACTCCAGGCTGGCGCTAGTGCCATTTTAGCTGTTCTCCTCTGGGAAGGGGGAAAAGAAACGTATTCAGCATTCCCCCACTGGTAAGCAGCAGCTTCACTCACGTCCCTTCCATCACCACCAACAGGAGTTCTTTGTGGAAGCTTTCACACGCTGATGGCAACCTCCCAGTGGCGATGGGATTCAAGGCCATCCTAGGAACCAAATGCACTTGAGATGAAGTGCAACACAGACCTTTCATCTGCCGGACATGCCTGAATTCTGACTTTGACAAACTGCCTTCCTAAGGTTGGAAGCCATCTGGGCTTCCTCTCTATTGAATCTGGAGACACTTCCAGATCAGTGGTCAAAGCCGGCCCGTTTCCGATGGCTAGAGTCTGACAATATCTACAGAGCGACTGTAATATCCAGCCTCAATATGGACCCTATACCCATGTTTAGGCAGCTAAGAAAATGGCTTCACTTTTTCAATGGGAGCTGCAGGGCCCTCAGCACTTCAGAAAATCAGGCCACTTACTTCGAATGCCTACATTTAGGCACCCATTTTGGAAAATCCTGTCCATGTGTATGGACAGTTCAAATGGAGCTCAGCTGCCACAGCAGGGCGCGAGCAGATAGACAGCACGAGAGAACGCAGGGGATGGATGTGGAGCTGGATACCCACTGTTTATAGGCTTGGCTTTAGGAACCTGTTATAATTCTTTCTCCCTGAAAACCAGCTACGTCAATATCTTGTCACTTACCCTTTGAACAGGTGCCAAAGACAAGTCCCACCCTCCCACTGTAATTGAGGGGTGTTAATATTTACACATCTTGCCTTCTACCTACACTGCACAATCCAGCTTCTCCCAATCTTTGCCTCAGGGCCGCTGACACCACGGGATTCCCCTGAGCCTGGCACACTTGCCAAATAACCTGGAGCTCTGTTATCTTGCAATTAGGCACACACTCAGGAATACATCACATGGTGACTGGTACCAGGCAGGGAAGGAATAGAGCATCGCTAGAGGTGTGGGATGGAAGCAGAGTGAAGGTTTTCTAGAGTATCTGAATTCTGCATTTTTACACTTGCATACATGCGGGGGTTTTAACTGCCTTGAGCGTAGCATTCCCTGGCAAGCATTGTATACGTATAATGACCCTGAAAAGGGGCCAGAACCGGCGGCTGCTGTGTACCTAGGAGGGATAATCAGATTTGAAGGAGCTCTGCATCTCCCCACCTCAGGCCCCAGCCCTTCATTGCCATGTAAGTTACTGATCCAGGCTCCTAATCTTAACTCCATCCTCATGATGTGTTTTGTCGGCAGACCCTGCTGCCGCATGGGAGGTACACTGCACACTTAACACAATCCACTAGTGTTTGGACTGCCCGTTGCCTTCAGCCCATACAGTAAACACTGTCAATATCCTTGCAGGCAGCAATTTCACATCAAATAGCCTACCGACAGGTCAAAAGCTAGCAGAAAACTGAAGCCACAAAGCTGCCCCATCCCTCTCCTTGCTCCTGGGACAAATTTCCCCTTGACCACTTTTATTCGGGTAGAGGAATTTCCATTTGGATGATCAGAGACTGATTATAAGAACAGCCTCTAAAAATCAATGCCTCTGCATGGCTTTCTCATTAGGAGTTTACTTATTCATATTGGAGCTTTAATCACACTAGAACGTCCCCGTCTGCAATTCAAAATCCCATCTCCCCTATTAATTCTTAATCCTCTGATCTGGCAGTCAGAGAGGGGGGCTCTGTGCGATGGAGTCATACACTTGAACGTCAGCACAGCGTTCAAAACGCAGGCCGAGTTTAGACAGACGGGCAAACAAGGACTCTGCGTGTGGGAAGTAGGTGCACAAAAGCTGCCACAGGCAGACTAGCACTGCTCAAGCAACGCTATACTGCTGGTTGCGTTGTGCTTTTTAATGCCTTATAACAATCTAATAAATAAACAACGCCTAGGATATGTAAGCAGCTGCTTTGTCTGTCCTTGTTGTTGTTGGCAAAGGTAAGTGATGTAATAGAGCAGGAAGAAATCAGTATGCACCAGACTGAAAAAAACTCCTGGCAAATGTTGAGAATGTTTAATTATTTTGACGGGCGCGCAGGTAGGGCGTGCTGCATCCCGTGTCTGCAAATGGGGGCACGGCAAACAACAGGAGGAAAGCCCCATGGCGAAGGGCACACAACACAGGAGCACATGCCGCATGTACAATGTCAGGCTCCGCTGCTTCCTGGGTGAGTGGATCAAGGGGGCAATTTGCTGAAGAAGGCCTGTGTGAGGCAGCCTGGCAGAGTCACGGGCATGGTTGGCTGGGTGTTTTGCTGTCTGACGATTTTGCGAGGGCTCGGCCTTCTCACACAAGCGTTGCTGCATCGCTCTGGCACACTTGGCCTTGCACTAACAGACTATAGCTGAGTCACTCAGCCTGGCGGGTGTGTGACTGCAGCTGTTCCAATGAACTAGGCTGAAAAAGGGAATTTGTCACCAAGGCTCCTTTGGCTCTTTAAAAACACATGACCATAAGAACGGCCATAATGGGTCAGCCCAATGGTCCATCTAGTCCAGTGTCCTGTCTTGCAACAGTGGCCAGTGCCAGGTGCTTCACAGGGAGTGAACAGAACAGGGCAATTATCAAGCGATCCATCCCTTGTCGTCCACTCCCAGCTTCTTGCAGTTAGCGATTAGCGACACCCAGAGCAGGAGGCTGCGTCTCTGATCCTCATGTCTAATAGCCATCGAAGGACCTATCTTCAATCAATACAGGGTTGGGTTTTTTTCATTGTTACTTGAATTTTCATTCAAGATAAAAAATTAGCAAAGAAAAGGGCCTGAGCCAAACCCAGAGAAGCCAATGGAAAAACTCCCACCATCTTTAATGGGCTCCAGATAGGCTCTAGGCAACCATTTGGTGAGAGGGTGAGTTCTCAGTACCTCTGATTGTGTGGGGCATGGTCAGTAGGAGTTTTGTTGTGGAAGGACTGGGGACAGTGTGAATTAGGGTGTAGTTAGCCATTTTACTTTTGACGGTATCAGTAAGACTCTATTGCTAGGGCTGCTCGAAAGGTACAGAAAAGTTGACTAAACTCTGCTGAATTCTTCTTCTCGCGCTGTGAGAAGTTGTGTGCTGTTTCTTTAAAGCTATAGCAGGAAGTCAGATGGGAGGGGCTGGGGAGGGGCTAGGCAGAAGCGCTACAGTGAAGTTTTGTGGGAGAGAGAGAGCGTAGTTCTAGGGACAATATTTTCCCCCTGTTTCTAATAAAGGTCCTTGTTCAGCATCAGAGGATGTGACTATTCTGTGATTGAATACATGACAGTGACACCGGATAGCACTTTCTCAGGCATGTTATTGAAAGCAAAGTCACTGTGAGTAAAATATGCGGACATGGAGGCTCAATTCTGCAACCTGTACTCCTGTGGCTAATCCATCCGGCCATTAGTTGATTAATACATTTTGGTCAGAAGGGACCATTCTGATCATCTGGCCTGACCTACTGGATAATCCAGGCCACAAAATTCCACCAAATGAGTCCCGAAGGGCTGGTTGAGCTAGTGCATAGCTGTTAAAGGCATCCAGTCTGCATCCAAAGACTTCTAGCGATAGAGAATCCACCACCTCCCTTAGTTAATTCCCTTCACTGTTAAAAAGCGGCACCTTATTTCTTGCTTCAGCCTTTTGACCTTGTTCTGCCTTTTCCTGCAAAATTACAGCCGTCTGCTATCAGGAACTTGTTCTTGTGCAGGTACTTATACACCATAATCAAGTCACCTCTTAATCATCTCTTGGCTGAACAAATAGATTGAGTTCCTTAAGTCTCTCACTCTAAAGGCAGATTTTCCAGACCTTGATTCAATCTCGTTTCTCCTCTCTGAATCGTTTTCCAATTGTCAGACTCTTTTTTGAAGCATGGACACTTACACCTGCGCATGGTATCCATCAACGGTTCACTGATGCCATATACAGAGGTGATGCCACCTCCCCACTTCTACTTGATACTCCCTTACTTAAACATCCACAGAGCGCATTAGCTGTCTTAGCCATTGCGTTCCCTGGCCTATTCATGTTTAGCGCTGGGGGAAATTTTTCATGTGAATATTCACCAAAAAAATGCAGCCGTCAGGTCAACCGAAACAGTTTGTGAATTTGGGTTGATTTTAGCAAATGCTTTTAGTCATAAAAAGAAAGAGAACATTTCAGAAATGTCTAAATGGTCTGTTTTTGGCATTTCCAAAATGACATATGTTGACTTTTTGTTTTGGAAAGATGTGTTGTTTTGGAATTTCCCTAAATTTTATCTTAAAAACCCATTAAGAACATTTTAAGAATTCAAAAATGAAATAAAACATGTTGTTTCAGGTTCAATGAACATTGCGTTTCATCTGCAGTGCAATTTTTTGTTCTTTTCGGTTTCACTTAGAAACATCCATTTCTGGTTCAGTCCATGATGGTTTGTTTTTTTTAATTTAATTTTTCGATTTGGTGGCTGAACTGAAAAATCAGTTACTCACCCAGCTCTGTGTCTCCATGGTGATTACTGGTGTTAGGTTGTAGGAAAGGGCCCCAAGGGCAGTTAGGTTTCACTAAAATTCTCATCTTATTTCAATCAATCTTATTTTAACAGACACCGTCTGCAACTCCCTGGGACCTTTCTTCCTTCTCTTAAGACTTCTCCCCTGCCCCGCACTGCCCAGCACGCTTACAATCTCCTTGAGCTCTGTTGCCCTCTAGGATAAGGCTGAAGAACAATGAAATGTGATAACTCCTATCTTTATGCCTGGTGGCCTCGTCCCCCGTTGCTGTGGAGGCCCCGCCTGCGTGCGTGAGCCCAGGCAGACAGGAGAAAACTGGGTGTTTTTGCTAAGTCCATCAACGGTAGGAAAAGCCATAAATACAGACACAGAAACCATTGTTGTTAGGGTTCCCAGTGCATCACCACAGAGGGCTGCAATCGACCTGTGGCTGCACAGTCCCACAGGGAGCTTGGAAAATGCTAGTGCCCCAGAGCTCCATACTCCCTCCTGGGAAGGCCTGGGGTGCATGGGGACTGCACGGCTGGAGCAGCAGGGGAGGGGCGCTCTGGTTGATTGGCAGGTGGGACATCTCTAATATGGCTGCCCCGCTCAATGAGCAAGGGCCAGGCATGTGCCTCCTCCCACCTTTTTTGTGGCCCCATTCACCCCTGGGTTGCACTGAGGAACAAACTGCCCCACATGGGTCCATGGCAGTCTGTTGTCCCGGTGCCCCTCCCACAGACTCAGGCAGACAGCCCTGCGCAGGCTCCCAGGCCCCATGAGGAGCGTGACACTGTTTCTTTAGAGAGCGTCACTTTCGCAGAGCCTACGCAAAGAGCCCAGCTCCACGGGGTTCCCCCCGGCCCCTGCTCCGGTGTGGCATTTCCGCTGCACGGGTTCTCAGTGGCCCCTCTTTTTTAGGGCCTCAGTCTCACGCCTAGGGAGCCAATTGTAGGTTTACCCCAGACTTTCACAGGGGCAGAAGCTTCGTCACCTTGTCCTGGGAAGACGGGATAGCAAAGCATGGCCTTTGTGAGAGCTTTCCCCAGCCATTTAGCCTCCCTCCGGGGCCAATGGTCTAGAACGGGCCATGCTGCCACCCTGGCATACGCCTGCACAGGGCCTCCAACCTGCTGGGACTTGAGTCACTCCTCGTTGGGTTGTCTGGCTTTAGGGCTCCCAGGCAGACCCCACCAGGCACAGGGAGTGCAATGCCTGATGAGGGGGAGCGGGGGGCTAGCTTCTGACCACACATCACTCTCAGTGCAAGCCGAGGGGGTTTCTTGCCACACAGCCCCAGGAGGGAAGGGGGCAGCGTGTGCCTTTCAGTGCAAGCAGAGCCTCGGTGGGGATACCAAGGAAACTGCTTCTTTTTTAAACAACAGACAAGAGCGGCGGCCCCTCCTCCCCAGTGTCCTGCCCAGGCAGGTGGTAGCCCTCTAGCTGATTAGCAGGTGGGAGATCTTCTTCCCCACAGGCCCTGTTGCCGAACTCTTTGTTAACAAAACCATTGTTTCTCCGAGTCTCCCTGGCTCTTCCCAGTGCACCAAGCACCTGGGTCGCGTGCAGCTGCCGCATTTCATGCGCTGCTCCTTGTACCAACTCAGACGAGGGCTGGTCTGGGGCTGGGGGTGTGCTAAGCCTGGCTTCTAGCCCTGTTCACACTGTGTGGTGCTTTTCCACCAGCTCTTTTCTTCCTCTCTCTGACCTGGTTTCTCCTCATCTGCTGAGACAGCAGCAGAGCTCTCTGGCCAGGGAAAGGACTCTGGTCAGACCCTGCAAGCGTGAAAGGAGGCTAGGAATGCAAAGCCGGGTTGGCCAGGGCGTGTGAGTATGGGATGGAGCAGTCAGCTGGGATGCGGATTACCGGGTGGACATCATTGCAATGATTTGTTTAATCTCTGTGAATGGGGATCAATAGGCAGTGGCTTCCTTCAGCGTGACGAGTCCAGCCCTGGACGGGACTCTCACACTGGCAGACTCCAAGGCTCCATGGACCCATGACCCTCCTTGGACCCAGCAGAACTGATGCTCGCCACGGCCGGGTGAGCAGCAGCCATTTCTGCCTCTTTCCTTGGCCGTACGGGGAGCCGCTGGTCAACCGGCCAGACTCTTGCATCCAGAGATCCCCTGCAGGAGTCCAATCAGGTGCCAGCGGCACCCGAGAAGCTTTCCTTTGTGTTCTTCCCCATTGCTCATGAGCGGCACCCCACCAAAATGAAGGTGATTGACTGAGTTTTAAAAACAGGATCAGGGCAGGAAGGGGAAAAGCCAGCCATCTCTGTTCATAACCCTGAGGCTCCTCGTTCACTGAAGAAAGGAACCACGTTCTGGCTCTGAGAATCTCACGCCTCCTAGGGATGTGTCCTGTGTGTGGAAAGCCCGGAACTGGAATAGCCAAAGGGGGAGCACTGTGGGGCGTGCGCAGACCTGCGGGTGTGGTGAGGAGAGCCCAGCGCTGGCACAGAAGAGGGGCTGTGGATTAGGAGTGAGGGGCGCCAGCAGAGCTGGGGGTGGGCAGGAATAGAAACTGGGGCTCTGGGTCAGGGCTGAAGAGACGTCAGCAGCGTGTTGGAGCAGAGAGCGAGGGAGGGAACAGGTGGGAGGGTGGGGGGCCCTAGTGCGGGATTGAGGCGCATCAGCAGAAGAGTGGGTGGAGGCCAGGACTGGAACAGCAGGTTTCAGAGTTAGGGCCTGTGTCTGCTCTCGCTGAAGAAGGGTGGGTAATTCCCCTGACAGAAATGCAGTTACGCCAGGTGACAGACAGGCCAGAAACACGCCCACACGCATTGGGGTCCGTCCCCATTCAGATACTGGGTTTCTTTTCCAGACTAGGTCTCTCCTAAAGGCTCAGGGAGTTTCGTCTTCCAGCTGATCCCCCCAGGCCATGCCACCCTCGCCTGCATCCTCATCACCCATAAAACACTGCTGTTCGAAGGTACCCAGGACTCGATCCCACCCCAGGCTGGATCGTCAGTGAGCTGCAGGACACCCAGTGACTTTGGTGGACTTTGCTGAGGATCCAAGTTACATGTGAATCACTCCCCGGCCCCCGCAGGGTGCAGAGGCCTGCATTCCATCCGCCCGTGTCATTCACGAAAGCTGCAAGCCCTGCAGTCCGTGCTGGCAGAGCTCAGGCGTCCTTTGGGCCTTGATTTTCTCTTCTAATGGGACCAGAGCTATTCCACAGATGATTCCTCTCTTTCTCAGCGGGCCTCACCTGGCTGGGGCGCTGATCATCTCAGCCAGCGGGGAGGCCATGGCACGCACCGAGTCTCTGGGTGCAATGGAGGATGACTCACACGGAGATGCTCATTTCAGCTAAGCCGTGCAGTAACCTCGCACAAGGAATGGCGTGTGTAACAGATGCCAGAGAAACAGGATTTGGAAGATGCAAAAAATGGACTCAATTGCTCCTTGGTCAACCCCGCTGTCATCAGCAGCCTTACACTGGGGTGTCCTGTGTCCTCTGGAGCCTGTGACTGGTTTAGCCTTTCAAAGGCAATACCCATAGTGACTTTGCAGCCTCATCATAAAGTGAATCCTTCTATCTAGCAGCTCAGTGTGAAAACCGCCTGATCCACTTCTGCCCTCTGGAGCCTTGGCGACATCTGTACTAGAGCTGGGCAAAACCTGTGAGCACTGATTGCTTCTGTATGTGCTCTCCAAGGGCACCTGGCTGCCTGGGTTTACTTAATGAGCCAATATCTGCAGCGCAGCTTGTTTTTAAGATTCAAATTGGTGCTCTGAGTGGGTAGCACCGATGGTAGCAGAGATCAGCAGCGCTGGCACGAGTCAGGCCTAGTGCAGGTGGCCGTGGGCTAGTTTCCCCACACAGCCCGGCCAAGGCTCCCTAGGGGAGACCTGCAAAGGGCAAACACACAGGTGTGCACCTAGGTTTTGATTCCTTCTGATGCAATCACATTACAAGCCAGGAAGTCGAGCAGAGCAGGAGTTTTCCAGCAGAACCCGCCTGGATTCCTGCCAGCTCAGCTGGTGGGGCACTGGCTTCCAGTGGGTGTGGCTCTACGGCAGCCCTGCCATGTGGTCTGCCTCAGGGCCAGGGCCCCCAGAGCTTCCTGCCTCCTGGCTGTGTAGCTGGGTGCTGGGGAGCCCCAGCCGCTAGCCGGGCTCTCAGGATTTCCAGACTCTCTGTCACTGGGAGCCTTGGAAGTCCTGGCCCCAGCATCCATCACCCTGGGACAGTCCCACCATGCAGACTGCCATGGCGGTTGGTTGGAGATCCCGCCGCCCCAGCTGTTCCTGACTCTCAGGCCAGCTGGCTCCCTGGGCTGCCCAGCTCCCTGGAGCCAGGAATTCTGTTTCAGCCAGCTCTGATGTGCTACTGTAGGACGCACAGTAACAGTCATTGCCCCCACCTCTCTCTAGGCTGTCACACGTGGGAAGAATGCATTGCTCTGGATGGGAAATGAACAGTTACCATCTTTCCTCCAAGGCTGCATTTGACAGAGAGAGTAGCTGAGGTGCTCAGAGCGGAAATGATTTGCTAACAGTCATCCACCAAGCAAATGGTAGAGCTGGGACTAGAATTTAGGACGGTGACACCCCAGGCCTTGCACTAACCCCTAAGTCATGCTGCCTGCGCTACTAGCTGGGAGGGGGGGATAGTTCTTCTGTCTGTGAAAAAGAAACACGGCAAGGAAACAGTGAAATCACAAGGTTTCTCGTGTGCCTTTCACGGCTTTCCAGCCTCTCCTGACCCACATCCCTGGGCGGGTGATTGCTTTGGATGGGAGCGTGCCATCTCGTTGGGTTGTTTTGCATCATTTATCATCATTGTGATCACGGTACAGATCGGGTAAGTCGGTTTGCGTGCCTGGGCCGGTGATCAAAGGCTGTTCCCAGGTCAAGAAACTTGGATTACGATCAAATCCTCCCCCGTCGGAAGTCAATGAAAATGGTGCCATTGACTAGAGAACCAGGGCCTGCCTCCTTCTGCCTGGACAGCACGTGGCACAAACGCAGGCCTGAAGAGAAAATGCTAGCTCCCCCAAATCTCCTTGCTTCTTCACGCTCTCCCCTGCACAGCCCAGCACGTAATGGTAAAATGCAGCATAGCACAGAGAAAACCAATTCCCGAGAAACAGTCTGTCCAAGCAGTACCCGCCCTACAGACCTGCAAGGAAATGTGCCTTGCAGCGTTGGTATATTGCATATGGACATATCAAAAGTGTCAGATCCGCCTATTTTTGATGCCCAAGGGGAAGATTGGTAGAAACACCCTGAACAACTTCTCCTAAAACCGATATTAGTTAATTCCAGCTGTAGTGGGGCAAATGCTCTCAAGGGACTGTAACCCTTTACCTAAAAAGAGGCTACATTCAAGGGTTGCAGAAACAAGATCATCCCCTTTTTAAGCAAGGGATACTGCTGTCAGCAGCGAAATCAGCTGACAACTAGCCATGAGGTAACCCCTGCCCATGTGTGGGATGCAGTGTGCAGAACCAATCGCCTATTGTGGAGGTTTTATTATTTGATTACGTGTGCTTGGTGCTGCACGAGGCATGTGACAATCACTGGTGCAGGCAACAGACAGTTCAAGTAGAAAAGATAATGGGAAAGAGACTGCATGTCTTTCGGTGCAAATAGTGTTTTCCGTAACCTCAGTGTCATGTTTCTGCTTTGCATTTCTGAGGTACGTGATTTACATGAATAAAAATAATAATCCCTAGCTCCGAGATGGCCCTTTCCAGCAGTCGATCTCAAAATACTTTACAAAGTAGGTTTCATTATCCCCATTTTACAGATGGGGAAACTGAGACACAGAGCAGAGAAGTGACCTACCCCAGCCACCCTAGAGCCCTAATGATCTAACCACTAATACACATTGCCTCCCTCGTGAGAGAGCAGTGAGCGAGTGGCAAACTTCCAGGGGCACAGGTATGGGATTACAATGAGGCACGGCTTTCACGGGGACAGGGTGCTTCTTCTTCCATCAGCGGTGCCCAGTCGCATCCCCGAGAATATTCCTGGCATTCGCAATCCTTGCTTTTTTGCTTTAACCATCTGCTGCCACCTTTCCAAATCAGCCAATTTCCTGGCACCAGGAAAAGAAAACTCCCTTGAAGAAAGAGGAACTGGCCTGGGAAGGTTCTGAAGGACAGCGTCCAAGCGGAGTTCTGGCCGAGTGCTTTCCATGGGGTGGGGGAGCTCCTCCCTGGTGTCACCCAAAGGGCAGCTCTAGTGATGCCAACGGGGCTGTGTTTAGTTACAGTACATGAGGGTCTGCCCCATCGCCTTGTCTGATTGGCGGGTGAAGCCAGGGCTGATGGTTACAGGTAGAGCTTTCAAAACAGGCAGCTTGTCCCACACACCTGCTCGAAACAGATAACGTTATCCCCATTTTACAGACGGGGAAACTGAACCCTCCTAGACTCAGGCAGCCTCCCTCCGCAGCCTGGGCTGCGCCAGCAACTCCTCTCCTCTGCAGAGTGCTCTTTGGAGCTCTGCTTTGCTCTCAGGCCATGCCAGCCAAACCCTGCTTACAGTCAGCCAGGGGACAGCAGTCGCTGGTCCTGAACGAGGCAGCATTAGACAAACTGCTTCCATTGTCTGGCTTGGCTGGGCGTGTGCCTATACCCCATCCAGCATCCTTAGCCATTGCTCACACATGCAGGCATCTAGGGCGCCCTGTAGGTACAGATGCCATCCGCTCCACAGGCCTCTGCGTTCCCTATCCCCAGAATGAAGGTCTGAAATATGCAGGTCTAGAGCCAGCACAGACCAGCGAGGTGTATTTCAGACCTCTGCGTAGGACTCAGCCATTCCTTCCATCTCTCTTCCCACACGGCTTAGTCCCTCCAGGGATCGCCAGTAGCTGCATATGGCTGTGCACCGGGGAAAGCCACTGCCAGGCTGCCTGTGCGCTGCCATACGAATGCGCCATTTGCTACCAGCACCTTCTAGTTTTATGCACCGAAAGCAAAGCCGTCATGTCACTTTCGTACAGCGAAATTCCACGGCCGCCCAGACTGGGGGTGCAGCGCATTGACGAGCCATCTGCTTCCCTTCCCATCTGTAGAGCCAGGGCTGTGTTGCATAATGAGCTTCACATTTCTGAAGAGGAGAGAGCATTTTTTTCAGGCGCAATTCAAAGGATCCATGGAGTCTGCTGTGTTCAGCCAGCTCTGTGAATGAATGCCGTGTCCCATGGGGTGAGCGGAGAGAAGAGAAAGCCTGGGTAAAGCGACAGCGCCTCCTCTCCTGACTGCTCTTACCACCATGGGATCACCTGGCTTTTAAAGAGGCTTTTAAAGAGGCAAATTTCCTAGTGCCCAGGGCCATAGGCGCTGTACTGGAAAGGGTGCATCAGCTCGGCATGTGCTTTCCTATCCCCCTTGGCGGAGGAAAGCAGGACTGCCCCCGTGAGCTGTCCTTGTGGCGGTTGATTGCTATTTGTATTCCAGAGTGGAGGTTAGCCTGTTGTACTGGGTGCTGAGCGCTCACACTGAGAGAGATGGGGCCGTGAAGAGTTTCTCATTTAAACGAACAAGCGAAAACAGCCTCCCCGCTGCCTGACACCACAGGCGCCTCACACCCTACTGGCCAGCATTTGCAATGTCCTCACTCAAGCTGTCGCCCCCCCAGACCCTGAGGCTGGATTTGCAAACTCTGCAGCCGAACGCGGATCCCATCCGTGGCCGGGCCCTGGGCACAGCCAACGCCTGCCAGCACAGTGGGGCACAGCGCAGGGAAACGCCAGGCAAGCGCGAGCCGGTTTCGGCAGCCGGGGCGTGAGTTCTCAAGCTGCTGACCCGGCGCAGGTGCCCGACGCCAGGAAAGGGCTGATGGCTGAAGATCCCAAGCAGAGGACAGCGTGTGTCTCTGGCCCATCGGCCAGGTGCACCGGGGGCCTGAGCCCCGCTCGTCCGCTCCCCATTCCACATGGGGCCCTGCCCTGATCAGAGCTCGCTGGCCTCGGATGCTCTCTTTGTAGGTCCCATGCACTGTGCGGGGGACCCCGGTGCCTCCCTCATGGCTGAAGATCACGAGGCAGCAGGACCCTGTAGGGCACTCAGGGCAGGCACTGACGCGTTGGGACATAGTGACTTGCCCGAGGCAGAACTGCCCAGTGAACTGGGCCAGCCTACATCCCAGTCCAGTGCCTTCGCAGCAGCCAACCTTCCTTTAGCCCCGCTCGCACGGCAGGTCTGGATCCTGGCCACCTTCTGGCAGCCACGGCTGGGTCAGGAACATTAGCCCTTCCCCTCCCTGGAGTTTCCGCTGTTGAAGGGTGCCGGGGGTCCCAGGGCCCTCCCAGCCTGGGGCTGAGATCTCAGGCCAGCCTGAGTCCCGCCAAGGCCATGCACTGAGCTGAGCTGCCCATTAACCCAGCCGCTGGCTCTTTTGACCTGTGCGTCCACACTGAACCCTTGGCAGCGGGGAGTGGGGATTTCCCCTGCAGCTGGGACGGTTCGGAAGGCCCCTCCTTGGGCACGGCTGCTGGATGTGGGCTACTGGGAAGAAGTGGGATGGCGTTGGTGGTTTGGAGCCTTTCCCAGCACGCTCCCCTCCCCTTCTGGCCCTTTGCAAGATGCCAAACTAAAAAACACCAGGGAGGTTGGGAGCTTGTTCATCAGAGTCGAATTCTTTGGCAGAGGCCTCCCTGCAGGTCCAATTACAGCACGTCAGTGTTGTTACACATTTCATCTGGCTCATCTCACTGTCCAGAGACTCTCTGTCTGTCCTCCTCGGAGCAGGATCCTTCAACCCTTAGATTAGGACATACGACTGCTTCCTTCCCACCCCCTCTGCATGGAGCCTCCTCTTTGCACCAGCTTGCTGTCAGCTAGCCTCTGCGGCTGCAAGGCCGGGAGACAGGGAGTAGTTTAGAGACACAGTGGAGGAAATGCCCATCCGCCCTGCAACTTGCTACTGTGCAATGCTTGGCTCCCGCCATGGCTCAGCTCCAGAACTGAGCTCTGCAGGAAGAACCCCTGCCCTGAACCCAGGGGGGCAGCCGCTGAGATGCAGTGTGGTTCAAGACTGCCTTGAGCAGTACGACAGCCAGCGGAGAGGGGCCCGTGCTCTCACCCCTCTGTCCTGGCACTTGTAGCTGAGGTAGGCTGGTACCGCTGCAAGGTGGCGCTGATGAAACCAGACCCTTTCCTGAGCCCAGGGCCTGGGACCACAGGAAGGGCTTGGAAAGCTGGCTGGAGCCCTGCTCGGGTGACGGTGCATAGCTGTTAGGAGATTTGTCCTGATACTCAGCCTCACGGACACTAGAGCAGGGTCTAATACTTTCCGTTCCTAGCTCTGCCGGTGACCTTGGGCAAGTCCCTTCATCTCTATGCCTCAGTTTCCATGCCCTCCTGTTATCTGCCTTCCCTACTGAGAATATAAGCTCTTTTCTCACGATCTGTGTAAGCAGCTCCCAGCACAATGGGGCCCGGATCTCAGCTGGGGCCTCAACTATAATATAAATGATCACATAACGAAGACCTAGGGCTTGATTCAGATCACTCATGTCAATGGGCAGCCAGCCGCTTTGCTCATTCCTCAGAAGTCAGTTGGCCCAGTTCATTCCTGGTGCAATTCCTCCTAACTCAATGTAGTTACCCCTAGGGAAGAATCCGGCCCAGGATCTACATTCCTTCAATAATTGTTGGCTTCGCCCCTAAATTTCCTCAGTACCTTAGCCCACATAATGATGGGCACCTCAGGCTTGGAGAAGGTGGAATCGACAGCTGAATGTTCTCTTTTCTGGTAATTTCAGCTACGTAAGATCATTTTCAGAAGTCACTAGTGCCTATCTGACTTCTGACTAGTGATAATCTTTACTCGTTGCAGATAACTAGTGAAGATCTTTGCCATGCTGCTTAAAAGGTTCCCACTTGGATGAGGAAAGTGACTGCATAACCCAGAGGTGTGCATGTTTTATAGGGTCCCTCTCTGTAGCTGAGCCCAAAGGACATGAATCTGTTACATTCCTAGCTAGGGATCTTTAGTACAAACTATAGTAGTTCATGCTATTATCTCTGGAGGTCGCTGAAATGGCAGCCATCTCAATTGCTTTCCCTTCCTCCCTCTCTTCCGGATGTTCTGCTTTGTGGAAGGGCTTTTATGGTAGCATTAAAACCCTATTGCATCATGGCTGAGGGACATCGACTGACAAGCTGGTTCAATATATTCTAAACATTTAAGACCAAACTAAGAGCCTTTGAAAGGGCCACATAAACCTCCTTGTGATAAAAACCTTCCAAGGTGTTTGCTGGCTGACTCTGATTACTGGAATCTGGAGGATGATTTGCCATGAGAACACCTTGTGTGGAGAAGCTGCAATCTGCAAAGTGTGGTTTGCATGTATTGACCAGATTGCATACCACAGGTTTCACAGGCCATTAAAAACAATTGCTGTTTGCCTCTTCATAAATTAGCCTTTATCAAGGGTGTCAGGAGTTAAGTGAATTACCAGGGGCCTTTCATTGAATTACATGGTGTTTCTTCTTATCTTGAATTGCCCTGATAATGGCATCAGTTTTGTTGTTTCTCTTCACCTAAATTGATACAAGCCCTGGTAAAGTACCCAAGACATTCAATTAAATGCGGAACAATGGATCACATTACCTAAAGGTTATAGGTCCTTCCTTGCCAAGAGGAGATGTGAACTTCGGTCACCTTTGAATGAATGAGGTCAAAGTGCCATTAATTCCATGCTGAAAACAGGTCTCAGCCCACTGTCAATCCTTGCTGTTGAAATGGTTGCGAGAGACGAAGTCACTGACCTTTGCAAAAGTTTTCATAAGCTCCTGGACAAGTTACAGGCAATTTGCATGGAGCCATCAGCAAGTGCCAGTGGGTTTAAGCAAATAAAGATCTTCTCAAAATACAACGGAGGTCATTTGCTTCCTGGCTCTCAGGAGAGTTATTCTTCAGTTGTCTGTCTATTCATTTTTTTAACATGTATTTTTGGCCTTTTATTTTCAATGTGATTTTACAGAAAGACATTTTTGGTTTTAGAATATTTATGACTAGTTTGAAAATAAAAAAATGGGGGGGAGGGAGGGAACACACAAAGTTGCTTAACATTATCCCACCTTTTTCATTGTTTTTCAAAAGTGAATTTTAGCACAGAAGTAGGGAGTCACCCTGCTCGGTGCAGGAGATTTAAGTCTGATATTGGAAAGGAGGGAGTGTTGTCTACTGGTTAGAATAGGCCCTTGGAATCAACTCTCCTGATTTCTGCTCCCAGGCTGGCTAGTAAATTGTGTGATCTGTGGCAAGTGCTCTAACTTCTGCCCGTTTCAGTTTACTCAGCTGTAAAAGGGACTGGAGACTTATCTTTTCTCACGAGAGTGTTGCATCGCTGCCAGCCCCCATCCTACAAACACCTGTGCACAGGCTGTAGCAATCGAACTACATTGTCTATCACCACTGAACTATAACGCTGAGTCAGTGCAGCCTAGCGGATAGAGCACTGGGCTAGGTCCCACTAGCCTGCTGGGTGATCTTGGGTAAGTCACCTCCCCGGTCTATGCCTCAGTTTCCCCATCTGTGAAGTGGGGATGACACCTCCTTTGTGAAGCACATTGAGCTCCACTGATGAGACATGCAAGATAGGAGCTAGGGATCAGTACTGTGGGGATTCTCTACTCCACATCTGAGCGTCTTTACCTAGACACGCAGGGCCTGTGGCTTCCTGGTTCAATGAACCTCGTTTGTAATCAGGCATCTGGTGCAATTACAAAACTGAAGCTTGCTTTCCAAGCAATGCCCACGGATGTTTCTCTCGTGCAAGGCTTGTCTTTGCCAGTGAAGTGGCGTGATTTACAGCTCACGCGCTCTCTCGGTCTCCATCCAGACACAACAATTCCGTCCCACGTGTGCAGCCCCATGAGTTGGCAGGCGAAGCGCTGCGGGAGAGACAAAGGCTGCAAAGTCCAGGGTCCACCCGTTCCCCACTCCCACCGGGGCAGGGGGGAGCAGCTGCAATGCCGAATCTGCTTCTGCTTCTCCCCTGCTATCTGCATCAGCAGCAGCCAGCACTTTGCACGCCCAGCCACCTCTATGTCCCTGCACTGTCGGCCCTGGATGCCTGGAATCTCGGTTGCGGCTGTCTGTGTGGGAAGCAGAGTCCAGCTCTAGCATTTGAGTCTGTTGTCCTATGGTAGTGCCTACTTATTATGGACATCGCACTGCACCCTCATTCTACCCTATCGAGCTGCCTGGGACCAGCCCACAGAAGGGTTAAAGGACTTTGCCTGCCTGGATCTAGAGCTGCAACTAAAACCAGTCACTCTGGATACATGCATGGTTTTTTTTTCCTCTTTTCACAGTTTGACTCTCCCCCGTCCCGATTCTATGTGCTTCTCTCCTGTCATGCTGCAGATGTGCACTGACCTTTCCTTAATCTATTCTCATCTGCAAAGCACTCAGAGATACGCAGGTCAGGACTGGGGCCTACAGGGACTGAGCAATGAACAGCTTTAATGATGACTCACCCTCACTGGTATGTTCTATGAGGCCAGCAGGAGGTGTTCACCTCTCTGGAATCAGGTCCTTGCTTTGCATAGCAGGTACGGGTGAGATGAAGTACAGAATGATTGCATGAAAGCCCGGAAGTTGCTTCTGCCCTCACCCCTTCCTTCAAACACCCCGGGTCTTTAAATGTGTCACGCAACCAAGCGTCCCCGTTGCATCAGGCTCGGGCACATTCGTAGTTCAGATTCAGCTATTCCCAATCACACGATGCAGCCTACGCTGATGCCGCTCAGTGCCCTGAGTCATACGGCAGCAAGAATGAAAGGAAATGAAAGCAGATCCAAGTCTATGATTAACTGGGAAAAGCAAATATTTTGCCATTGCCTGTTTCCCGAGCCATAAACACTGAGTAACCAGTAATTTCATTTATATTCTAGCAGCCTTGCTCTCCGCACATCACCCCCAGCTGGTCCCCCTTTGGCCTGCTTCCAACAAAGGCGCCTCTACCTTACACTGGGTAAGATCGTCTCCCCAGCCATTTCAAACGTTTATCAGTGTCCCCTCTCCCCATCTCTCACTCAGGAAGAGCAGCTAGTTGTGTTAGGCAAAATACTTAACCAAGTGCCTCATTGTCAATGCTGGCAGAAGCCCCATAGAAGGCACTGCTTTTAAGCAGCTTGTTGAACAAGGGCCTGGGAGAACAGACGGCCCAGTGGGAGGGAAGCTTTTGCAAAAGCCTGCATGACCCCAGGTTAGAAAGAAACAGGTCCTCCGCCTCTGCCTGCTAACAGCCAGTCCCTGGTTTGCAGCATATGCACACAGGGACCAGTGCTCCAGCAACGTTCCTAGTCACGCCTGGACCCCGGAGTAGCTAACAAGGCCGAGATTAGCATAGCCCCGGATGCTGGAAGCTGTGAGGTAACGTCACTGGGTGTCATTACACTGCTTGTAGCCTCTGAGGAGAAGGCAAAGCACAGGCGCTGGCCAGTGCAAGCAGGGACCGTGCAGCCTGGGAATAGCCCAGGGAGGCAGGAAAGAGGTCAGTCTCCACAACTGAGTGACTGGAGCAGGCTGGACCCCAGCAGGGCCCCCTCAGCGGGCCACAGCGAGGGGATATCGTTGGAGTTCAGGGCTTGCTGTGGGCACGTAGGACGTGGCATTTTGCTGCTAGGCTCTGGCCCGAGGCCAGCCGACGTTTTAATGGAAGGACGTGACCCAGCAGCACTGCCGAAGTCCTGCTGGGGAGGGATTTGCACCACGAGCTGGGGCCATACTTTGTCCCACACAGACCCAGCCGTGCGGCCCTTCTGCTGCCGTTCCCCCCAGTGAGCCTGAGTCACTGCAAAGCCCTTGCAAAGCAAGGGAGCCCTTTAGAAGAAGCCCAACAAGAAAAGCTCCCACTAAAATCATCCCCCTGCGGGGCTGAGCTTTCCTCCGTTTAAGGCCCACGCCCT
Source organism: Mesoclemmys tuberculata (assembly GCA_007922155.1). Lineage (NCBI taxonomy): Eukaryota > Metazoa > Chordata > Testudines > Chelidae > Mesoclemmys > Mesoclemmys tuberculata. Next base: position 5,127,739 of record ML675650.1, on the reverse strand, counting down.
GCACAGGTGTCCCAGGGGGGGGGCTCACCGGCTAGGGCACACTAGCCCAAGGGCTCCAGCCAGTCAGAGGCAGACCACAGAGCTCCCTCTTGCAGATTTACATGGGGGGACTTATTTGCAAATCTGCCACCTTCTGCTGCTTTCTTTCCACTCCAGCTTGTAAGCTCTTTCCTCCCACACGGGCCTTGACTGGGGATCAGTAGGGGCTCCTCAAATCAGAGGAGACACTTCAGAAGGCTCCTTCTTCCTGCACTCCTCTCCCCAGCTCACCCCCTGGAGCTGCATATCAGCCCAACTGCACGCCCAGGAGGCACGGTAACATGGCTGACACTGGAGGGACGGGGGTTTCAGGAGTCCACACTAATGACCAGCTTTTGAAAGGTATGCGGGAGCCTGAAAGTGCAGACAGAAGTTTAGGAGGGTTTTCAAAAGCACCCAGGGTAGCTTAGCAGCTTTGAGGTCCCCCTAGGCACCCATCTGTACCTTGGGATGCCTAAATCCTGGTGCTGGCCAGAAAACGTCAAGGGTTTAGCGTTTGTGTGTGTTGTGATGCAGAAGAAACCCAAGAGCTTTTCACTTTGTTTGTGAAAGAGCCACAGAGACCCACCCCGTGTGGAAGGCTGCCAATGACCCAGGTTCAAATCCTTGCTCTCCATGATTCAGATCAGAGACTTGAACCTGGGTCTTTGAGAGGCTACCAAAGGGCCATGCCCACCAGGCTATAAAGCCAGCTGCTAGCCAGTTCTTTCAAGCCGTTCTGGTGGACATGGTTTCATGGGCCAGAGAGCAACTCTATAGCAGTGGTTAGGACACTGCTGGAATGTGGAAAACTCAGGATCGAGCAGAGCAGGGATTTAGATGTGGGTCTTTCACATCCCCACTGATGGCCTGAAGTGTGGCTCCTCTGGGAACTGTTGTAAGTGACCCAGAGGATGCTACGTTAACAATTGGGGCCTCGTAAGACATTCGATCCTAGGCCTGAGAAACCTTCTCACAAAGTTCTTAAGCAGTTCTGCACCAGAACTGTCCAAGCCTGGTTCTCAGTGCCTGTCAGGAGCGCACGACGTCAGTCCGAACTGTGACCCAGAGCAAATGGGTCGGGCCTACAGCAAACGTCACACGGCGAAATGGGACGAGGCTGAGTGATTCTCCCTTCTCATTGTGCGTTCTTCCCCTGGAACAGCCTATCACTGGTGTGACCCTTCGCGCTGACTCAGCGATGGCAGGTAAAAAGCAAATGCCTTCCAGGGTCCCTTGCCCCGCCCTCGTGCATCGACACAGGTTCTCTCACTGACAAAAAAGGAGAGAACGGTGTCATGTCTTCTTCCCTTTTTAGCATCAGGATTACACCGCCTCATGTTTCCCCCTTCACGTCTTTTGCTGATCATTGAAGCTGTGAACAACTGCAGCATCTCCTGCTGCCTGTGACAGCGTGAGATGGAGATAACACTTCGCTGGCTGTCACAGTGGAAGTCAATCGCCAGGGAGTAAAAGGGCCCATACGCTTTAGCAATCAATGCCCGGCTGATTGATGTGTTTGCTGGGGGAACATTATTAATAGAGCCACAGGGCTGCGCTCGGAGGTTTGACTTGTAATAACTTTCTCACTGTCTGAGATGTTTTGTCACCTGGGTCATTCTCCTTTCACAAGGATCTTGGGCAGCACCACTGGGCATGTGTATTTTACCATAGATTATTTATTTATCTATCTATTTATCATGTAACTAACTTTCAGTGTTGATTTTGTTCTCCTTTATTGTTTAGAGATAATTCACTTTTAAGAGCTGGACATAGGAAAGCAGATTTGCTGCCACTGGAATGGTGCATTGCCTCCTCCAGGCTGGTAGCAATTCCATGCAAACTGGAGCGGCTCAGGAATTTTTCAAAAGCCCTTTTTTGTGTGTGGTTTTTGTTTTTTTTTTTGCTTAAAAATGTGGATTCGTTGACACTGAAACTCTTTGAAGGAAAGGGTGAGTTTTGATTCATTTCCCGACTCAAAGAAACAGTTGGGGAAAAAAGTCTTGAAATTGTCTTAATCAGGCTTATGAAACTTTTCAAGAGTTTGACATTTTGTCCCAATTCAGGACAGGAATTTTTTTTGCAGTCTCAGAGATGCTGGTTGGATAGGAAAACTGTTTCCGACACAGCCCTCAATGTTAGCTCACAGAGGGACAGCCACACAATGACGAGACGAGTTGAAGCTGCATTTGGAAACCAGTGGGCTAGGGTTACTGTGAAAGTCGGTAGGAAGAAGCTGTCAGCTTAAGTAGAGTTGAGCTCTCTTGAGCAGGAGATGCAGCATGGGCAGGAAAATGACGGCTCAGTGCTAATCAACTCTATGGATGAAATACAGTCGTAAGGCCAGACCTCAGTGGGCACCAATCAGCATTGACGTCAACAGAGACACACTGATGGACACAAACTGAGAATCTGGCCCTTGCCGTCTACCTTCCCACACACTTGGCAGAAAGAAATCTTTAAAATGCTGCTGGTGTTTTCAGTACAAGAAATAACCTACCAATATATATTGCCACATGATAGAAAAGTGCACATAGACCAGCAAGAGGTGCAGAAACGGACACATTTAAGGGAAAGCAAGGGATGTAAAAGGAGAAAGTGCAAAACCAGCTCCGAGTGAAACAGCCTTGGAGCCGTGAGAGAATGTTGTTCTTGGACTACCTGCACCACCCACTGCATTTTCGTGGTCGCTCCCCGCTTGGTGAAGTACCTGAAAACTATTGGGCTGCAAGGAAAGGTACCACTCTGTGGTCCTAGGTTTGGCATCTTTCCTTGAGTTCAGCCAAGGGAGGGATGCATGGTCTGTTACTGAAAAGAAAGGATTCCCCAACAAATAATATTATAAGCCAATTGGGCTTGCTTCTCAATGACAGAGATGGGCATGTACCAGGGAAGCAGCTTCCACTCAAGGTCAAGGATGAAGTGTTCATCCCCTCTGAAGCCCTGCAGAAGTACTACCCTGAGACCCACGTTGGAGGCATCAGTGTGCAATATGAATCGTCTAGAAAAGTCTGGGCGTGAGACTTCGCTCTTCTTTCAGTGTCTTGGAAGCTTTGTCAGAGGCTGCAGACCACTGACATTTCTTAGGGCTTGCATTGCACCCTTCATCAGGGGCTGCAACAACCGTGAAACTCAGGACAAACTGCCTATCTATTGTAACCGGCCCGGCCCAGCCCAGCAAGCAACACACTTGCCTTTTTTGTGGTTGGCATAGGGCATTGCATCAAGACATGTACTCTACCAAACAGTGGCTTCGGACACCTGCCCCCTACCCCTGTAGCTGAGGTAAGCCCCTCCTGCCTGGCCAGCTGACATTTGGCAGAAGAGGCCATTAGTCCTGCCTCCTGGAGGGCTTGCAGTATTTTTTGTTAGGTCCAGAATGGATATCTACTTGGCAGTTCCTAGCCTGTCCAGCAACTCATCTACTCTAGACAGAGGATATGCTTAAATTACAATACGGCATTCACTCTCGGGAAATCGATGCAGAACTGGGTTGACTTGCTCAGTTTTGGCACAAGTATGATGGGCTCCTCCATTCACAATGGGACTCCACAACCACTGCTAAGTCCAACATGGCCTACAGTTCTTAGCAGACTATATCCCACATTTTCCATGGAAGGTGTCGTGGGCTTTCTCAGACCCTTTTTCCCAGTTCAGTGTCTGTGACGGTTGGCAGGAGGATGTGTTCCAGAAGTGCTATGAATACTGACGGGAAGGCTTCAATGAACAGTTGTAATTGTTGGTTTTTTTCCCACTAGAGTTCTTCCCTCATGGGTGATGGTCCTCCATCATGGCCAAAGAGTGCTTGTTGGCAATGCTTGTGTTTGGGGGTAGAAGGTCCTCTGAGGAGGGCTTCTTGGTCCTGCCAAGCCTTACATCTTGGTGCCGTGAATCGGATGCACTTCGCTGGCTAGGTAAGTAGCAGCCAGGTAAGTCTTTCTCGTCAACTGTGCGCACAGCTGCTTGATGTGGGTAGGGTGGGCTCTTGTGAAAGGAATTGCAGGTTCTCGTCAGATGGGGTAATGGAATTTTTAAACAAATGGATATGGAAGAATCGGGGCCCCTACTAGGTACAGGGTCAAGCTGGGCTGAGATTGAGAAGGAGGTGGGTGAGGTGTTAGAGAACGCCTAGGGAAAGGAATATCACAAAAAAGGGATGGTGTGACAAGGATTGTGAGCTGGGATGGTGTACTGGGACGACGGGAAGGTGATCTCTCCAACGTATTAGGTTTGTGGCGGAGACACTAGTCAGCAAAGACTCTTAACAGAGAAATCTGTGCTAGCAGTGGAGGTAGCAGATTTAAAGACACAGGATGCTGCATGGGCAGAGCAGTCGTGTGAGGCAATGTGGAAGAGAGGGATGAACTGGTTGGGAGAGTGGCAGATTTAGAAGATGAACTGTACTGATGTAAGTGTGGGAGGGATGGACAGGGGCCCCTGAACCGTCTGCCCCACCGATGGCATCGAAGGAAGCAGCCCATCTCCCTGACCCTGCGAATACACCATCCCCACGACTGCCAGCAGATCACTGTAAACTGGCAATCCATGGTCACAACCCCTGTGAGACAGGCCACCCCACCGGAGCTCCAAGGGGTGCGGATAACAGCCCCTGAGGATGGTCCGGGCGAGGGCCAGGCCCTGCAAAGAGTAGTACAGGTGGGAATTTTCCCCTTGTCCCTAAAGAACCGGGAGGCACTGCTGAGCTGGCTGGGGAAGGTGCCTCAGGATGACTGGGATCAGTTTGTCCTGGGCTAGTGGAGGGCTTGAGCCGGGAGGACCAGGTGGCCATATGGCACAGCCTGCTGTGACGGGCACATTGGGCAATGATGAGGCCGGGCTGGCAAACATGTTTCTGATCCCAGGGCAGATAGCCACACAGGGGTTCTCCTGTAGGGCAGGGCTGAATACAATGACGCGGATCCCTGGAGAAACAGGGCGGGATATATTCAATATACCCGGTGCGGGGTGGACCCCCGGGACGACCCGGGGACAATGCCCCAGGAGGGGAGGCTGGGACCTGGGGTGGGTGTAGAGTTGCTTGGGAAGTGGCTGGAGCTGAGTGATCTGCTGTTTGTGGGACACTTATGACTGCACCACCCCGTGCCAGTTCCCAACCAGCCGCCTCGGTTTCTGGAGCAGGCAGACGTGTCAGGGCAAGTGCATCAGAGGGGGGGAGCTGATCCATGTTCCTGCCCTGGGTGGTCAGTGCCGGGTGTAAAGGGGCAGGGCAGCTCAGGGGATCCAGAGGAAGAAGCCGTGGTCTCGGGGGCGACAGCAACAGACCAACAGCATTGTTCCTGTCAGCAGCTCCCTTCACCAGCAGCTTCCGTCTCCCCAACTCCTGCTAGCTTTGCAGGGTTTTGTGTCTCGAGGCCCTCTGCCTGGGGTCATCCCCTTCCCCAATTTTGTCACCTTCCTGAAGAATTTCCAGCGTCTCTGCGTAAGCCAGCGTATGGGCCACACCAGCCAGTACTGTTCCTGCGCCTTTCCCCATGGCACGGCGTGCCTCCCTTGTGAGATATGGGCGCCTATCCCGTGTATGCGCCAGAAGGGGTGACGTCTTCCAGGTTGTCCTCAGGCCCCGTGGGGCAAAGTGGCTGCTGGGCAGCTGTGGATCAGGGTCAGGGTGTCAGAGCCCTGAGCTGGAGACAGGCATCGTGGCAGCTCCTATCTGTAATCGGCGTCATCTGTATTAACCAGAGTAACAACTCTTTGTAAGCACAGTTTGCTATTGCTATGAGACATACACGAGTGGTGACAGAAGTAGCCCAAATTAACACTCTTTGCCCCTTCCCCAAGGCAAGGATCTTGCTCAGCAAATGTGACTCAGTGCCTAATTCAGTGTGACCACTGCAGGAAAGAACTGCCAGAACTGATGCATGCATAGCCAAATGCATGGCCTGGCAAACAGCTTCCAGGGATAATGTTTCTGAGTGTCAAATGAAGGCAGAAACATTTTATGTCTGTAGCTTCAGCGTGCATCATCTTTCCAAGTGACAACAGCTTTGCCAAATGACTGCAATGACTTTAATAAATAATACTTTAGGCACAGCTACTCGCTTCTTCAAACGGATGAGGGCTGTCTCCCAAGTGACTTTAAAATTTGGCTGGAAATTCTGCCTTGGATCTAAACACTATAACAACCTACTTCCAATGAATAGAAAAATTCAGAGACAAAATAGCACCACCAGAAAAATCACACATGGGAAGAGGAGAGATCTCACGGTACATTTCTTTTAAAAATGTTTGTTACAATGCACTATTGATAGCTCTTTTGCTAGATTCGGATGGTAATGGAGAGTGTTAACCTTAAATATAGTGTAAGAGCGATGTAGTAAAATGCAATGAAAGATCATCGGTCCTAATGAAATAATAGCCCAATATTTAGGATCCTAGCACTAAATCAGTGATTTTTATGCCAGCCACAGCTAGGAAAGGAAAGGAACAAAAATCTGTACAACTAAAGTGTTTGAATTAAAAAGTAAAATCAAATTTGTGCAGACCAGGGGTTTGGACAATACTTAAGAGCAATGAGACCCAGCCTTTATGGGCGCTTTTCACCCATAGAGCTCAAGGTGCTTTACAAAAGATGTCAGCATCATGCCCCTACTTTACAGACAGGGAAACCCAGGCTCAGAGCAAGGCTGGGCCTTGTCACCCAGCAGCTCAGTGGCAGAGCCAGGAATTGAACCCACATCTCTTGAGTCCTAGTCCAGTGCACGACCAGTAATTTCAGCGTAAAGCCAGTGGGCCACATTCTCCTGCCATTGCCGCTCGTGCGGCCTCATTGACGTCAGAGACCAGATTACCCCCACTGTAGCTCTGAGGGGGTCAGTTTCGCTCTCAGGCCTGATCTGCCAAGCACATGCAGCGCTTGCCTCACACGGGCAGGCCTATTGGCATAGATATTTGCAGGATGTGGGGTCTCAACTACACCTGTGTAAGGCCCTGAGCTGGGCACTGCCACGCACCCTCCGCTCCTGCTGAAAGTCGGTGAGAGGGGAGGTTGCTCAGCACCTTGCAGGATTGAGCCCAAATCTAAAACTCCCTTGAAGTCAGTGACCCCTGGGTCAAGGCACAGAGAGTGGTGCCACTGAAGACCTGTGTGAAGGACATCGGGGCAGCCCCTACTTGCCCCAGGGGAGTGAAGTGGAAAGACTAGGCTAGTCATTGTTAAGAGGACCAGGAAGGAGGGCTGGCGTCCCTGGGACAAACTGCACCAATGGGACATGCAAGGCACACAGAGCAGGCTGGTGCATGATGAGCTAGCTGAATGTGTGGTCAGCCAGCCAAACAACACCACATCCCTTGCTCTTTTGGCTCTGAATAGGGGAGACAGAGGTCTTGGTGCATGCACTGTTCCAGCCGCCTTTCCAGGGGAGTCGCGGGTGGCATACAGAGATGGAAGGGTTTCATTTGGCTCGTTTTTCAGGTCCGATGCATGAAAAAAACCACACCCGAGTGAAGAATATTTCCCAAAAGCATCAGAGAAAACGTACAATGGTCTCTCAAGTGTAGGGCCCACAGTCCCAGATTTTAAGGCCAGCAGGAGTCATTCTGATCATCTAAGCTGATCCCTTGCATTTTTTCACTGTAAATGTAACACATTATTTAGTCCCAATTCCTGCAAAGACTTATGCATGTGCTTAACTTTATGCATCTGAGTCATCCCATTGAATTTGATGGGGCTACTGACTGTAGTTTGATGAGTGGATCTGGAGAAAGCGGGTCAGATTTCCCAACAGCCCTTGTTTGAAGTTACACAAAGGGCTTGTTGGGTGTGACAGTGGGGCGAGGCTGCACCTAGATAAACACTGGCCTCTCAGCATGTTCCATAAAGATTTCCTTCCTGCAGGTTTTCCTGCCAGCTGCATCACCTATTGCTAACAAAACATGCCTGGTGTGTAACCTGAAACAGGTGCATCTGCCCTTCACGGATCAAGGCCTTAGGTTATAAATTGTACCTAGACGGTAACCCTTGGGGACAGGGACTGTCCTGATACTCAATGTATGTACAGTGCCTAGCGTAATGGGATTCTGATCCACTGCTGCTGACAATAATCATAATGATGAGGCCAAATCATATGTTTAGTTACCCCAGTCCAGGCCCATGGACATCATCCGCAGGGTTGCACCAGTGCTGCAGAGAGAAGAATTTGCTCCCCGCCCCACCAATATATAAACCCAAACCACTAACTATAGTTGGGGTGATTTTTTGCTCCTAGGACAACACTACTAAACACCAAATATAAATCAAAGGCAAGACGTTTGCAGCCCTGTTTGCTCTATACCACGAGGCTTTCATGAGCAGCCCCAGAGGTTAAATCTGCCCTGCTGTTTGCCAAGCAGAAACACAAAACTATTTATGTGTAAATAAGATCGCTCTAGTGCAGCCAGGAATTATGGGCTTGGAGCAGAAGTCATGGGGGCACGGGGAGAGACTCTCTAGTCTGTGTTATGCAGAAGGTCAGCTTGGATGATCATAATGGTCCCTTCTGGCCTTAAAATCTATGACACGGCATCAATCTATGTGTGAAATATGTGAAGCAGAAAGTGTGAATCATTTATTGCTCTGTTTTTAAACCATCCTCCTGCAATGACGTCATTGGTTGCAACACAGAACAGGCCCAATCCTGCAACCGTTATTCACATGCCCACTCCCAGCTGACACAGGCCCACTGAGGATGGCTTGGGCGAAGGTTGCAGGGCTGGGACTCAAAACAATAGAAAATGCGTGTCATTAGTGTTTGCTAATAGACTAATTTACTAACCAGGAGTAGAACTGGGGGACCCCCACTCAGAGCTGAGTGAACTAATACTGTGTGTCCTGAAGATAACAGAAACAAGCTCTGATAGACCTCCAGGGGAAGAAAATCATGGTCATTCATATCTCGGTCCTCTTAGCAGCAGCATCTCAATTGCTGCTGTGGTTGGCCTCCCTCGTAGCTAGCAATCACGCTGTTTAGTGCTTTAAAGAGCAAACCCAACATCAATACATGTGCTAACATCTGGTGTTAGGGGGAATGAAAATTTCATAAAAATTTCAATTCAGCAATGTCGAAACATTGAGTGGAGAGTCAGTTGCATATTAAACAGCACCTGTCTGTAGTGTTGCAGTGCCCATGCCCCTGTTCTTCCCTGTGGCCCGGGATCCCTGGCCAGGCTACATCTTCCATGATGCACTGCGATCACGTGCCAAATTGTGGTGCAATGTGGGAGATGAAGCCTGGGCAAGGCATCTGGCCCACAAGGGAAAGAAGAGCATGAAGCACTTGAACTACATCTCCCATGAAGCACTTGAGGCAGATGCAGATTAACGTCAATCTGACTCAACCTTTCCATTCAGTTCATCAAACTGAAACGTCTCTCTTTGGGTCATCGCCACCTGAAATGAAATATTTCATTTTAGTTTGCCTGAATGGAAAAATTTAAACCCCATTTTGATTATGCAGAAACAGCATTTTTCATTAAAAAAATCATTTTGATGGAAAACTCCCACCAAGTCTACCTTAAGTTAATAAACCAGTGCTGTTCCCATTCCATAGCTAAGCCTGAAACCAAATTGACAGGAATCCAGCAAATCTGAGGAATCCAGATGGACGCACAACTGCCCCGATACAACTTCCTCAACAGATCCTCCCAAAGGGGATGCTTTGGGGTAGGGTGGGTGATTGGAGAAGTCATGAACTTTCAGCCAAGTTTTCCTGAGCATTGGCCTCGTCACTGATGGTTTCAGGCTGTGTGGGGGTTTCAGTATCTTGTCCTTCCGTACAGTCACTCAAGTATGATCTGAAGACATTCACCAGCCAGGAAGCAGACCCTAGCCTTCAGCACCCTCGCTGACTCCAGCACCCATCCACTGGCAATCAGGTGTCACTGCATGTCCAGCCGCAGAGCTCTGGCAGAACAGGACTGCCTCTGGGTTTAGTTCTTTGGAGGTGCACCATGGCCTCTTTCAAATTGTGAGACGTCCAGCAGACATCAGGGGATATAAAACAACGAGTAGTAGTAGATCATGTTAACTAGGTAGAAGTAGTCTTGCTCAAAGAACCCTCCAGCTACTAGTGGTTTAATCTCTCTTGACAACGCAGTTATTAACTCCGCTGGTCTCTTCCTCTGAGGAAGCAGGGACATAGCAGGGGCTTTCACTTGGGCTAGGAACTCGGCCACAGATAGTCTTCCAGTGCCTTCCCACAATTCCCCTCAAGTGCCCAGAAGGATAGACAGATTCTCCCATAATTCACTGGGAAAGAATCCCAGCACAGTGCTGCCCTGAGATGGGTCGCCAGAACTCCCAGCAACACACAAGCTTTGCAGAGTGGCTGTTCACACCGGGTGCCGATCACCAAACTAACTCCGCTGTGACGCCATGCCTTTAGACTTTTGCCTAGATACCAGCCGGATGGGTGCCACAGAAGTGCCTCGGTAGATAAACAGGCTCGGTTTGCTGGTAGGTACGATTTAAGGGCCCAAGAAAACGAGTTACCTGTGTAATCCTAATTGCCACAAATAGCGCCGTTGACTTCTGGAGGACTGTGGTCTGAATGAGGCCTGCTCACATAGGTACGCCATCGCTGGATCCAGTCCTCAGTTTGGCTTTGGAAGGCTGTAGGGCTAAAGCACTGGAAGGCAGAAAACCTGCGTTCTATTCCTAGTTTTGCCACCGATTGTGTCCCCGGTGGGCAACTTGCTTAATTGCTCTGTGCCACTGTTTCCCAGTGGTCAGTGGGGTAATAACCCTTCCCAAAGCATTTGAGGATAAATCTGTTAATGTCTGTGCGGTGCTCATATGCCGCGGTGACGTGGGCCAGATCCATTCCCAGACACAGCGACACTCTTGGCATTAATATTGCAATGTATGTGTAAGACACTTGTATGTTTACTTTATTATTTCAAATAAAAGCACAAATTTCCCAAGCTCCATCCCAGAAATGTTCAAAATAATGCACAGCTATGTTTACACAAAGTAACTATGGTTACAACTAAAACAGGATTAACAAATGCCATCACAACTGTTTCTATTAACGTGTTCTGGTACTTTCAACTTCTTGTTTTCATAGTAAATGACTAAATAAGGTTTTCATTTCTTGTAATTTTCATATAAAGATTGTGCGTGTGATTGGCTGTGATGTCATCTCAAGGGTTTAATATACGATACATCACATATGCAATTATTGTTGCGATGGCAAGGAAACATGATTTCCTTTGAATATAGCATAAATCAGCATATTCAAAAAAAAGAGACAGGATTTGTCTTTTTCTAAACTTTTTGCCCCACTGCCTAGTTTAAAAAATGGAAGTTGAAATATCTTAAATACACTGATTTACCTGTGAAGTACTCAGTAGCTTACACATTTATTTACATTGATTTTTTCTTGCACAGCTAATCACGCTGTCTCTGAAATTGCCATGCCCAGAGGACAGTAAAATTCAAAGGCATTGCTGTGCTCCACAAAGCACATTGAAACGGATATTGCCAAGAGTAGAAATCACATATTTAAGCATATCTCACTGCAGTTAGAATTAGCCCTTTGGAATATTGAAGTGAAGCCTGTTTGTCAATGGAATTTACTTTCAAGCATTTTCAAAGCATTTTTATTTTTAAAAGAATGTTAACAAAATTGCAGGAAATTTTAAAGCAAAAAGTTGTTTCAAATTGAAATGGTGAAATGTTTTGTTTAGAAAATGTTGGAAGGAAATCTCTTTTTTTTTAATAATTTTTTTCTGACCGAACAATTCAGCAAAACCAACACAAATTCACAGTGATGCTAAATGCACAATTTTTGCCAAAAAACAGTTTTGGCTGAAAAATGTCACCCAACTCTACTCTGCACTATGTGCGCCGTTTGCAGACTTGCTATCCCCATCATTAAAAACTCACGAGTCAGCCCCCCACTGTCATAAGAGTGACTTAAAAATATCATGGATATTTACAAAACAATAAAAGTTTGGTTCTTTCAATTTGCCTCTGGTTTATGAGCTTTTAGGGCCACACGCTGATCATGTCATCAAGGTTTTTCTTCTTAACCATGAGGGCTAGAAACTTTATTTAAGAAATGAAAGCTGAAATTCTGTCGTAACGACATCACTCTTGGGGCTGGGGTTTTAAGAAATGTCTCAGTTATTGGAAGGCGACTGGCAATAAAATCAGAAAGGGTGGCGACACTGTGGACTGGCAATCACAGGGAAATGAGTGAGAAAATGCCCTCATGCCCTGTAAAGGAGTCTACAAACCCCATACTGTATAGACAATGCTCTTTACAGGCAAGCATCTTGATCACACTGCCACACAGCTGCCATGGAGACAAGCACGTGCCGCCACAACTACTAGAGGAAAGAAGGCCTGGTATAAAGGCAGAGCTCCGAGAACGAAGGGGAGGCAGATAGTCTGGGATAGCAAAGGGGTGAGAGCCTCGCACCGGGCTGCCTGCAAGAAAACAGCCAAGAGACTGAGGGGGACTGCAAGGCCGAACGTGCAGGGCAGACAGGCTGAATGGGAGGTGAACGTGCAGGAGCCGATCGGATCGAGAGCAAACGAAGGGGGGTTAGACCGGAGAAGCTGAGGCCCCTCGAGAGAGAGCATCCCAGGAGTCGGGGCCAACGCAGCACTGCAGTTAGCCATCCCTGCAGAAGAGGGAAGCAAGCCCTGCTCCCAACGCTTTCCCCCTTTTTTTCTCCAGGTGCAGGAAGGAACCATGGAGATGAATCACCTCCTGCCATGGCTGGCTGGACTCACAAGCACAACAGAGACAACAACAGCTGTTCGACCAGATGGCAGCCCGTCGGCAACAGTGGTTGCAAGGGCTGGCAGAACTAGTACCAGCTGCTACCTCTCAGGGCTCTGCCCCTTCGGGGAAAGCGCTCTCCACAATTCAAGGGGACACTCCCACCTTGACCATCCCCACGATGGCATCGGACGATGACCTAGAATCATTCATGGCAGCCTTTGAGAGGGCAGCCATGGCTTCGCAATGGCCCAGTGGGAAACCCAGCTTCCCCACCCCTCACGGGGAGCCCAAGGAGCATACTGGGGGTTCGATGACACAGCAAGACCAGGACTATGCGCAAGTGAAGGCAGCCATATTGGACAGGCGAGGCCTAGCTGAAGAGACCTACCGCCAGTGTTTTTTCGACAAGGGCTATCTCCCCAAGACACAGCTATGAGCGATCGCCAAGAGACTTAAGGGCGTCTGCTGGTGCTGGTGAAAGCCAGCGTTCTGGACAGGACCTCAGATAGCTGAACTTGTAATTATGGACATGTTCATACAGATCCTTCCTCCCTCTGGCTGACAGTGAGTTTGTAGACACGAACCAGTAACTCCAGCCTAGGCCATCTGCCTCATGGAGGACTATATGGCCACCAAGCTGTTCAGGGTCCCTTTATGAAGGAAATAACTTGTGCTCTGCAAGGGTGCAGGGTTCGTAATTTGTGATCTCGGGGGGCGAAAAAGAGGGCAGCTGGACAAAAGAATGGCTCAAATAGAGTGTTTTATTTAGCTGATGACCTAACAAGCTGTGCTAAAAACTCCTCCCACACCAGCATAAACACCTGATGTACAAGGAGAACCGTTATCAACACAAGCAATATAATGAGCAATGTCATGACTTTAAAAGCAGTAGCAAGAGCAGCCACACACTACCGCAATCCCAAGGCATAGGAAGAAAGCACCTACCAACAACAGGGAGGGGAGACCCATCATCCACCTTACAAGTGAGTTGCAACCAGGGAACCGACCTGCCTGAGGCATCTGATAAGGCCTTGACGGATCCACGAAGAGTCTCTCTGGGCGGTTCCCAAGGGGTACCTAATATACCCCCTTTTCCCAAAGCTTAACAATAAATTTGACCTAGCAACGTGCAAGGTAACTCTCAATCCTTTTTATGGATTGGGCCTTAAAACTTGTTTTTCATTAGTCTATTGGCTACGAGCTCCAGACGTCAGCAGTTGGAAGCGGGAAGCTGACCTCGTCATGGTCTAAACTGGTCCTGCAGTTTAGTCAACTGCCAGCCTGCGGTTAGTCATTCGCTGCTTATCTCAGGGTCCTCTGTGCATAGTTAGGCTGTTTATGAGCCAGGGTATTTCCAAGCTTCCTCTTTCCCTCTAGGGGCTTTCCATTCGGTTATTTCCCAGCAGGGGCCTGCTATCGCTCTCAAAGCCTAAGCTGGATTTCTAGGGCCTAGTTTTCCAAATGGGCTGTGGGCTCCTAACTCACTTTGGTGCAGTTGAAATTCGGACTCCGCATGGCTTCCAGGCAGGGCCTGTTCGGAAGTGACGCGCAGGCGCGTGCCTGGTGCTGGATCCCCGGGCGGATGTGGATTTGGAAAGGCCGGTCAGACAGGGATTAACCTGTACCGCAGAGTCCAAACCTAGGATTTGCTGTACTGGATCGAACGAGGTCCAGCGAGCCAATATCTGCTGCTTCAGAGGGATGTGAAAACCACCCAGAAGGCACCTGGCCACGTGTGCAATGCTGTGCACGGGGTGGGCAGGAATTCCTTCTTTGACTCAGCGCGCCCTCATCTCCTCTCCTGCAGCGGGGGCTTTGCTTGCTCTTATCATCCCCTTAGCATGCACCGCTCCACTTAGGCATCATAAAATAACCCCTCCCTGCACCGTTCGGTACCTTGGTGAGCTGCACAGCAATGCGCCCGGGGGAGAGCCAGCCACGGGCTGTGTGCTCCCTCCACTGCACAGGCAGTCCATGAAAGCCACTCCTAGGCTCCTGCTGCTGCGAGCAGGGCAAGAGTTTCCTCTTCCCCCCTGGGCAGGATGCCGGAGGGGAGTGCATAGCATTGCACACCATGGTGCAGAGGGTGACGAGCGCACCAAGGAGAGCCGGCGAACCTGCCGTTTGCTCGCCGCACACAGCCTGCAGCCCTTTCCCAGCCCTGGCTTGGAGCTAGGATCCAGCCCTGTGTGAAGCAGATCTGCCTTTTGCTCTAACTTACCGCACTTCCATTTCGCTCCTGGCCCCGTCTCCTCCCCTGCTGGCAGGCCCTGTCCATGCGCAGGCTGCCTCTCAGGGCTGGGCAGCTCGGTCAGCTCTTGGCCAGCTCTGTCCCTTGCCCCTGTCGGCTGAACGGGCCAGTGTAGCTCTGCTGCGCCGGCACGCCTGTGCTGATCTGCACCGGCGAGAGCTGGCCCACGACTCTGGCCCTGAGCACCACTGAACACACACTGACGTGCTCTCACCGGACACGGGCTGGAGCTTGTGGTTATTTGTCTGGCCTGGCCTGGCTCTTATCTACTAGACCAGGAGCACGCTGGCCAGCCCCACGGCCCCAGCGAGGGCTGGGGTCCAGGCGAGAGTCGAGGGGCCCCCTTTTGATCACCTTATCTACATAGCCAGAGGGCAGCACTGCCCCTCATCCTCTTTCCATTCCTGCCTCTGTCGGTCAGTGCCTCAGAATTCGCCTCCGGGCCCCTGACGCTCAGCCCCCGTCTGTTCTCCCTTGGACAGCCAGCCAGGGTGTCAAGAGTTATGCTTGGCTGTGTCTGGGGGACTCTAGCATAGTTTGTTCAGCAAGGCAAAGACAGAGGGGGGACTGGACATGGGGGGGTGACTCAGCAGCCATTGCAAAACCCAACCTTTGCACTGGAAAACAAATGCTTCTTTCTGCTAGAGGCTGTGCATTTCTGGAGAACGATGCTCCCCCAAGTCAAAGCCCACAGCTGCTTTGCATTCCCTCCCAAGCGCTCCTGTACAGCTCGGGTGATTTAAACCCTCCCTCTCCGCCCACCCCAAGGCACAGTGGGGGCTCCGGGGAATCGAGCGCTTGCCTCCAGCTGTGAGCAGTGAAACGCTCTGAGAAACGGCTAATGATTCCGGCTCACACGGCGCCGTGGGGAGCTGGACCCATCCATTGTATCTAGCTGGGAGGCCCAGCCTCGATCCGGGATCCAAGTCTCCAAGAACGCCAGGAAAGTCAGCTCTTGATTCAGAGCCAGGGCTCAGAGCAGCCGCTAAGGCTATGGTGGGTTGAGCCATGCCCCCCCCCCCACACCATGAACACCTTGTAAAAGGTTTGGGTCTGATCCTGAGGCCAGTCCTGCGTGAGCTCCCTCTCTGATGCTCACTCACGCATGTGGAGCAAAACTTTGTCACTGCTGGGCCCTGGGGACTGTTCGGGTGCGAGGCCAAGAACCATTGGGCTGTGCCACCCACTCCAGCGGTGCCCCCTGAGCTGGGCACCCGCTGTTAAACATGACAGGCGCCCAGGGCTGTGCAACTAGCTAAACTACCCTGAGAGAGACAGCGAGCTCCTTGCAAGTGAAGGAAGACTGCACTTCCCATGGCCAAAAAGCGCACCCCCGCAGGCCTGTGAACTCCGCCTGGCGGGGATGATTCAGAACAAGTCTCAGAGCTCTGGCCTGCCAGGCAGCGCATAGGTCCCAGCACTGCACCCAGGACTCACACCAAGTAACACATTTCTCTAGAAATAGCCTCCTGCCGTCAGTGTGACTACGCACACAAATGAAGCATTACCCAGCAGAATTAGGCCCGTGCTCAGCAAATTATAAGGCAAACCACTGCTGGAAAGCATCTTTGTTACTATTCTTTGTATCACAGCAGCGCCTAGAGGCCCAGCCAAGGTGGGGGCCCCATTGTGCCAGGTCAGATAGGAGAGACAGGCCTTGCCCCAAGCGCTGACAATCTGAAGAGAAAAGGCAGATGGAGGAAGTGTTATCCCTTTTTTACGGCTGGTGAACAGAGGCCCAGAGGTTTGTCCCAGGGGGGCTGTGATCAGGCCTGGTTCACAGCGAAAACATAGGTCGACCCAGCTATGTCCCTTGGGAGTGTGAAAAGTCAAAGCCCGGAGAGACACAGCGAAGCCAATCTGAGCCCCGGTGCAGGCACTGGCAGGTCGCTGTAAGAATTCTTCTCTTGACCTAGCTGCCGCCTCTCGGAGAGGTGGGAAAACCCTTCTGTCGCTGTTGCATGTGTCCATGCTTTGGCACTTAGCAGCACAGCTGTAGCGCCAAAGCTCTGCTCCAGCAGCATCTGCAGTGTAGACGCAGTCGCTGGCTAGTGCATGGACCACCAGATCTTCCTCTCCCCGTCTTCCGTCTGCCCCTCCAAATCTGGCTAGTTCAGGGAAACTGATTGCTGGGCTTATCGTGGGTCTTCAGTTAAAAACGATGGCGGCTGCTTAGACTGCCATGGCCCCCTAGGGCCGTCCCCTGCTTCATCGCTCCGGGGAGTGTGCCGCAGGAGGTAAACGGAGGCCCTGGCTCGCAAGGCGGCCCCCCATAGCAGTGTGGTGTGAGAGGCTGCATAGGACCAGCTGACCCTCCAAGAAGCTTTCAACTAAACACCTAATCAGAAGTGACGAGTGGTCTCTCCCCTCTCCAGAGCTAGGGCCCTCCGAGAAATGGTAAATAGAGGCAATTGCTGGAGTAGGCTGTCTTTGAAGAGCTCGGCGGCTATCTATTTTTAGCCTGGTGTCTGCTCCGGTAGGGTTATCAGGATAATAAATGTGATGAATAACTTATTCAACCCTGCTCCGCATGCCAGGACCCTTCAAGTCGTTAATCAACTCTTCATTACCTCCAGTGGGGAGCACAGAGGAGGCAGCACCAAGAAGGGTGACAAATGACAGACAATTGCAGGATCCATCGTTGGCATTTTAAACAGTTGAATGACTTGGTCCATAACAGCGGCATAATTGAGCGCGCAGGTGGAGGGGCGAACGGCTCCTGGGATGCAGAAGGGGGTCTGTGCACAGGAGGAGTCGTTCTTGCGTTTCTCTGTCAAGTGCCCGCTCCCCTCCGGAGATGTCATTGACCAGGCCTGGCAATGGCCAAGAAGCTGATTGCTCAGCGTGAGGAGTGGTGGCTGTGTCTTTCGATCTGTAGCAGAAGCCAGCCTGGAGGGGGGCTGAGGCAGATCAGAGGCAGAAGCGCTCCAGTGAAGCAGAGGGGATGACAGAGCAGCCCTAGAGCTGAGTCCGTCACCCTGGTTGTAACCGAGTTCCTTGTTCAGCATTAGAAGAAGGCGACTCTTTGGCCATTGTCACATGACGGTGTTTGTACAGAATCACTGGCAATTGTCAGACAACGCAGGTATGACCCCTGGCAAACCACAGGGTCAGGGCCCTCCGTGTCAAAGTCCATGAGGGCAAAGGCTAGGGGCATGAAGCCATCACAAGTTCCCCGGCGGTTCCTCTATCCCTGCACGCCAGTGTTGCCGGCCCCAGGCATTCCAAAAGCAGCAGTCCAGCCACCAAAAGTCAGGGAAAATGGCTTATCAATCATCAGATTTTAAAGCAATGATAAAGGAAGGGATTCTTTTCCATCCCTTTAACCCTTCTGTGCGTTGAGCTTTTAGGACACACAGCGTGTTCTTTAGCTTTTGTCTGCAATGGAGAGGGCTAGAAATTCTCTTTAAGTGAAAGCGGAGCGTCTGATGTGTTTCACATGACTCCAGCAGCTGGGGCTTTAGGGAAAAGACTAAAACACATGCGACTTGTAATAAAATGATGTGCATTGGTATCATTGCCAGTTGGCAGTGAGACCCCACCCTCCCCCCCTACACACAGAAGGCAGTGAAACAACTACGCCAGCACATGCAAGCTCACAGGGAGAGATGACATGAAGCTTCTCGCACAAGGCCTAGTGAATCCATGCTTGGGTCTGTGATACGTAGCACAAATGTGCGTAGTGCATGGATCAGCCTGTCAAAGCTGTCATCACCTGCTTCGCGCAGATTGCTGGGAGAGCGCAGGAGCTGTCAACCGGCATATCCAGGTGTGACCACGCTGCAAATTAACAGTGTTACAAAAACAGTTAGAGGAAGATAGCTATGGGCCAGCCTGGCCTCCAGCAACAGGTGACACCAGCATTACCAGCCTTTAGATCTGACCCCACACCTTGGGGCGTGTGGTGCTCTTCTTAAAGCCCCAGCTCCTGGAGTCAAGTGATGACATGAGCGTCTCAAATCCGTTGGTTTTTAAAGTAAGTTTCTCGATCTCATGGGTGCAAAGAAAAGTTTGAACATTCATAGATCTTAAGGCCAGACGGCACTATTAGATCATTTAGCCTGATCTCCCGTATAACACAGGCCAGAGAACCTCACCCAGTTACCTTGGTATTGAGCCCAATAATGTTTGTTTGGCTAAAGCATCTTCCAGAACAGCATCCAGTCTTGATCTGAAAACACCAAGAGTTGGAGAAGCCACACTTCTTTTGGGAGTTTGGGCTAGGGCTTAATCATCCTTCTGTTAAACACATGTGCCTGATTTCTAGTTGGAATGTGCCTGGCTTCAGCTTCCAGCCATTGGTTGTGGTCCTGCCTTTCTTTGCTAGATTAAGGAGTCACAGAATCATAGAAGATGAAGGTTGGAAGGGACCTCCGGAGGTATCTAGTCCAAGCTCCTGCTCAAAGCAGGGCCAACCCCGAATAAATCCCGGTGCTTTCTCCCCATAATGTAATGTTACTTATACACCATAACCAAGTCGCTCCCAGTCTTCCTTCTGATAAACTCAACAGATTGAGCTCTTTAAGTCTCTCCCTCTGTAAGGAATTTTCTCCAGCTCTTGAAAATTTGACCTCGTAAAGACTCAGAAACTGGAAACCAAATAAAAAGAACCCAAGTTTTTATTCTTTTTAAAACTCATGATTTTTAAGCTAGGCTCACGATTTCTAGGGCCTAACTCCTGCTTTTGGAATGCTTTGGACTGGTGGCACTGCTGTTCCTAGTTAGCTGGCTTGCCTACCAGCCCTTAGATCAATCGGGTCAAGTTTTTTCATCTGAAAATATTTTCACTGAAAAATGGCTTTTTGTGAAACTTTTTCATGAACAATAGTCCATTTTCCATTTCTTACAAATTTTTCTGTAACATTTTTATCCACATATTTAACAAAACTGTGCTGAAATTATCATCAGAAAGAAAGTTTTCTAGAAGAATTTTGATTAAAATGTCAGTAAAAGAAAAAAAAATTTAAACAAGGGGAAATCGATCCATTTCCAAACCTGTGAAACAGAAGCAACTTCAAAATCTCAATGGTTTTGACCAGATTTTAACTGTTGCGTGTAGTCTGACACAACCCATGTTCAAAAGCCAGTTATATCAGAGAGTGGCTGAACATCCTAAGTCTCTGGATCACGCTTTTCCTCACTGAAGTGAAACAGCAAGCAAGCCATATTTCAGATTCATGGGAAAGTGCTAATAATTTGCTCCTGCAGGAAAAGAAAACTGTGGGACTCCTTTTTTTTTGAGCTCTTGCCCGAAACACTATTTGAAGATTTTCCACTATGTTTAGACAATCTGACTTTTAATTTCCAGGTTCTTTAATACCTAAATATTCCATCTTTGCTGCTTAAAGAGACCTATACAGATTCTTCTCACACTGATGTCAATATGCAAAGGACAAATCGTCTTAACGGTTTTAGTTTTTATTTCTTTTCTTTGAAAGACATTTTTTAATTGCCATCTTTAGTTAGTTTAAATTTAATCTCACTGAGATGGATCATGTTCCATCTAGAATTAGTGGATCTTATATATAAAATCTATTCTTAAATACATTCTTACTGAAAACAGGATTTCCACACAGATTAAATGAACATATCCCTTTTAAAATAGAATAACTGTATTTACTAGTATACTTACTAATGATCTGTTCAAAGTACTTAAAAACGTTACCTAACCATCAAGGAAGGATGGTCACTGGGGACCTGGGTTCAAATCCTGGCTTTGCCAAAGTATGAATTTAGACAGGTCATTTAATCGCTATGTGCCTCCGTTTCCCCACCTTTAAAATGGGGCTAATAATCCATCCTTTCCCCCACTCTTTTGTTTTATTTGGTTAGACTGGAGGCTCTTTGGGGCAGGGATTGTCTCTTCCTTGTATGTACAGCACTGAGCACAAGAGGGCCCAGAGGTCCAAAGAGACCTGTTGAAGTCATTAATGTAATATAATATAAATAACTATAAAGAATCCTCACCACAGCCGTGCAGAAGAGAGGAGATAAGCCCCCAGTTTGGCAAAGCTCTTCAGTACTATTGTCTCCATTTTACCCAGAGAAGGAGGGAATTGCCCAGGCCACATGTCGAGTCAACCCAGGAGCTGTTGATTTTCTCTCCAGCCTCCAAGCCAATCAGCCAGGCCTGTCTCTCCGCTACTGAGGCTCAGTCTGGCTGGTTGGAATCCTCAGTTATTGCCAAGTGTTAAAAGCATCTTTCATGCACAGGCCCCCAAAGCATGCCGACCCTGACCCGCTGCAATGAACCTGGCTCACTTCCAGACTGCCTTTAACCCCTCCAATGCAACTTTCCATGCCTTGAACGTGGGGCTCCCTGCAGGGGGAGTGTAGCCTGGCGTCTCAGGTACGTGTCCAGAGAGGAGCCTGGAGTCGCAGCCACGCGCCCTTCGTGAAGGGTGTGCATTTAGGACACAACTGCGTCAGTTTCCAGAGGGGCACAGAGCAATCGCGGAGAGGTTGCAAACTCAGGAGCTGTGAGAGGGAGCATTTTAAAGCACCTAGGAAATTATCCCAAACACCTAAGACACTAAAACAACAGGATTTCATGAGAAATGCCACCTGGGTTTTGATGCCTTTCACATTCATGGTGCTGAATGTCACATCCTCCTGCTAGAATGCGGCGCCTGCCGCTGACTGCCACGGTGCCCAGCTGGGTAATAGCTGAGATTTGCATTAGAAAGGGGACCATGGGCAGTTAAATCTCTGGTGTTTGGGGACATTGCTTTTGACTTTTCACATGCAAACAGCGTTTGCTTGATTAGCTGCTGGTGATGGGTTAAATTCCTGGAGAATCCTTTCTCCGGTAGCTGTGCAGTTATTTAATAGAAATGAACACGTCTGGGGTGTTCCAGGAAGAGCGATCACTGGGGGAGCTGAAGCTGATCAGGGCTGTGCCAGGACGAGGTAGGGACAAGGCCTTTCCATGCCAGTTAGGGTGGGTCTTCACTGCAGAGTTAACTCAAGTAACAACTGAAGCGCTGCCGCTAATTCGAGTCCCAGCCACATCCACACACCCTTGGCTGGAGCGTGCTGGGGTTTTTCAGATCCATCAGCCAGCATGACCGGGGTACAGGCTTCAGCTGGGGTTAGCACAACTCGTCAGCTGCTAACACAACCCCTTTGCGGGGCTGACGCCAGCTAACTCTTCCTGTGCGTTCCCCCAGTTCCTTCTAAGTGCCTCCAGAGGACTGACAAGGTCTCCCAGAGTTTGCTGGGAGAAAAGGTGTAGAGCGGCTCAGCTTGCTGCAGCACAAAGACCTATGGAAGGTGCCCCCAAGAAGTCCTAGTGTAACACCAGAGTGAGTAGTGTGTAGACGTAGTAACACAATTGCTAGCTCACAGTGAGACCAGCGGCTGAACTAGGGTGCTGATCGGCTAGGTCTAGGAGCTGTTGTGGAGTTGGCCATGGTAGGCTGGGCTCAGGACCTCTTTAGATTAAGTGCAGTCACGTGAACTTTTCCCACCGTCTGCCATCGGTGGTTAAAATGCTGGCCTGCCGCACAACTACACAAGCAGTATTCCTGACGGGCTGGGGCACAGGCCAGCTCCGTTGCCAGCTTTGACACACGGTCCGTGTGACCTTCCTGGCTTTGACCGACTTCCCATGGGAGCGTGGGCAAATCACTTAGGACGAAGTTTTTAAAAGCAGTCACTAATTTAGGTGTCTGAGCTTGTTTCTGAAGTACCAGGCACCCGCGGGGCAGGCTGAATTCGACAGGAGCTGTGAGCGCTACACAGGCCTTAAACTGGGCATCTAGAAACTCAGGCACTCAAAACCAGAGGCCACTTTTGACAACTGTACTTTAATCTCTGTGGGCCACAGCTCCCCAGCTGTAAAACAAGGCTAGTAATGATCCTTAACCTCACAGGATAAGTGCTTTAGGGCTGGCTACTTGCACTATATTGGTTTAGACACTGATGGAGTTTTAACTCATGACAGCTCCCCTCCGTTACACCGGAATAAAAGGCTTGCAGGGTATTTAATGTAAGCATATTGCTGTAAATGTGCACACCAATACACAGGTCTAACTGCAGCCACAGGGGGGGCTTGTTCCACTTCAACTAGGCTGGCATGAAATCACATCTTGGCTGAGCTCGCTAAAGCAGGGCCAGAGCTGTGTGTAGACCTGTCTTTGTCTACACTAGGAGCTGGGGGGGCAATTCCCGCTTGCGGAGACATCCTCACCCTAGATCTCCTCAAGGGAGCGTGCTAGAAATTATAGAGTGACTGCAGTAGCCTGGGGAGCAGTGAACGGTGACCCAGACTAGCTGCCCTGAGTACGTATTCAGAGGATCTGGGCATCTTTGTGTTCAAAGGACAACCAGCCCCCTCTGCTGCTTGCCAGAGCCCAGGCTAACCCAGCTATAGGACAGCTCAATGAGAGCTTGCCTGAGCAGGTTTCCGCAAGCTGGAAGCCACCTTCCTAGCTCCCAGTGCAGACATCACACAGCTTCGGTGCGCGGGGGCTCAGCCGTGACAGTGATGAAGGCCACGGAGAGATTATAGATCCGTAAACCACCCCCCGCCCAGGAAGCAAAGCAGGAGACTCATCTCGAGCAGACAATAGGAGGGGAGCTAACAATTTATATGGCAGTCCCTTTAAATGACAAGCCCTTTAAAGTCACGGTGTCATTTCCAGTTCTTACCCTTCTTTTAAAACTGAGTGTTAAAAAATGGTGGCAGCCATTGGTTTTGGCTTCTGCTGAAAACCCAAATTCATTATTATGATTAAATAAATTACCTACCTCACAAGGGCCTTATCTCCATTTGGAGCAGAGCTGTCCTAAGCGACTATGCCCCATATTTCAGCGTGGGCTCTGTGCTGGCAGGGCATTGGGGCTGAGAACTAGGCTATAATTACGCAGTGCAGTGGGGCTAGCTAGAGGTGAGGGGCAGGACCTACAGGCTGGGTTAACTAGCGACATTTTCTGATCTCCCTGACTACACAGATCTTGGGAAAACATGCTAGAGCCCAGCTAGCAGCAACTCTGCTGGTCATGTGTGTGTGGCTAGCATGGTTCTGATGCTAAGATGGACAGGGTAGGTGTGGTGTGACTCAGCTAATGTTTGTAAAGCATTTGAGATGCCTGGGTGAAAATGCCGTGAAGTCACATTATTATTTATACCCCAAACAGGCTGTTAGAGATGCAGGTACTCCGCTGTGCATTCACGGTTACATACCCCTGCAAAACAGACCTGTAGAAAAGGAAGTTTTTCAGTTGATTCATCAATTCCTAGGGTTTAAGACCAGAATGGGCCATTAGGTCATCTAGTCTGACCCACTGTATAAGAAAGAACATAGAATTTCACCCAGTTACCCCTGTATTGAGCCCAATAATTTGTGTTTGGCTAAAGTTTCTCTTTGAGAAAGGCAGCCTGTCTGGCTCTGAAAACATCAAGAGATGGAGAATCCCCCATGGTAAAAAAATGTCCTGGATGTCGTCCGTTCTGTTGTTGCAGCATGTCGGGCCAAGATTTCCAAAAGTGACTGGGGATTTTGGGTGCCTCTGGTTTTGCAGACCGAATTGAAGGCTCTTTAAATTTGGATCCTTTAGAAAGTGCTGAATACCTGCTCTTGAAAAATCAGGACCCTTTGAGGAAATCCAAAATCACTCATCGCTTTTGAAACTCCTGACCGATAGTTCCCATTGCGTTCAAATTAACTAAACAAATGTAGATATCCACAAGTACATCCAAGCCAGGCAATTAAAATACCTAAAATATCAACTAATTTCAAAAGATCCTTCTACCTCAATGGGTTACATTGAGAATGTGATGTCAACTTGTTTCCTGATAGCTGGCGTTTCTAAGTGAGATGCGTAATTAGACTCTCCAACAAACATAAACGGTACAAAGTCATTAGCAGAAGGATGGCTGGATAGACATGTCAGGTGGAATTATATTATCGTCTACAGTAATGTTAAGGATTACTTCCAGGGCAGTTGAGCTCCTACCTTGAGCCCTCATCAACTGAGGTAATGGGTTGAAATGTCTTGGAAGTAATTGCTAGCAGCAGTGAAGAGGTAAGAGCATAACTTCACCTGACAGGGGTAATCTCGTGGGCTACTATGTTAATCTTTACCCAGACAAACTCCAAGGAGCCTGGTTTCTGGATGGGTGTGCAGCTGGACAAGATCTCTCTCTTCTCCGTAGTCTTCTGGGGCTAGCAATCATCCCGGGGGAGTTTTGCCCTGCATTTTTTATGTCTTGCCATTTTTGTCAAAGTGATTTGTATGAGAATTCTTGTTCAGTGAGAGATTTCTTCTCCCACACCCCTCCCTGCCTACTCCAACCCCAGCACGGACTAGCTACAACAAATCCATGGGATTATTTAAATTAGCGGCCCATTGATTTCTGGGAAGGGGGGAGGGGAGGCCAAAGAAAGAAAGAAAGATCTGAACTTTCCACACATTTTTTCGTAGCGAAGTATGTGGATGGTCCCCTTAAATACAATTAAAATGTTAGTTGGATAAGATCAGTTCCTCTGGGAGAGTGAAAGGGAGTCAATTTACATATCAGAACATTGGCAAAAACTAAAACTCACGGGAGATTAAGGGTAGCCTAAAGTTGAAATATGAACTGTGCACATCAAGTTAATGAAATTATCCAAGAGCTGCTCCCCATAATGAAATTACTGACCCAGGTCTCATTAATCAAAGGTCATCGCTGCACACCTCAAAGCAGCACCTGGGTCTCAATAAAAATGCCACTGATGATGGAGCACAAAACTACCCTTGAAATACATGGAGAATGCAAACTCAGCCTGGGTTCACACAAACAAAAGAAGCCATCAGCCAGGCTACGTTTCTGAAATGGGGCATTGATGAGGGCTTTTTTAATTAGAGTTGTCCCCCAGATAAAAAATGCAATGATTACAAATGCGCAGCTGGTAATTACACATGCATTCTGGGGAAGGGCGGGTAGTTTAGCCCAAAAACTAGCTATTCAGCAGGATCTCTGCTTGAAAGTACAAAGTGCTTAGCTTAGCTTTAAAGATCTGCTGGGAAACCTGCAATTCCTACTTCTGAAATGTGACCTTTAAAGGCCAAAAAATATGGTGTTTGTGTCTGTGCTTTTCTTTTCTTTTTGGCATAAGAAGGTCTGAAGGTCTGTTTATTCGACACAGAAAAATATCCCTCCCACCTCCCCTTTTGACATTAGAAAAACTAGCTCTTGTCTACCTGGATTTTGCTAAAGGTTTCTGTGGCTGAGTGAAAAACTAGTGATGTAACCTTCCAGGTGAGAAGAGTCTGACACCCGGGCTACTTTGGGAGGTCTGCTGGAGGGATCCCTTCTTCTGTGCACTTTGGGAGGCCCGCAGGAAACTGTTCCTCTCCTGCAAACCTTAGAAACTCAACAGCTACGATAGGTGCTTTATGCGTTCCTCAGTTTCTAAAGACTTGTCTTCATTGCACAGTTAACTGGAGTCACAATTTGGATGTTGCCCCTAACTCGAGTCTGTCCACACACAAAACCCTTCACTTGAACATGGTGGTGTTTTTAACTCGAGCTGCCCATCACGACCAGGGGCTGTAGGTTAAAGCCCACATTGGCACAGCTCACCAGCTGCTAACACTTCCGCTCCATTGGAGGATGCAGCTTAGCTCCACTCGAGTGCTGCTATCAATTCTCCACCATTCACTGAGAACGAATTCATGGGCTGCTCACCGAGTGCAGCCCGTGGGATGTGCCCACCGAAGTCTCAGCATCACACACGAGTGTGCACATGCTAGTGTGAACCAGCAGCCTCAGCATTACTTGCCTCATGGCTGCTCCCAACTTTGGCTGACTCCAGGAGAGCCACTCAAGTGCAGAGAGCTGGATGTAACTCTGCTGGGAAGACAGATCCCACATTACCAAAGAATGCACCTTGCAAATCGCACAGGAACCCTCCCTTGATCTCTCGGCTCCTCACAAAGTCTGCAAGGTCTGAGACAAGCGCTTCCGTGCAGCCACTAAGGCTTTGTCTGCGTTGCAATTGGGAGGTATGATTGCACCATTGGTACACACTTTAGTCCAGTTGGTGGTTGTACCAATGGTGGAAACACGGGCTTCCGAGCAGGATGTACAGGCCTGCCTGCGACCCTGAATACATGCTCCGATCACACACCCGAAGCAGGCTTGTCAGGCCCCGAGTTTCATTAGATCACTAAGCCGGCCATGCAGGCATATGTAGCGAATACTTCCTTAGCTACCCATTCTGGCCCTGATCCTCCAGCTGGATCTCGCTGCTAGGAGCACTGTACCAATGCAGACGCATACTGATTTTGTATGGGTGCGGAGATCTGCTGGCATGGAGCCAATGGCAACATACAGTAAATGAAATTAGCAAAGCCAACATACTCGGCAGCCTCCGTCTGCAGTTTTCCAAGGCTCATAGTTCAGTCCTATCAAGATCAATTTTCTCTGGATTAACAAGGACACTGCTCCACAGTGAAGGTGTATTTCCATACCACGTCACCTGCCAAGCTCTGGGTGTTGCAACGTAGGACAGTTAAAAGAAGATTGCACGGATTTATTTACATTATGTGAGAAACGTATTTCCCCCCCATCTTTGTTCTCCAAAACAGCTGGACTGTTCTTGCTTAAAACTTTCCAAACAAGTTCACCACTGTGCAATGAACAGACTTTGGAACAATAAGCCTCAAAAGGTGAGACGGAAATTCTAGAAATTTATGCTAGACTGAAAATGGGGTATGTGTGGAATGGAAATGATTAGGGAATCTTAACTTGAGCTAAGGAGGGGCCTGGTACGCTATGACAGAATAGACAAATATTACATGGCAGAAAGCCCAGTGTTTTGCATCTAGCCATCTGCAGACTCAAGCAGTTGGTCCTACATGGCTTTAAGTCTAGCTCTCTTTTTGAAGGTTATCTTCCCAGCCATAAGAGCTAGAGGATTAATTGTTTTTCTGTGACAGCTCACAGCAAAATCAAAGGGACAATTACGTGGCAATTCCCGCAGCCACATCATTGCTTCAGACACAGTGACATCAGAGACAGGCCCACCTACTGCACGAGGGAAATCAGAACTTCGTACTGTTCTTCTGACGTCGGCTCTGATTCCCAGCGGTGTAGAGTGCAGCCAGCTCCTGTCTGTTTTGGAGGAGCAGCTGGTGCTGTTTGCATCTCTGACAGCCAGGCTTGCGTGGGGGTCAGGGAGAGGAAAAGCAGACATGGGGGGGCCTGACAGACAGAAGTAACGGGACCTCCTCCATGCTATCGCTCCGATAGGAACTTCAGCCCTGCCCTGGATAGCCAGAAGGCAAAATCAGTCTCCAGAGCCCAGCAAATACAGGGGAAAAAAGGACAGCCCCTGTGACTGGCAACCCCCCAATTTCCTGCCTGGTCACAGACTTTCTGAGTGATCTTAGGAAAGTCATTTTGTCTTTCGGTGTCTCCCTCTCCCACTGTACCATGCGGATAACAGCTCTGCCCCGGCTCACAGGGAGGTGTGGGGCACTCGGAGCCTGTGGTCATAGGGGCCATCAGATAGATAGGTTGTAAACTAAGCCAACAGTTTATGAGCAACCCCTGGGCTTAAATGATTGCTGTAACCTTCACATCAAACACTCACCAATGATGATAAAGGGGCTGCTCCCAGGGTTCTGAATGAAAGCGCTTTAAAGCAGGGATTTGCGTGGTAGGGCCTGGCTATGTGGGAACCGCTGGAACGCTGTGGAGAGAGAGATGGGAAAATGAACAAGGGAGCGGCGATCCTCAGGGGCTGGAAGATAACTTGGTTCCAAATGGAGACAGCAACTGGACAAGGTTTGATCTTTTCATCCAGCCGTTAACCAGGGTGGTGATTCACAAAGCAGCACACAGGAGCAAGGTGGTCCAATAAAGCAGCAAGGCCCAGTTTGGAGGGGCTTAAAAAATACCAACATTTATTTTAAACAAACAAACAAATATTAAAAACAGCAGCAAGAAGGAATACCTTCCATAACCCCCCCGGGCCCCGCTTCCTCCAGGGAATCCTTTCTCCTGCCGCTCTAACTCTCAGCTGGAAGGAAGCCCCGGGAAGTTTTATAGCGGATTCCATTACCCAGAACCCTTTGTGGAGAAAGGCATTCCCTCCCCTAGCTTGCAGTGTGATTGGCCGCTCATCCAGCCAATCGGCTCTCTTTCTCTGTCCTGGCTCTGCGAAGAGCTTCACCCCATCACAGGCCCTACAGCACAAAAGTTCGTCCACGCTTAGCACCGCCGCAACATGCTGCCGTGCCCAGCGGGGCTTGGGTCACTGCCTTTACAATGCAGAGAGAGCTGGGAGCCTAAGGGTGGGCGTTCAGGAGTGAACACCTGCGTTACAGGGGACAGCAGAGCTAGAGTTAGAGCAGTGGTCCCAAGCTGTGGGGCAGGCCCCATGGGGGGCACAGAGAAACGTATCCCCGGGAAGGGCCAGCAATGACCAAATGCTTCCCGCTTGCACCAATTTGAGATGGTTAAGGAACTACATAAAAAGAGAAAGGTCTGGTCCTACCCCCACTGAACGTGATACTGGGATTCTCCCGCACTGAAACGGGGAATTTCCATTCCACGGGAAATTCTGCCAGCCTAACACTCCCTTTTTGTCCCCCAGTCTAAACGCCGAAACAAAACGACGTTTCTGAAATGTTTCGCTTCAGAAATATTGAAACTACCTCATCAGAAGGAAATGCTTTATAGAAGCCACTTTCTTCAGTGGTGGCTGCGTTAATGCCCGCAACTAACTCTTAGTGGTTTTACCCTCCACTTTAGGTTGTTTTGTCTTTTTCATGTCAACAGTATTTCATGTTATATTATAATGAGAATATAGTTTAGAAAAGTTGAAATGATACAGTCTAAATAAAGCCCTTTGACCCTCCTGAAACAAAACATTTTAATAAATTTTCATCTGAAATTTAGACCCAACGGTTCCATTCCCATGACGTATTTCAGTTCCATGGAATTGGCATTACGTGATGGGAACACTGTTCCAGTGGCACATTTGCAGCCAGCTCTGCTCTGTTGCGTTCCCTGGGACCAAGGCCAGGCCTAGACCAAAGGGGAATCAATGCCAGGCTGTCGGATAATCAGAGGAGTGTAGGCTTCAAAGAAATACCAGTGCTAGCACACTGGGGGAACAGGTGCTGCTGGTCAGAGGAGCACACCACACAGTAAGGATTCCCTGTGTGAGTGGCAGGGAATGGGGCCCAATTCCCAGTTTGCCCTGGTTATCCAGAGTGTGCAGTGATCACAAAGTGCAGCAGAGCAGAAATCCCTCCTTTCCCCTCCCCGAGCCCTTGGAGCTGTCTTTTCTCTCTCCTGTTCATACACACACCTCCGTCCGTCCCTCTTTGCTGGTTCTCCTATGCGCCACCCTCTCAGCTGGTTGTCTCTCTTTCAAATGGCCAGGTTCCCGCAGCATGCTGTGGCAGATGCCCTGACATCCCGCTGACCCCCGGGCCCATGTTCCGCTTAGCCGTTTGCAAGCAAGGGGAATTCTGTCCTCCTGCTAAAATGCCGTGCCATGGAAGAGCAATGCTCCGGTTAGGGTCAGAGCCCGCAGCCTGTGTGGGTCTCAGTCTTCCAGCCGCCCCCTGTTCTAGACATCTCCTTTCTCAATAAAGCAAAACCACACAATGGGAAATAGCGGCTTTTTAGCGTTTTCCAGAGCGGCTGGGTTTGCGGCACCCTTCGTTTCCCAGCTGGGACTGGAGAGCTGCGGAGCATGCGAGATACGGAAGGGGCTGCCAGTGTCTCTCCCTCTCTCAGGGCTACGCTGCAGTGTTGCTATAAGCTCTTGGACTCCATGCACTTTCCAGCCAGCTCAGCGATGCTGGTCAGTCCTGGGGAAGAAGACTCTTGCTCTGCCCATCCCATGGCCATGCCCCATAACACCTGCTTACCCCTGCACAGCTGGACCCAATGCAGGAGTAGCCCAGGCAGGTGGTTCTTAACGGCTCCTATGACCCATGGGAGATCACGTAGCCCAAGAGACAGAGGGTGTTAAGGCCACACCATGGCCCATTCAGTGCATGTCCCAAGGACCAGGCTGCTGGACACTGTTATGTTTACTGCATACATGCAGAAGAAATCTTTCTACAGTTGCAACTGTATCAGGTAGTGTTGCCAAAGCATCAATAGGTCAAACGCATCAGGATACAAAAGTTCCAGGCCATATTCTTTAAAGACCTTCATGAGTTCCAGAAAAGATATTGTACTGTCCAATCCCAGAGTGTTTTAAATAGGCTGCATGTGATGTTCATATAAATTGGACTGCATTTCAGGAACTCTGCACTGAAATTTTTCATTCAGTTTCACAAGTGCTTCTTTGCCTTTCAGCATATTAACAGTTTTCAGGTTTTTTGCAGCGAGATAGGATGTCCCTTAGAGTATTACCATACTTTTCTGATTAAATCATCTGTCGATTTCACTTATTGCAGTATCGAGTACAGGGAAAAAGAAATGGACTTTATATTTCTCTTCTAAAGATTCAAAAAGGTAGAATTCTGTGCAACTCCCATAAAAATGATCCAGAGTTTTTGCCAGTTGCTTTTCCTGTAAGTTGGCATTTGCAGATTCAGCTCAGTAGCCTAATGTTCCGCTTTTACTATTCGTGGAACTTTTCATCCATTCTCAGATTGTGCAAAACTTTTAAACAACCAACCCTCCATTGCATTTACTGCACAGGCAAAACCAATGTTTTCCCACTGCAAGAAAACGGGAGCATAATGCATGCAATTTAAGACATCCAAAAATACCAGAAGGCAGATTGTGAATGTGAAATCCATCTGTACCATAAGCCCTCTGGCTTCTGCTGACACACCTGCTTTGGTGGCATTCTGTTGAATATTGACTAAAGTTTCTCTAATAACAGAAAACTGTTCATCTGCGACCTGCACAGCTCAGCAGTGTGAATATTAGCACACTTTGTGAAGAGTCTGAAGACGTCTCTCTCAACCAGTATATTCATTGCCACTGATGCTTTAAAGTCCCTTCTGTCTGTGTCATGGTGTCCTTCTGCATTCTTTTAAAGATGCTGCTACAGTGACTGCTAGCTATGGATGAATGTATACAGGTTCTGAACAAGTCCAGAAAAGTTCTGTGAAATGGTATTAGAGCTCACAATATCAACCACCACACAATTTAGACAATGTGCATAGCACGGTGTTTAAACAGCACTTGGTTCTTTTTTTTGAACAAGAGTTTGTAACCCTGATACTTGACCACTTACATTTTTTGCCCCATCATAGCACTGGCCTCTTAAACTTGTCAAAAAGACAAGATCGTCTTAATAAGTGTCGTCTCTAAAATATGAACAAGTTCTTCAGCTGTTGTACTCGCTGTATCTTGCAGATTTATGATCCTTTCAATAATTTCATAGTCACTGCTACTCACTAGTGCTCAGTAGGGCAGAATAGTTACCTCCCACGTCTTCCACTGGACACTCCTGTTAATACACTCCAGAATCAGATTTGCCTTTTCTGCAGCTGCAGCACACTGTTGACTCATGAAAATCAGGCCTTAGGTGTCCCAAGCGGGGAACCCAATATGAGTGGTGTTTTTGTTAAATGCCTGAGCTAAAGAGCGCATGGTACCTACTAGGGAGGATTAAATGGTGGGGAGAGAGAAAAAAGGATGAGGAAGTATAGAGAGAAGCAGAAGAGATGGAGAAATGGAGGTAGACAAATGGCTCCTATCACTAGACACAACACGCGCAGTCAGGAGCCATGGACCTACACCCAGTTCTCTGACCTGTATAGTTTCCTGGCTGCTCTGAAACAATTGTGCAATGCATCACATAGAGTAAAAAATAAGCTTTATATGTGCACGATGGATAACGGCACCTCCAGTAACTGATTGTTTCAGATGTTTTGGGAACAATAGGAATATATCATCTTGTGTAAACCCCTCTCCTAAGAGGTCATATTTCTTGCACTCCTGCTCAGGATGTATTGCTGCAGTAGAGTAAGGAGACCTCAGGATATTATAGAACCTTAAAAAGATCGAAAGCCTGGAAGCTCTCAGGCAGAAGATTTGAAATTAGGGAAGTGTACCGTGTTTCTCTTTGTAACATATCGAAAATAAACATGTTCACCAAGAAGACAGAATAGCCAGACGTGGTCTTGGATTTCATTTTCTTTGTTGCATTTTATTAGCTCATAGACAAGTATCATACGTTAGCTTGGAGAATGATCAAATCTCTACCTTTGCTACAGCTATAGGAATTAGTAATGAATCTGAGTGAAGTTAAAGCAAAGTCATCCCAGATTAATAAGAGGCCCTATTCTGCTTGGATGAAGCCAGCTGCAAAACATCCATTGACTTCACTAGCAGGAAGATCAGATCTAATGTTATTCATGAGCAAATTGTGTCCAGTCTGCCTGTGCTTTAAGACTTTGCATCTGTGCTTTTAGGAAAGCTCCTTAATAGGAGGCACTGCAGATGAATCACTGGACCGGGACTCAGGGCTCCTGCGTTCTATTCTGGCTTTCTGGGTAACCTTGGGCAAGTCACTGCACCTTCCTGTCCCTCAGTTTCCTCATCTGTAAAATGGGGCTCATGATGATGACCTCCTTTGTAAAGCACTTTGAGAGCTGCTGATGAAAAGTGCTGTAGGAGAGCTAAGAATTATTAAAATTCTGCATGGAGAAGGTGAAAACCTCCCACATATGTACATATTCTTAAAGACGGGCTCATAGTCTGCTCTCAGGTACCTTGGCGGAAATCTGGAATCTACTGAAGTCAATAGAGTTCTGCTACAGAATAACACCGATTCAAAGGAGAGGGGAACTCTTGGCCCACACTGAATGGATTTTGCTCCGTAACTAACTTTTCCCAGTGGAATAGTGTTCTGCAGGTCTTTGATCCCATTACTAACTTCGGTAAAGCTGATTTTCAATTTATCATAATCTGTTTTTAACAGCAGTCAAAACACTGCATGTAAAAACAAAACTATATCATTATTTCATAGTGTTACATTGTATATCTAATGTAATAAACATGAGTTAAGACCCCCCAGGAACATTTTTAAACACAGTTTTGTTCAAATGACACATAACTGACATATATTTTGGACATGGCCAATCCTGAATGATTATTATATGAGACAGTATCTCCATAGTAATGTAAAACGGCTGACAGAATGACAGATCTGGGTTTACATTTTTCTAATTTGCAAATAGTAATGCAAATTCTCTGAATTAAATTATACAAAGATATTCATTATTGAGTCCTGATTGGGATAGTATTAGCTTTAGTTTATACATTCTGCCACTCAAAGAATGACCAGTTTTTGTTTCGATCGAACCTTATTTTCAAATGTTTGAGTTTCGTGTATGCGAGTTTCATCTTACCATTGAAGGCCCTGTTTTTACCTTATTCTAATACAGTTTTCCTGTAGGCTTTT
Source organism: Mesoclemmys tuberculata (assembly GCA_007922155.1). Classification (NCBI taxonomy): domain Eukaryota; kingdom Metazoa; phylum Chordata; order Testudines; family Chelidae; genus Mesoclemmys; species Mesoclemmys tuberculata. The sequence continues at coordinate 5,093,363 of ML675650.1, read as the reverse complement.
TGCCTTAGGTGTGAAACCCAGAGCAGATTAAGGTAGTGAAATGTTCTGTCCACTAGAGATGGGTGAATAACAGATTTTTTGAGCCATTGGCAATTTCAGGGAGTGAAAACACAATTTGAGGTCAGACTGAAAGTGACAATTTTTTCAGCAAATTGAAACATTGATGAAAAATTCAATTTGGGTCAAACAAAATGTTTCATTTCAACAAAATCAGAATGTTTGATTTTTACACTTGTAAAAAAAAAAAAGAACTTAAAGATCCTTTTGAAGCAAAAAGTGTTTCAAACCAAAAAATATCTAAATGGTTTATTTAAAAAATGTCAACATGAAATGTCTCCATTTTTTCAGACGTTTTTGTTTGCTTGTTTTCATTTTTAAATGAACAATTTGGTGTAAACAACAACCATTTGTGAAACTCGTCAGCATTGCCAAATCTGCATTTCTTACCAAAAAATGTTTTGGACGCAAAATTTCACCCAAGTCTACGCTCAACCTTAGCTTCACCTTAGCAGCAGTTTTCTCTGGGAATTACACTATGGTCCAGAAGTGCGCAGAGTCCTTTCGAGATGATACTTCTCATAAATTCCTGTGGGTCACAAAGATGGACTGGTACTGCTCACAGTCTAAACCTGACAGTAAGAGCGGCCTCTATGAGGCTGGGTCTACCCTGACGGCAGTAAATTCGCTGCCGTCACATCGATTGCTCTGGATCGACTGAGCGGTCTGTGTAGACGTGCTCATTCGATCCAGCAAGCGACGCAGGAAAACCACCCCAGTAAGTGGCGTAGCGCTGTGTTGAAGGGAGCGCTGTTCCCTTTGATGCAGCGCAGTGTGGACGGCACGCAGAGGAGATGCTGCCAAGTCGACGGGAGATACACAAGTGATTTATGTCACTTGTGTATCTCCCGTCGACTGCCGCCGAATTGCAAAGGTAAGTGTAGACCGGGCCCCAAACTCTTACTGTGTTTCCCACACACAACAGATTTGGCCCTCCAGACAATTTAAGAGGGCCTGATCCAAGGCCCTGTCAATGGAAAGGCACCAATTTATACCATCAAGTGTTCCACCAGGCCCTAAGACTTACGAGTGGGCTCTGAGACCAGTTCGCTGCCCTTTCTCAGGGGTCCAGCCACGCCATTAGACAATTCTCCCAATGCCTGCCAATGTTTTCCTTTCCAGCCAACACAAACTTTGCCAAGAGTGGGGAATGGCTCCTTCTCATGGCCCCCTGTTCTTTACTCCTTGTGCAATGCCGCTGACCACTTCTGCTGGGGGCGGGGCAGTTGCTGGAAGTCCCAGATGATGGCTGGACAACAGGGCAGATTTGTCCAGTTAGTATCTTTGCTCAGGTGGCTGAAGTCGATGCAAGCCCTAAGTTGCACCCCCGGCCTGTGGCTCATCAGATCACAGGACTGCCTTGGCCATGTTGTCTGAGGCTCAAGGTCTAGCTCAACACAGGGAGATGGCCCCTACCTGCCACAGTCGGTGTCTGGAGTCGAACATTCACATGCCACTGAGATCCTCAGCCCCCACCCCACACTCTCTCTCCACCACACAGCTGCCCCTACCCTGCAGGCACCCAAGCTCCCACTAATGAGCACGTGCCATCACCATTCAGCCCCAACTCTGGCATTTCCTACTGGCTGGTTTAGGCAACTCCCTGGTCAGTGTCCTGGCTTCTGAGGATCCCTTTCCTATGTGCCTAGCTCTCCCCATCCGATGCCTGGAGAACCTGGGTGTCTGTCTCGGGGCGCCTATCTTCTTGTGTCGGCGAGGCACTAAGAGCGGGGCTCAGCAACACTTAACTCTCTTTGTTTGGATCCAGCCCAAAGAAACTCAGCGACTTGCCCGTAGTCACACAAGGGTAGGGAACAGTTCCCAGGCATCTCAAGTGCCAGGCGAGTGCCCTGCTCGCCGCGCCATCCTGGCTTTGCTGAGCTATTGCTGTCATTTATTATTGGTATGGTGGTAGCTTCTGAAGGCCCTCAGCCCTCTCTTGCTGGGTCCTGGGCATGTTCTTATCCCACCTCCCATCACATTGCACCAGTGTAAAGGCATCCCTGACCGTGGCCAAGCTTTGGTCAGACAGCTTTCTGCACTGCCGGAATCTGAGAAGGTCCGCCACTGGTGATTTCTGGCTTCGGCTATTGCAGCGTCTCCTCACCTGGCCCCCGTCTCTCTCTCTCCTCCACCCCAAACACTCCTGCCAAGGACATTTTCCTGCTAGGAAATCAAGATACGTTCCATACAGCACAGGAAAACCAAGAATATTCCTTGCTTCTGCAAATGGGCTGCAGGTTGTGAAATGAAAGAGCCAGAGAGAAATAGCTGAGTTCATAAATGTCAAAGCAGTGCATGGCTCCGTCTCTCTTGGTTATAGCTGAAATTACAAAGGCGTCACTGATGCCTGGCAATGAACTGGCTATGCTTTTGGCTGTTGTTGAAATATTGCTCTCAGTCATATTCCTATCGATAGCTTCACTGCCCAGGAAATAAGGGAGCCCCAGTTCTGGAATTGATTGCCTGATCCTGATGAGACAGTTTGAAGGCTTCAGTGCAGATAAAGTTAATGACCCGTTTGTCACACCGTGATTAGGCAGCTTGGTGGGCTGTCCCGAGTCACTAACCAAGAATCCGCACACTGGCAGAGGCAAATGGCTTTTTGCAGTCCAGTGAAATGCACTCCGTGGAGGCAGGCTGTAATGAAAACCCAGTTCCTCTGGCTGTCTGTTCCCATGATAAAGCTGAGACACCCTATGGACGACCCTCTTTGAAGGAGCTGGGCAAATTTTCCCCAATCCTTTGGAGAATGACAATCATTATACAGTCAGATCCCAACCGCAGGTGCTGGCTCAGTGTGGCAGACCCGTATGACCCGAAACATTCTTCAGTTTACCATGTTCAGGAATCATTTCCAAGTTGGGGAAATGTGCGTAGTGAAGATAAGGCCATCATGCCAGCTAATCAGCGTTCTTGATGCTGCAGTGTCACTCCAGACTCGGCAGTAACATCTTTTGGAAGCCAGGTGTGCTGCCCAGATGTAATGAAGGAAGGTCTCACAGCTTCTCGTTTTGACTGGTGTGTGAAAATCTCATCCTCATTGTAGCCCATAAGATTAGCCTGCTTGCTTGCATTATATACATATATCTTTTCTTATAGATTGAAGGATGTGTGTTCCATTATAATAGAGTTATAGCATTATATTAAAGTATTTTAGCTGTAATGCAAGGTACCCTACAGGCCACATCCGGTATGACAGCTATGCAGTTAGTATACATATACACGGGACCTGTGGCCTAGATAATTGTTGATGAGTAAAAGGTAAGACATATATATAGTCATAACTTTTACCCTAGATACGTCAGGAGGCATCAGAACAGGGGGTGTTGGTGCAAGTTACGCCCCAAAGAAACTTTAAAAGTACACCGCAAAACCCGCAGAAAGGGCCAGAAATAAAAAAGGTGAAGTAAAAAAAAAGAAATAAAAAAACCCATCTGGGAAGGATGTGGATATGTCAGTAACACACACGAACCTGCCAGCCTATAGAAATAAATGTACCCCAATAATTTGGGGGTGGTGAATCCAAGTTTGGACTTCGAAGGAGGACCCCTACTCTCAGGGTATAAGAAGGGGCAGATCGTGCTATTTGGGGCGATCGATCGTCAGCTACGCCTGCTTGAAGTTTCTTTTAGTTAATGTTAAGATTTTGTTCTTCGTTTACACTTGGTATTACTTGTAGTGTTCGTCTTAGTCTTGTAGCTCTGAGCTCTCGAGCAGCGCCTGCTCCACCCCTCTACTCAAGTTGAGGAACCAGACATCTCTCTCAACCTGGTCATCAGGGAAGGGTGTGAATATATTAATCCAAAGCATACCGTAGAAATATTGATACCATACAAGTCTCTAAAATTAAGATTGTATTATCCATTATCCATTTGACTGTTCATTTTCTCTATATCAGTCATCTGTCTATCATTTCATGTTATCTTCATAAAAGCTTATAAAAGTATACAAATTTGACTATCACTAAGAACCTTCCTGTTGTGCACCCTGGGGCCCCTACAAAACACTTCTGGAGCCTGCTTCGGGACAAGAACCTCATTATCTTCTGATCAGATCAACTGGCGAGCCTAGAACCCCATTCAAATAACTAAAACACCCCAAATCAGGCTACATCATCCATCGTCATCAGGACACATCCCAAAGGGACACAGCCTCCTGGCAGGCCAGCTCATGCTCTAGCGAGACCTTTCTGGGCCAGGAGATCTGGCTGGATATTCAGTTTATGTCCAGAATTGGCAATCTCCTGGGCAAATTATTTTGTACATAATGAGCAGCAGCTGAAAGCTCTGGCCATTCCTCGGGCTGAACATGGTTTTGAGGTTGGCAAAGGAAGAGTCATTTCTCTTTAAATTCCCTGCCCTGGGCTGGGCAGGAAAACCACATCACGGAAGTGCTACTGTAGAGCAAAGTAAATGTCATCATATAGCTGAGCTGTCCAGATCAGGAAGGTCTGATTCTCCCGAGAAAGCTGCAGCTCTGCAGCTCAATTGTTCTGCTGTATTTGTCAGGCTTGGAGACAGAAGAAGAGAAAAGGTGGCTCTGGGAACCCCTCTCAGAGTAGAACTAAAGGACACGTTTGGTTAGTCCTCAGCACAACTCACCTAGGGTTCTCGTCAGTGGGGTCTTTAAATCAAATCTCTTTCCAAAAGCCTGGCTCCAGCTCATCTGCAAGTGTGGGGCCAGATGCAGGAGTCACCAGCTGAGGTTCTCTAGCCTGTGCTGTGCAGAAGGTCGACTGCATGATCATAATTGTCCCGTCTGGCCGTAAATGCTACAAACCTCTGAATGAATCATTCAGTGCAGCAGGCAAATGGGACCTGGGAACCCCAGCAGTAAAGCAGAAATAAAACTAGTGCCCAATCCAAAGCCAGCGGGAGTCCTTCCGCCGACTCAGCTTTGGATCTGGTCCCTACACACAGCCCTAGGCATGGCTTGATTTGCAAATGGCACTGCATCCCCTCAGAGCCACAGCTCCCTCCCACTCGCACCAGGCTCTTACCAGAGAGTCACCTACTGCTGACCTATCTCATTAGTATGTTCCAGTAGCACCCAGAGACCCTAGGCAACATGGGGTCACACTGTGCTAGGCGCTGTACAAACATAGCGTGGATCCTGCAGCTATACATAACTTCAATCCCTGCCTTGCAGCACAACTGAGGACAGGGGTGTGGGTCAAATCCTTATGCTCGGCCCCTTTAGAAGATGCTGAACAGCTCATGCTCTACAGTGCACCATGCCACTGGAAAATCCCTGAGTGCCTCAGATTTCTCCTGGCCGTTCTTCCTGCCAAACTCTCTCCTGGCTTCTGAGCCCCTCAATCCTTCTCATCTGGCTCACTCACGCCTAGTTTAGGTGGTGCACAGGCTGTGGCACAGCCCAACGAAAGCAAGGCCATGGGAAGCTGCTGGCGACGGCCTGTCCACACCTCCCACAACGGTGTCAATTATTTCCACACCCGGAATGGGGCGTCTGCCTTAACTCACTGTTTCCTGGCTCTCCTCGTCTGAGCCGGTTCCACGCACTGATTGGCCGACTGTGGGTGAGTGGGGCGGTTCAGAGGAGGCGTGGGGGGAACTCTTTCCTTTCCAAGCTTACCGTTGATATTTATCTAAATTTTCCTTTTCGCTTCTTGATTTGCACCTCACTGGTTTGCTAGCTTTTCATCATCTGTAAGTGAAAGTTCTTGGGCAGGTGGGAAAGCGGGGACTCCCGGGGTTAGTTACCATCCACGATTAAATGCCCCTTAACCCTGCAGCTGGGTACCCGGCTGAGCTCACTTCGCTGGTCTCACGTTATATGATCTGATCTAGCAGCTAATCCTGAGACGCTGTCATCCGTTTGCCTGTGTTCACCTGTGCCCTCCTGTCACCCGTACAGCACGGTCTTCCCCAATGAAACAGACATGCTACGTGTTAGCCCCCGAATGTTTAAAAGGGCAAAAAGCTCCCCCTGGAGGAGAAAGCTACCCCTTGATGGCTTAATCTAGCTCCATCCTCATCCCGCCCCTGCATTTCTGTCCAGTATGGCAGCATGCACAGGCTGGTGTGCGTGTTCACTGTGGAGTGGAGATGAACAACATGATCCGGTGCACGACAATGTGTGTATGAAAGGGGTGGACATTGTCAAAGGCCCAGCCTGGGGAAATGGGTCACCCTGAACTGACAGGTTGGGATACGGACCATAGGCAGGGAACCCAGTTGCAGCAGGGAAGCATGGCCCAATTGAGAACTGTGCTTGGCTCTGGGTTGGCCATGTAGAGGCTGCTGGACCAGTCCTACCGCGACGGAGCTGACACTGTGGGCAGCAGCTGAGCTGGCGAAGCTGGTTTCCTGAAACCGGACCGCGTATCACAGGCGGTGCTACAGACTGGAGCCGGTGGAGAGAAATCACCCGACACCACTTTACCACCTCTGGGTCTTTGTCAGGGTGGGTCAAGGTGGGTGGAAACTGCCTTGTGACTGAGAGCTCTCTGGGCCCCCAAATGCTGGGCCATTTACCCAGGGGGTTGTGGGATCAGCTGTGCCCCAAGACAGCCGGGAGGTTTTGCTAAGTTTATTGCGGTGCAAAGAGCTTGTTGGCGTGTTTTTCCCAACTCAAAGGTGTCCTGTGACTTCCTGTTCCCATGCATGACCTGGCAGGAGGGAGAAGGATTTGGGTAGCGGCTTCAGCTGTTCGCTGTGCCTTACAAGGGTCTCTAGACACACTTAGCCTGGCTCAGCTGGTGACGGGCAGAATGCCACAAGCACTTGCTTTTCTCTGGCTGAGTGAATATGCCCATTTTGTGATGACGACTGCTGGGCACCTCAACTGCCACCCAGCTTGCCAGGAGCTGCCGGCAATCAGCACTTGATGGGAAGAACTCAGGACTCTGCAGGACTGGGCCCATGCACAGTGAATGCTTAGCCCCTCCTCCTGCAAAGATGTCCACTCTTTGCTTCACGCACGTAAGCAGACACATTGCATTCAGCAGCTTGCTCACCTGTCTGCGTACAGATAAGCAGCTGCACGTGCATGTGCAGGATGGAGGCTTGCGTAGGGTTAGGCAAAACAAAATCAAGGCGTTCTGAAACAGAGTTTATCTATCATGCCTATATATCTCTGAGAGCTGGCCAGAAACTCTTGGATGGAATGTTTTTCCATCAGAAAATGCAGATTCACCAAAAGTGAAATACTTCACAGAAATGCGTCAAATGCAACCAAATTTCATTTAGGAAAATACCAAAACAGACGGAAGCATTCTAATAAAGGGCAAAACGTTCCAGGTCACCCTTTTCAGAATGGAATGGTTACATTTTTCCATTTCGAAGTGACTTTCTGTTTCATTTTATTCTATATAATAGTAAAAAGTCAAAATTGGAATGAAATATTTCCATTGACCCAAAGCAAAAATTGGTTTGGAATGTAGTTTTGTGGGCAATAGAAATTTTATGTCCTCATTCCATTTTGGAATGGCAAAAAATTAATCACTGAATTTTGCACAACAGAAAATCAGTCGCACGTTTCTGTGAACATGGAGATTTCAAATACATAAATGATATATCGGATTCCTCCAGAGCCACTGTCATCAGTTATCTGTACTCCTCATGTTGCACAGTATATTGACCTGATAGATGCATCCTTACAGTCCACTAGGCCAGTCTTGTTGACCTCGGCAATCCCACTCCAGACCACTGCTTCTGCGGCTGCTGCGTTATAGCAGCAGTCCGTCACCACGTTTGTCCTGCATTTCATTCCTTGAGAGATCAGCTAATGCACAGTAGGAACAATATGTTCGGTTGACATCTGTGGCCCTCTAATAAGGCAAAAGTAGACAATGAAACAGTCGGTCAAATTGCAACAGCTGTTTTACCAAAGAATGGGCGCAACCGTTTGCTGCTCTCAGATTGTGCTGAATGAACTGACAGAGCTTGACGAAGCTGTGTCTGACACCTGCTCCAAATTCCCAATGGAATTCACCCTTTAGACTGCCCTACAGCAGGGGAAAAAACTCCTCTGCAGTCTAGTCTGAAACAACACCATCGTTTTTAAAGTAAAAACAAATGCAAAGACACAGGGACAGGAAAATTGAACTCCAGTCACAATGCTGAACATCTTCTAATAAATGCTTTAAAGAAGGGACCTAAAAAGAGCACTTAATTTAGAATTATGGAATAGTTATACGTTAATGAAATATTAATTGACTATGGCAATTACTAAAGTTTAATAACTGTGAGAGATAATCCCATTGTGACTTAAAATTGCAATAGCATTGATGGTCTAATTAATAATGTATATGCTAGTAATGACCTAATTAAACAAAGGTACAATTATAAATATGTAAGCAGATTAATAGGAATCTAAGTGCACATTCAATGCTTTTGTAATTTTATTTGAATCTTTAAATGATGGCTGACGACCTTTAAAGTATCCCCTAATTAATATTTAACTCCTACTGTACTTTAAAATATAACTCCTATGGATCAGAGCACGTTGTTCGCTGCAGAAATTGTATATTGCATTTCTTGGTACCCTCTGACAATTCTAGTAATAATATTAAGAATGCACTAGCTGTTTGCTGTCTAGTTAGATACTTACTACATGGATAGGAACTCTATATCAAGAGAAGGATCCAAAGAGATACCCAGTTACGACTGCCAGCAGAAATCTGAAGAAGTTGTAATGCAAACACTTCCTTACAGGCACAGACTGAAATCCTGGCTCTCTTGTAGTTAATGGGATTCTGGCCATTGACATAATCTGGACCAGGATTTCACCCCGCACCTTAAACTAATTCATAACAGTAATTATGAAGCTGCAGGAAGTGTGTCTTTGAGATGCCCACATTTGAACTCGTATGTACATCCAGTCTTTGTACGGTTGTTTGCCAGTAGAGTTTGACACCATGGAAAGTGGAAAAGCTCTCATCTAAGAAGTCTAAGGCCCTGATCCCGCTGTGTGGTTGGATGGTTCCCATCACTTGCATTGAGGCCTCTGACTTCAGTGGGGCCTGCCTGTAGGGAGCCCTAAGCTAGTAAAGAACTCAGCCCTTGTGATAAGCGAGCTAGGGTGCTAGCGAGAAGTACTGAAGGCTACTGAAGCCTGTCTGATAGTAGGCCATGAACCTGCTGCTGGGCCCACGCAGGTGGATTGAAACACCCTCCTGGAGGCCGGTGGAGTTTGGTGGAAGCACACCTGTGCAGATCAGCCTGTGACAGCAGGGCATTGTGTTGCATGATGTGAGAAATAGTGTGGTTGTGTGACTGGACTGCATGTGGATGCATAGGGAGAAGGCTGCACAGACTGTTGGTTGGTCCAGACTCTGCCTGTTTAACCGTGTGACCCGAAAGTTCCTTTAAGGGAGCGCTTGTCTATGGAATATAGCACACATAGCCCATGCCAGCTTGGTGTGGTACGCTGTCCCCCTCTAGTGGTGGCCAGGCTACACAGAGCCAGGACGTCACCAAAAGCAGATCTCTAGCTCAGGCAGTAGAGATGCACCCAGTGAGGTCCCAGGTTCAGTCCTGCTGCTAAGGATGCGTGAACGCTATCACAGCTTTGGAAAAGCTTGTAACTAACAGCTCTCATCTACTGTGCTCTCTGCTGGCTGAGCTGGCCCACAGCACCCCACGAAGGGGACGTGGCACCCAAACCTTGGCAGTCAAAGCCCGGCAGGAATTTTCAGTGTGGGCTGGAGAAATCCCACCCAGCTGGGGGGGAACCAGCTGCCACTGGCTCTAGAAAGGCACTGACAGAGACTGGGCTGCGGCCAGAGGAGAGAAAGGGGCTGTGAAGCCAGAAGAGGGAAGCACTGGAGACAGAAGAGCCCCCTGCTCACACCGGCTTTGTTTGCAGAGAGTTGGCGAGTGCAGAGTTGGAGTCCAGTGGGTGCTGTCCTCTTTGGCTCCCTTGCGTGAGGTTCTTGTGGGACTCTTTCAGGTTCAACGCAGAGCTCCCTCCTGCTCTTGGAAAGTTCCCCAGGCCCCCCCCTGCTTCCAATGAGACACTTGGCATCTTCCGCCAGAGCCGCGCTCGCACTTCCTGCAGGAATGCCAAGGGCCGAGCCGCGGCTGGCCGCGGGGCAGACCAGGAACCACGCTCGGCGCTGCACAGACACATCTTGGGCTGTGAAAAGTTGCACGTCCCATGGGACGAGCTGGGAGCTAAACCCAGCGGCTTTCTGTAGGAGAGGAAGGGCCCTGCAGCCTGGCGGGCTGAATGCTGCTCAAGTGCCACTCTCGGCTCGCTGTCTTCGCCCGGGAGAAATGCCCTCCAGAGCTACTGACGTTGTCCTGAGCAGCAAGCGCTTGTGCTAGGGTGCGCACTCAGAGAGGAGAGGAAATGGTCTAGGGGCAGCCTGTCACAGCCGTGGAGGAGTTTGTAATGGGACAAAGCCCCCCAGGCGACATGTCCACAGAAAGGGAAGATCAGGTATGAACCTGCAGGACTGGCTGACTGACAAGCACTGGATCTGGGCAGCCACGAGTTCTCCTGGGACGTGTGGAAGCACCAGCTTCTGGGAATCCTTATTCTGTCCGTAGGAGCTGCAGCAGGGGCCCGCCCCCACCACTCTGCACCCTGTGCCATCAGTTGCCCCCGTGCATGGCAGGTGTTGCACCCGACCAGCGCCGCAAGGGGCCACACTCACGCACCGTGCACGGGGGCAAAGAGACCCAGGCCTCAGGTGAGCGGGAGCTGAGCTTTGTTCCATACCAGCCGGATGCTAAGAAGCTCACAAGCTTCTCCAGAGCCGGGTCTTGGGAACAGAAATGCCGCCCAACTACATTGTGTGCTGTGTGATCGGGAGTCAGCCCCAGAGCGATAATCTAGGACCAAGACAGAGAACCTTTGCAGAGCAAACGGTACCTCAGTGACTGTTGGATCCCTTAGTGGGCTCTGGTCTGTCCTGTTTCCACCTCAGCTGTCCCCTTCTGCTCCCCTGTATCTGTATCTACCGGGGAACGGGAGTCACCTTGCCAGCGGGCACGTGGCATCTGTCTAGCAGATGAATACTTGCATGACTCCCTGGAGTCCTGCACAACCCCTACGGCACATACGTGCATGTTCTTTGAACCCAGGCACGAGCTGTGTCACCTCTGATTGCCTCTTCATCCCGGCCGTGTTCCTTCTTTGCTGCTCAGAGAGATTCCGGCTTTAATAATCCAGCACGACAAACGCCCGGCTCTCTCCAGGCCCACACATCCCCTGCTCTGTTATGTTTCTTTCATCTCACAAAGGTCACCCGGCCCATTCACGCTTCCCTGAATTATTGATGAGACATGTTCAGGCAGCGGTGATCTGCTTCCCCCCAACATCAGCGAAACATCCCAGATTCTGGTTCATCCACTGAAGAACAAACTCCCCCAGCCTCCACTTTGCATTTCAGGGGTGTAGGCCTACGAAAGAGACAGATATCGTGGCTGGGTAAAAAACCATTGTTAATACATTACTGATCCAGGGCCACATTTTAGCCCAGTGCTGCCCATTTACTTTTACTGAGTTACATATTAGGTGTGTGCAGTGGATAGAGAGAGCTGCCTCTCCCCATTTAGGTTTGATCCTAGCCTTTGGGATGCAGAGCCTCCTGAAAAATTCCTGGAAATGCAGCTCATGTGGTGATGTGTCCCTCTTGGTGTATTTTTATTTGATCTTGTATTCTGATAAAACAGCCAGGATGGGGAGATCTTGCTATAACATAAGCCTGACAAATTATTTTAAAAATATGCCTTGTGATGGTCAGAGCTGTGTGAGAAATCCCACTGAGTTCAAAACCTGGGAAAAGGCAGATGTTCTGCTGGATTTGCAAAATAAAAAACCAAAAAACAGCAAAACTGACAGCTATGGTTGGACTTTCCATCACGGCCTCCATCCAACGAAGCTCTTCAGCAGGGATATAGTCCCATTGACTTCAGACACTTGAATGTTTAAATGGTGTAAGCCTCCCAGGGCTTAAAAGCAGGGATTTCAAGTTCAAGTTCAAGTTCGCCAAGTTCGCCCTCTCCCCCAGACACAGAAGAGTAAATTACAGGTGCAAGCTGAACTGGTACAAGCCAGGTTTAAACCAGTGTCGTGTGTTCGTGCCCAAAGTTGCACCATTTTCACATGAGCCCTTTAGTTCAACCTGTTCCGCTCTGTGTAGATGCGGGTCAGTGTAACTGAAGGCAGCCCTTTTACTTTTCTATCACCCAGCCAAGCCCAGAAATGGCACATCCCCCCACATCTCTCTCACAGCACCCCAGGAAGTGCCGTGCCCTTCGTCTCGTCTCCCCAGAACACAAAGGGCAGGGAGCGTCACCTCGCTTTCTAGCCTAATGTCCTGTGACCACGACTCGTAGCTAAGAATGAGTTCCTCAGGCCTCGACTATGCTGAGGGTTGCCCCGATAACAGCCATCCGTGGCCAGCCTATGGAAGAGCTGCACTGGGTCGGGCAACGTTTGTGTGTGCCCCATCTCCCTGAGGCAGCCCGGTCTCGTGGCTAGCGCATGGGGCAGGAGGTCAGAGGAGCTCTGGTCTGCTCTACACCTCATTGTCCCTCCCACACTCTGCCCGCCTCAGCTAATTTCACTGGAAGCTCCTTGGGACAGGGCCTGCCCCTCACTGAGGGGCTGTGCAGGGACTCGCACAACGGGCCCATGTGCCAGACTCCATTCGCCTCTAGGGGTGGCCCCTCCTGGCCGCTGGGGGTGGGGGATTAGCTCCTTCCAGGAGCTGCATCCTCCACTGGCTCTCTCCACCCGTCAGCCTCTCTCACCCTGCAGCCCCTCGCGCCCAAGCTTCCTCTTCACCACTGAGCCCTCCAGCCAGGCCGCCATGGTCCTCCCCTTCTGGGGTAGCAAAGTCTGTTGAGGCCAGTTGGCCCAAGCTGTCCGCTCTCTACTGCCTGCTCTGAACCAGTCCCCCAGCAGCTGGCAGGGGAACCCGGACCCATGCTCTACTCTGGGTCCCAGCTCAGGGCCTTTTCTTCAGCAACCCCTGTCCGCACCATCCTAAGCCTTGTTGCTTTTTCCTCTCCCCCAGCCACATACCTCCCTTCTCCCATGGCATGGCTTCAGGCTGCTTCCCTGCACTCCAGCTGCTCTGCCTCACCGCCAATTAATCCCTGCTCCCTGTCTCCTCCTCCAGCTGCAGCCTGGGCAGTTCATTGGCCCACCTAGCCATTTGAACCCCTTCAGACCTGGACACCCCATTACAGGCTCCGATCCCAGCTGAGTCCTCCAGGTGCTACACCCAACACAAATCCTCCAGGTAGACCAGGTGTAGTGTGGGACCGAATTAAAAAGCAGAGCCACTTCAAGCGATACTCATGGGAGGTAACGCAAGCCTCAGATGTGGTCCCCTGTGGGCGGGCAGGCGGATTTCTGTGATAAATAGGTCAGGTCTGGGGGTGAAATTCCAGTGACCCGGAGCCCGCCAGTGCTGCTTTCTGGCTCTGCACTGAACTCCTCTTGCACAGCTGGCTTTGCGTGAGCTGAGCGTTGCATGTGGACCTTTCAGCTCCCTGTCCCGTGAGATCTGGGGCTGGTTGAACATGCTCCTCAGAGTGAAATTCTTAGAGGCCTGGCCCCAGAAGCCTCAAAACCACAGCGACTATTTCCATGAGCCAGGTCTAAGGGAAACCGCGGCCTTGATGGGATCTAATCCCCACCTGGCGTAAGTGCTGGGGCGGGGGGAGGAGGGCTGCCCCGACCTCCAGAAGAGACAGGGGCTGAGCTTTTCAAAGCTGCCCATGGAGGTTTCCCCACAACCTTCCATTATCATGAGTGTTCAGCGACCGATTAAATGCCCCGCACCACTTGGAAATTCTCAGCCTGTCGTAACAATTGCCACGGTGCTACGGGGACACCAAGGTGGCGTACTCCAGCACGTCCTGGCTGGGGAAGAGTGACAAAGGCAGAGAGAGGGCTGTGCATATAAGAGAAGCCTGGGCCATGTGGGAAACTCCTCTAGCACCCCTTGTTTCTTCCCCTGCGTTTCTGTTTGCCTTCCTCCATGCTTTTCTCTCCACCTCCAGGGCCGTGTGGCTCTGCATTCCTCATCTCCCTTGCTGCGAGGCTGCATGGGCAGTCCGGGCTGAAACAAACCCTCCATGGTCTAGTTCCTGTTGGGGTGCTCGTCAGCATCACCCCAGCTCTGAGGGTGCAGAGGAATGGCAGAGCAGCTCAGCAGGAAGCTGGTGGAAAGGAGGTGAGGATGGTGAGCAACCCTCACACCAGCCCTACACTCTGGTCTCACCAGGAGGCCCACGAAGACGCTAGGCAGCGGAATATACGTCTGTCGTTTTAGAACAACCTGTCCGGTTTCTTGTGCATACAGCACTGTGTGATGGGTCCCTGTTGATACACTGATCTGGTGACATCATAAGCCCTAAAGCCGAGGCTCTGTGTGAGATCAGAACTCCCCAGTGAAATGTGACCCCGAATTCACACACACTGTGGAGCTACCACGTCGATGTCCTAGTGGCAATCCTCCGAGGTGCTGCGATCCCACGTGCAGTTCCTAGACGCTGTCTTATTTTTAAAGTGTCTATTTTCTCATTACGTTCTGGTGAACATATGGTATCCGGACTGCAAATGCCTGCTGACAGGCAGCCTCTTCCAGGCTCTCAGGTTCAAGGCAGGGCAGCGGTGTACCTACTGCTGCCCGCTGGATCTGAACTGGAAGCCTGGGTCAAGACCCAGCTCCTCAGCTGTGGTAAGTAACATAGCTGAGGTCAAATGGAACCACTCCAGTTTACACCAGCTGAGCCGCTGGCCGTGGTCTTGTGGGACTTTGTCCCAGTTTGTTTTTCTCTCTGTAAACGTTGCAGCTGGTACAAGCCTGTCCCGGGTGGTTCTCTCTTCCCTGCAGAGCTGCCTAGCAATGGCTGTTCAAATGGGCGTGGCTGGGAAGGCATGAAGAGGACATACTCCCGCTGGCTGAGTGCTCTCTGTAGCACTGCATGGTGTTCAGCATGTGGCTGCCGGGGCAAGGCAATGGCGGCTGAAAGTGGCCGCTGTCCGGCTGGATGTGGTGACACGAAGTGGTGGCTATCCTCAATGAACGCCACCGGCCAGCCGGTCTCTGGCCATTGCTAAGTGCCCAGGAGTGGTCCCAGGATTAGCCTACCCGTGGAAGGCTACCATGATGGCGTGTGCACCCCCCACGAGGCCTGAGCAGGTTATAAAGGGCCAATTATCTTGATAGGCTGCACCTGGAAGACAGTCAGGGTTGGATCAAGTCTAACTACAGATGAAGCCCAGCTGGGCAGGGGCCGCCTGGGCTCGCATAAAGCCAGGAAGCGGAGAGCAGGAAGGGATGCAGGGAGGAACTCCGCAGTTGCTCCCTAAAGAGAAAGGGAGTTGGCTAGGGATAAGGAGGCATTTGGGGGAGAGTAAACCTGGGATCCAGCCAGGACTACAGAGTCTGGTACAAAGCCAAGAAGGGGGCGTGGAGGAAACTCAGGCTGGCAAACCCAGCCGTGGACCAGGAGCTAGAGAAGTGAGGGAGGAAGGAACCCAGGAAAACAGCCATACGGCCTAAGATTGAGCAAACCATGACCGCTAGATATAGGAATCCAGAGTAGTTGCGGGGCCTGGGTTCCCACCAGCCCCTGAGAAAGTGGCAATGGACCTGGACTTGGACTGGAAGACTGCCTGACCCAGCATGTGGACAGCTTGTCCAATGGGACTTTGACACTCTGGAAGGGGATGAGTAAATGGTGACCTGGCTGGATGGCCACTCACAAAGTCCTGGGGGAGGGGGGGGTGTTCCAAGTACCTGATGGAAAGGGACAGCAGACCGGGCAAGAGCTGATCCCAAATCCAGCCACAAGGAGGGGGTCCAGTACTTGTGAACCCCACAAGTACCCAAGACTTGCCAGTGCAGGGGAGACTCCAGTGGTGATCTCTGCAGAGCCGGGTTGAAGCACTTTAGTGACACAGGACAAAAAACCTGGCATTCTTGCTGCCTGTGCTTTTTGTGCATAATGTGTAAAGACAGAGCAGCGGGCTGTCTGTTGCTGAAAAGAAAAAAAGGGGGGGGGGTTCACATAAAGATAGCCCTATCTATGCAGAATCCTCATGGAGACAAGGTACTGTAGGTTTTCCCTTGATATAACAGCTGAGCTCAGCCCCAGGGTGGGAGATAGTGGGTTGACCTCAGCCAACTACATCAAAGGGAAAATTACCTTTGTTTTGTCTCCTCTGGAGTTTTCCAACACAAGAGCCCGTTAGCGAGAATTTTTAAGCAATCGGTAAACTCGGGGGTT
>ML675650.1:5006569-5072080 GCA_007922155.1 Mesoclemmys tuberculata | reverse complement strand
TGGTCCCTTCTGACCTATGAGTCTATGAGTCTATGAGTCTATAAGAGCTACCTCCATGTAGGAAAGTACTTTTGCAGCCAAGACAGCCTCTGCTCTGGGTATGACACTTTACTACCACTAAATTCAACTACAAGTGAAACAAAGAAAATGTGCTTCTATGCCTCCCCCCGATCCAAGATTAAAAAAAAAAAAAAGCCAACCACACAAATAGGATCATTTTTTGACTTGCGTTGTGTCTGAACTAGTCCCTTTCACACAGGCATGAGAAGGGAACTCTGGCCCTTCTGTGCCCCATACATTGCAGAGCACGAGAAGATTCCTAAAATGCCTGTGTCTGAAACACACACTCAGCCCACGTGTAATCTCTTCTTCTGACTATCTCAGTATTCTCACAGAGCCTTCAGAATAGCCCTTCCTATGGCCAGGGTCCAGCAGGAAGGGCAAAGCAAAGGCATTTTGTACTGTGTCTGCCTGCCAACCCACAGCTCCCTTTATCATGACACACCCTGCCCTGGCCAAAATGCTCTAAGAGGAAGGGTAATTTGGCCACACTCAGCATTTAAGAACTGATCAAAGCCATTGTGTTGTGAAGATCTAAAGATACAATTAGTAGCCTGGGACGAAGTCACAAGGATCCTTCTAGCTGAGAGAAATCTGTTGTTTCCCATGTGTTCTTTACACAGTAAAGCTACTTCCAGCACTCGTGTGCGTTCCTTGCTGACATAATTTTTAATGTCTCGTGATCACGTGATGTGGCTCATTTGGAATACGTCAGGTTGTGTTAGCTGTGGAGCTGCTTAGAGAGATTTTATTTTCAGGCATGAAGTTGAGTGGGTAGTTGTGGGAAACTGACGTGACCTGAAGTAGAGATGTGTTTTAAAGCTATGCTACCGTGAATTGTCTGAGATTCGGTCACGTGTCACTTGATGTTCTATGACCTAATGGACATGCCTACAGTACCTACCCTGTAGAGGCACAGGTTCACATCGCTCTTCTGAGGTCTCTAAATACGGGAGTCTTGGGTGAGGACTGTGCACCAACTGCGTCTGGAATATTAGCAGGATGAAATATTGTCCGTGGCAGCCGTAGAAGGGGTAGCAAGGACAGTGAGCGACGTCACCATCTTACAGATAGGGTTAATTCTGAACTAAAACTACTCTTTCAAATGGTGGGAGCCAAATGAACACGCTGAAGGGCTAAAACCCAGGCTTTTTAGCAAGGGTGATCCAAGAGACAGGACCTGTTAGCCGGGTAAGGGCCAACCCTTTGCATTCCCTCCCTGGAATGGAGAATCGTTGGGGCTGAATATCTTTAAAACTGGGTGTTGTTAATAACAGACCGACAGAATGTCCCATTGGTGCCGTTGTGCTATTTACGGACAACCCCCATGCTCTGTGCAGTATAGGAGACAAGGCCCACGTGCCAAGGGGCGCACTGCTAATTGAGACACACAGCAGGCTCCAGGCAGTTCCTCGGTGAAGCAGGGGGGATATTTCGGGAGAGATCAGCCTTCTGTGGCGGTCCCAGAGGGGTGTGCTTTCAGAAAGGCCTGGATAGGGAGACGGTTCTGAGCGCTGGAGGCACAGAGGGAGGCGTGGCAGCACAACCAGAAAAGAGGGAGGGCAGAGATGTAGGCAGAGCCCTGGGGCCTGCCGCAGGAGGAATCGGTCCTTCAGAGCAGCGGAGAGGACCAGGTGCCAGAGACGTTGCAGAGGAGTCTGTCTGGAGACGGCAGTCCTGGGATGGGAACAAGGCTGCTTGGGGCAGAGGAGAGGGAGAGGCAGAGGGGGAAGTGGGGCTGGGACAGATCTTGGTGGAGGGGAAGATGAGGCGAGGATGGGGGGCTGGGGAGGGGGAAGAGGCAGACAGAGGAGTGAGAGGGAGTGAGGGGACAGGCTGAGAGCACAGAGCAGGGGGCATGGAGGATATGCTCAGGAAGCCCCTTGGTTACAATAGCAGCAACACGTGCCAGACTGCGCCGTAGCTGTGGCAAGAAAGGCTCTCGTCCAGGGCAGTCCCACAATGCACCTGGGATTATTGTAGATGGACATCTGTCCTGGGAAAGGCAGGTCAGGCTGGTGGCTGGGGACTTCCTGGGTGATCTTGGGAAAGGCACTGACGCCTCTGTGTCTCAGGCCCCATCTGGTCCACGGGCCTGGGCTCGAGGTGGCTGCCTGTCCAGGTACCTACGCCACGAAACCGACAGAAGTTTCTGACCATGGGGCTGGACACAGGAGACGCGTCCTGTGTTTCTGGCATGGCTCTCTTAGTAAATGTCTCCCGGACTCCAGCTAGACAGGACGCTCGCTGGTCACTGCTGCTCCTGCTTTGTAAGGGCAAAAGGCAGGCTGTGCATTTCAGGATGACCTCGGCACTGCCCAGATGGGCTGGGACTGACCCAGGGCAGTCAGAAAGGAGCTCAGCATGATTAAGCTTGAAGCGAGGCTAGGCACTGCATTTTCAGGGGATGACTGGAGAGTGCATCCAGGCGTGGAGTCAGGGGGGCGCCTCTGTGCTCCTTTAGCAATAAACAGCACAGCAAACCCTGCCACTTCTGCACTGTGTGGCTTGTGAAACATAGGTCAGGATTTCGGAGGGCCGAGCATCATGTTGACGGACAGGGCCGAGCCTCGCTGTCAATGCATGTTCATGTGCCGCTTTGCATCTGCATGCAGAGTGATAGATTTTCTCCCAGGCCCTTTTATCCCGTGCTCCTCACTTGACTGTGGAAAATGAAAGGTTATCATCCGATCAAGGAGATGTCTTGTCACCTGTCGGTAGCACTCGTCCCAAACAGCTCGTGAAAAATGTCGCGCCGTCACTTCGAACATGAGGTCGGTTTCTTCAGTCCCCAATCAGTCGAGCACAGAGCACATGTGACTCCTCATTGCCTATTTCTTTGCTCTTCAACTTAGGCTCCCAAGGCAACACAATATTTACATTCTTGACAAGGAGACCACATGGATTTCCTCGATTTAATAAATAATATCCAGCCATGCCATTATTGCATGGCCTGAAATCACGAGCCTAAAGAGCTGCCAAGTTTTCGGTTACCAGAATCCATCATTGACAAGTCAATGTAACCCTGGTTCCCATCATACACCCTCCTTGCATTCTGGGCTATAAGCTTTTGTTTTGCCCTTTGTAATGCACAGCTGGGAGAGCTTGCTGGCTGTGAGCAGCTTGGGTAATAGAACATACTGCAGTGGATGAGGCATTAAGCGAGAGGGCTCAGCGCTACTCACGCAGGACCCGTGTTTCTCTGCCCTGGTGAAAACATTAGAAACTGTGTGTGTAAAATCTTAACTAAGTGAATGCTTTGCACTGCTACTGGCCTTGTCTTCTCCGCAGAGTTAACCTAGGCTCTTGCCTGGGGCAACTTCAACTCCCGGCATGTCCACGTGCAAAACCCTCTCACCCAAATTCAGTGGTGCTTTTGTTCTGGACTGGCTGGCTTACGGGCCTGAGGGGGCCCACAGGCAGGAGCCTGAGTAAAGCTTTCATTCGTTCATTCAGGCTAATCAGCTCAGGTACTGATAATCGTCCAGGGCCTCCCACAGTTCCCCTGGGCCACATTTTTTGCCTTCCGATGCAGGATCTCAAAGCATTGTACCAACTTTCATCAAGTGAGCATCACAGCACCCACAGGGGGCAGGTAATTATTATGACCCACATTTTACAAATAAGGAAACCGAGGCACAACAGAGGTGAGTGTCTTGCCCAAAGCCCATGAAAGAAGCCCATGGCAAAGACAGGAAGAAACCCAGGTCTCCTTCACCTTACCCATATAACTGAGCTGATCCCTGGAGGCTGGGTCTCCACATTTTCACTCAAATAAAAAACTGAATTGATGTAACTTTGCACTCTCTTTGATTTCATTTTCTGTGAAACCTAGCAAACAAGCTTGTTGGCAAAAAATGTAAGCTAATATTAGCCAATCTTCACCACAAGTGAATATTTATCACTTAAAAATGAGTAAAAACCCCAAAGCCGGATTATACACGCCTCCAATCCGGGAACAGAGACACTATCATGTCACCTGTGTCCAATCAAAAGCAAGTGACACAGCTTATGTTCCAGCTTGTGAAGAACCGCAGCAAACTACACAGGACTAGACCTTGAGGCCAAGTTACCGTAGACTATAAAGGGAAAAGGATGCGGAGTGTGATAAGTGAAGAACACATCAGGATGAAGGGTGATCACCAGCAGCTAGCATGGATTTACCAAGAACAAAACATGCCAAAGCAGCCTGATTTCCTCCCTTGACAGGGTAACCGATTTAGCGGATAGCGGGAATGCCGTGGACATGGTATACCTGGACTTCAGCCAGGCTTTTGGCACAGTCCCACATGACATTCTGTTAAGTAAGGTGGAGAAATGTGGATTCGACAGATCTCCCATTAAGTGGATACCTAATTGGTTAAACAACTTCAAACAAGGAATAACTATTCATGGAATGATGTCAGATTGGAGGGAGCTCTCGAGTGGGGTTCCCCAGGGATCTGTTCTGGGTCCAGTGCTGTTTAACATCTTTATTAATGGCTTGGATGTAGGAATAGAGAGCACACTGATCAAGTTTGCAGATGACACAAAGTTAGGGGGGTTGTCAACACTTGGGAGGCTAGAGCTAAAATTCAGAGGGATCTTGAGAAATTGGAGAACTGGGCTCTAGACAACAAAATGAAATTCAGCAAAGACAACTGTACGGTGCTACACGTAGGGAAGGAAAACCAAATGCACAAATACAGAATGGGGCACAACTGGCAGAAGCATTGCTGAGAAGCATCTGGGAGTTGGGCTGGATCAGTGAGTCAACGGTGTGATGCTGTTGTAAAAAAAGCAAATACAATGTTGGGTTGGATTAACAGAGGCATGGCATGCAAGTCACGGGAGGTGACTGCACCGCTCTACTCGGCACTGGTTACACCTCAGCTGGAGTACTGTGTCCAGATTTGGTCAGTGCTGTATAGAAAGGATGTGGAGACACTGGAAAGGAACCAGAAGGGGCTTACCAATTTCTGCAGAAGAGCACTCTTCCTAATAATTTATGTTCCTCTCCTGCATGGCGATTCGGACAGTCACAGGCACACACCGCACGCACTCAAATATTACACTAGCACATGGAACACACATATTACAGGTCAAATTAATGCATGCAGCAAATCATGAGCTTTCAATAAAGTCCAGTGACTAAACATTTTCTTATCATTTCAATACCTTGTTTTATCACTGTGAAACCACAAGCGAGCCAGGCAGATTCCAGCTGTGTATCTGTCAGTGTCCAGTTGGGGCCTTGGGCTGCCAGCATCACAGATCCCATCCATTTGTAATACAGGAAAGAGTTGCTCCTCTTTGAAAGCAAAACACTGTCGTTTTATCCCCTAAAAATCCATACACTTCCATTGCGAAGCAATGCACATTGGCGGGGAACATCTGAAGCAGTCATTCCCCCCTTCAGCGTTCTAAAGGAACGGTATCCATTCAAGAAAAAACTCTGGCCCTCATTGTAGACAGCTTGATGACAACCTGTGCTTAATGGGCAGCTGTGGTCAGAAAAGTAAATAAGGAATATAGACTGCAAGGAGAGAAGGGACCAGTGTCATCATCTAGTCTGACCTCCTGTATCACATAGGCCAGAGAACTCCCCCCAAATAATTCCTAGAGCACATCTTTTAGTAAAACTTCCAATCTTGATTTAAAAAAGGAATCAGAGGGAGATTAATTCCAAGACTGTTTTAGTGTGACTATATAGATCACTGGTGTGGCCTCCTCTGGGTATAAGTGTGCAGCGGTGGTCATCTGGTATCAAAAAGCAGATTGCAGGAGGAGAGTGGGTTCAGAGATGGTCTAGAGGAGGTAGATTGTCTAGAGAAGGTCTGGAGGAGGTATATTGTCTAGAGGAGGCCTGGAGGAGGTAGACTAGTCTAGAGGAGGTCTAGAGGAGGCAGATTGTCTGTTCTCCCTGTGTCATAACATAAGAACCACGGGGACATTAAAGGAAACGGAGAAGTGAGAAATTAAAACCAAACTAAGGAAATATTTTTGCATACCATGTATAATTGGGCTGTGGAACTGACTGCCACAGGAAGCCACTGAGGGCAAGAATTTAGCAAGATTCAAAAAGGGATTGGATGTTTATTTGGAGAACAATAAGATCCAGAGTTACCATTGTTAATTTTGCAAGGCAGAGACGACCGAGGCCTGCCAATAGTGCGGGGGGAAGAGGGGCAGAGTGAAGGCAGCCGGCTATAGCAGTGTTACTGAGCACGCACAATCTGGGTGAATATACTCAGTACAAGCCAAGCAGCAAATCTGGTGGGGGGGGCATGTGACCCTCCATGCCCCCCATCGCCTCTGTTGAAAGGGTTATATAACCTCCTGCTTCAAGACTTAAGACAATCTCTAACTATTAAAGACCAGGATGAGACAATGTGGGGGATGCATTTTCCCACATTAGTTACTATGCGGTTTGTAAGCACCTGGTGCTAGCTACTACCTAGACAGGATACTGGGCTAGATGGACCTTGGGTCTGATCCAGTCTGGCAAATCCCGTGTTCCTATATACATGCCAAGCAACAAGGATTAGAAATATGTTTCAAAATAGTCTGAACACAAACCACGCGGTTTACATAATGGTGCTCGTGATTTGTAGGGACAGCAAGTTTAAAACAAACAAAAGGAAGCACTTCTTCCCATAAAGCAGTCAGCCTGCTGTGGGATGTTGTGAAGACCAGCTGTATAACTAGGTTCAAAAAAGAACTAGATAAGTTCATGGAGGCTAGGTGCACCGATGGCTATTAGCCAAGATGGTCAGGCATGCAACCCCATGTGCTGGGTGTCCCTAAACGTCTGACTGCCAGAAGCTGGGACAAGATGACAGAGGACGGATCACTCCAAAATTGCTCTGTTCGGTTCATTCCCTCTGAAGCACCTGGCACTAACCACTGTTGGAAGATACTGTGATACACGGACCATTGGTCTGACCCAGTATGCCCGTTCTTACATATGAACCCGTATGCTCTACATGGAAACCAACAGAAATCAATTCACCCCATATAAATGGCTACCTCTATGACAAACCAATATTTTCATTAACAAGCCAGTTTATAAGAAATGCAAAGCAGTCTGTATCGCACTGGAAACACTGTAGTGAATGATATAAGCTGGTGTATAAAATATAGCCCTGAACTAGAGAATGCCCTGTCTGACATTTCCTTATATTAAACTAGCTTGTAACAGGCAAATTTATTAGGTCTCAACAGACTTTGTAAAGAAAATGCACATTATCAATATTTTTGCACATGAAACTCAAGAAAGGTCACAAATTATTCCGATGAGCTGATAAAAGAAATGGCTTATTGATTTCTCTCAATTGGCTCCAAGATCCTCTGTATCCAATAGAGAGAGAAAGGACATAGAAGCCCCATCCTCTTCTAATGTCCTTACTTGCTTAGTGATGCAAATTCGGAAATCATTTGATTTTAAAAAGGTCTCCAACGACTCGTTCTCTGCTATGACAGTGGTACAGAGTAGATAACACCATATGGAACTTAATTGAATGGACATAATGGCTATGAGCAAGCTCATTCTACTAATAATGAAGATCCTAGCCCATAGCCAGTGTAATGTTATTGACAGTCTAGTCATGTGGAATTCTGGGCACCCATTCAGCCCAAGTCTCTCCACCATTAGAGCAGAAACATTAACAAACCCCTCTTGAGTTTGTCATGTCTCCATTTACAGCTCCTTATGAGTCTGATAAACAGAGGCACTGTCAGAGCTAGGAGAACTCGGAACAAACAAACCCATACGCAAACTTACGCCAGCAGAGGATGTAGAAGTGAGAGAGGGACTGAAGCAAATAGTCATCCATCAAGTCTGTCCCATTCAGAACGATCGTTACTAGATGAAAGCTGTGTTCATCCCACCAGCAAATGCACTTTCCCGTTGGAAAAGCCACACTCTGTAATCTACCGCAGTCATGGTGATTGCATGAGTTTTGGACAGGAATGAAAAAAATTGTGCAAATCTCCTAAGCAATGTTGAAATGGGGAAAAACGAATAAAAATAACGTCGGGTTTACAGCGAAATTAGTTTGTGCCAAAGCAACAAAGCATCAAACTCAATTTAGTCCTTTAGGAAAAACAAGAGCAGAAGTGACCTGCCTAGTCACCCAGCACTGAAGAGTGGTCACCTTTCTCCAGTGAAGTCCTGCCACCCCAAGCAAACAAATGCCAAGTGGGGAATGCTGGACAGAGGGCTCAACGCTGGCCCACATACAGCTTTGCTAATGGCACATTATACAGGAAAAGAGTAACCCCGGTCCCGCCTCCTCGACTCTTCATGAAGATGCCATGTGTCACCATTATTCAAGTGTCGTTAAGCCCGGAAGTGGAGCACGGGATGATGAATCATGTAGGGCGAGAAGAACTTTGTAACGTGAAAAAAGGTTAGTTGGCAAGGCTAGGCCCTAGAAATCCAGCTCAGGCTGCGAGCAAGAGTAGGCCCCTGCTGGAAAATAACTGAATGGAAAGTCCCCTGGAGAAGATGCGGAACTAACCGTTAGCTGTTATGATGGGATAAGTCTAACATTGCATAAAATATGTTAGCTATGCAGAAAATTTCTGAGATAAGCAGCAGGTGCCTGACCGCAGATCAGCAGTTGTCTAACCGCAGGACCAGTTTAGACCATGGAAAGGGCAGCTTCCCCAATTTTGGTTGCTAACTCAGCCACCTGTAATTATCAGCCAATAGACTAATGAAAAGCAAGTTTAAGGCCCAATCTCTGAACGAGATTGAGAATTACGTATTGCATTGCTAAGTAGAGATCATCGTAAGGCTTAGGGAAAAAGGGGTATAATAGGCACCCCCGGGAGCCATCCAGCGAGACTCTCGGTGTCCGTCAAGGCTTTACTGGCCCTGGGCAGGTCGGTTCCCTGGTTGCGACTCACTGATAGAGTGGATGATGGGTCTCCCCACTCTTCTGCTGTTGGTATGTGCTTTCTTCCTATGCTTTGGGATTGCAGTCATGTATGGCTGCTCTTGCTGTTGTTTTTGAAACCATGATATGGCTCATAATCCTGATTGTGTCAATAACTGTGCTTCTCTTTCACCAGGTCTGTCTACTGGTGTGGGAGGCATTTTTAGCACAGCTTCTTTTACGTCATCACCATAATAAAACACTTTATTTGAGCACCTCTCATTGTCGGCCTGTCTCTTTCCGCCACCGAGATAAATAAAATACAGGAAAACGAACCCTCCGCTCCTGCGGAGTACAAATCACTCCACTGACATGAAGAGAGCACAAGGCTAGCATGCTGACCAAGCTCACGCTCAGCCTCTGACATATGTAGATGGAACCAGTGCTTCACGGTGAGCTTTGCTGATGTTCCAGCTACCTGGAGAGGCATTGCCCCATCTCCAAATCTAAGATGTCCACTGCTACAGAGGAGAGAGGAATCGGGATATGGTGTTGGTACATTGTCTCTACAGCAGCATGCTGTCAGCAGCCTTTGGACTTCTTAGAGCCCCTGGATGACAAGGCTTTCATTTCATCTGAAAGTGTTCTCTCTAGAAAATAGTGCATATTGTAAAGATTTTTACCATACTTCTTTCACAACTACCAAGACCTGTAGTTATCCAGTCATCCCAGTGAAAAATCTCTGGGGGTGGGGATGAGGTCTACAAAGCTAGGAAAAGCTACAGAGACGGTACCTACTTCTTAAAGGGCTCCTTTACAGCTCACTGTGAGATCACAGGACAAGGGCTCCTCTTCTCAAGAAACTATAAACAGGCTGAAAAAAATTGTTTCTGACAAATCTAAATCTTCATTAATGATCTGGAGGATGGGGTGGATTGCACCCTCAGCAAGTTTGCAGATGACACTAAGCTGAGGGGATGGTAGATACCCAGGAGGGTAGGGATAGGATACAAAGTGACCTAGATAAATTGGAGGATTGGGCCAAAAGAAATGTGATGAGGTTCAACAAGGACAAGTGCAGAGACCTGCACTTAGGACGGAAGAATCTCATGCACAGCTACAGACTGGGGACTGACTGGCTAGGCAGCAGTTCTGCAAAAAAGGACCTAGAGGTAACAGGGCACAAGAAGCTGGATATGAGTCAACACTGTGCCTTGTTGCCAAGAAGGTTAATGGCATATTGGGCTGAATTAGTAGGAGCATTGCCAGCAGATTGAGGGAAGTGATTATTCCCCTCTATTCAGCATTGGTGAGGCCTCATTTGGAGTACTGTGTTCAGTTTTGGGGGGCCCCCCCACACACAGAAAGGATGTGGAAAAATTGGAGAGAGTCCAGTGGAGGGCAACAAAAATGATTAGGGGGCTAGAGCACAAGACTTATGAGGAGAGGCTGAGGGAACCAGGCTTGTTTAGTTTGCAGAAGAGAAGAATGAGGGGGGATTTGATAGCAGCCTTTAACTACCTGAAAGGGGGTTTCAGGGAGGATGGAGCTAGGCTGTTCTCAGTGGTGGCAGATGACAGAACAAGGAGCAATGCTGACAAGTTGCAGTGGGGAAGGTCTAGGATGGATATTAGGAAAAAAAATTTCACTAGGAGGCTGGTGAAGCACTGGGACAGGTTACCTAGGGTGGAATCTCCATCCTTAGAGGATTTTAAGGCCCAGCTTGACAAAGCCCTGGCTGGGATGATTTAGTTGGGATTGGTCCTGCTTTGAGCAGGGGGTTGGACTAGATGACCTCCTGAGATCCCATCCAACCCTCATCTTCCATGATTATATGATTCTAATAAAAACACTAACAGGAATTTTTAAGGTCTTGCACATGAGAGGGGAGCAAATCAAATCTTCTAATAGGAAAGAGAACTGGAAGGGACTTCCAGGGTCATCGAGTCAGTCCCTGCTATTCCAGGCAAAGTTGTCCTTTCATCCCATTCATAAATGTATCAAGTTCCATCTTAAAACTAGTTAGCTTGCTCCCACTGCCTCTCTTGGGAGGCTGTTTCAGAACCTCACCCCTCTGGTGGTTAGAAACTGTCTTCTTATTTCCAACCTGAATTTACTCATGGCCAATTTATCCTCATTTGCTCTTGTATCAACATCGTTCTTTAGCTTCAATAGCACTTTATCGCTCCCTGGTGTTTACCCAGCCCTTAGCTAATGTATTGACAGAGAGCAATCAGATCACCTCTCAGCCTTCTCTATGTGTCAAGCAACACTTTCTTTCTTTCTTATAAAGTAAGAAGATGCAAACAAAGGACTGCCTCTATTTTTGCTGTTACTCACTGTCGATATAATACAATGAAACTGTCTCATATCGGATTTATATAGCATGAAGCAAGTTGTTTTATTCTCTTCCTCAGAACTGATTTAATGGAAGGCGTGAAATTGGTTTTTGCTGTGGAAAGTGTCAAATATCTGTGGGGAAGAAGTGGAATTCAGAACTTTTAGCATTTTTCACTATTCAGGACCTGAGGACAGCGGTGAAACTACCAGAATCACATCAATGTCCCTCCCCTGCCCCTTGGCAAAGCTGAGAGGCACAGCAATAAAAGCAGTGGGGGCTGGTCTATTGAGGACACAAAGAGGATGTTAGGAGGGGGATGGTGGAGCAGAAACCTCCTTCCCAAAAGAGCCAAAAAGCTGGGGGAGGAAGTGAAGCCTGGGGATACCCCACGCCATCCCTCACACACCGCAGCTGTATCTGAAGAAGTGTATTTAGATGTAAATGTTCTGAAACGCACCTGTCATGCTCTATGGGCATGTGATGAAGTGGGTTTCTGCCCGTGAAAGCTGATGCCCAAATAAATGTGTTAGTCTTTAGGGTGCCACAGAACTCTCGCTGTATGTGCATGTAGACATGTAAAAGCAAGCCAACTTTTGACTCCACATCAATTCAAGGGCTCAAAGAGTCTCCCGCCAAAAAAAAAGAAGAAAAGAAAAGCTGCAGTAAGAACTCATCCCTCAGAAAAAGGCCTATGTAAATGATGAGCTGCCACTTTGCCATGAAGGTAGAGACTCTGCCTCTGACCAACAAAGGAGTGTGTTCCCCAGGCACGAGCCATCTACTGATAAATGTGCTGCCGTGACCCTACAGCAGGGCTCTCAAACGTTTTCGTCCAAACTTCCTTTGAAAATATTTCAGGCTGTGATGACACCCTCAAAAAAGTGACGACCCCCCATGCCAGGCCACCCTTACTTTTGCGCCACTGCTGGGGCGTGACACTGCCATCGGAGCACCCATCCAGCCGCTGCTGCCCTCCGGCCACCCAGCTCTGAAGGGCTCTGAAGCCCCATGCACGGCTGACAGCCGCAGCCCCGGCATGTGCAGGGGCTGACAGCTCACGACTCCCTACCCCCCAAATAACCTTGCAACCCCTTGTGGGGTCCCGACCCCCAGTTTGAGAACCCCTGGCCTACAGTTAGAGGGATGCTGTTAACCTGGGTGCCTCAAATGATCTCAGCTACCAGGATGGAGCACGCAGCAAGAAGGGCTTTCTAGACAGGATGTCAATCGTGTGGGGCTGAATACATCTGGAACTGCTCCCAGCACTGCCGTGAAAGCCAGGGCAGACTCTGTGCACCGTAGCCGTATGTTCCTTGTCCATGAGATCCCTAACTCGATGAGCAGCCAGTCATGTGCTCACGGTGTCTGCTTCCTTGCATCACGTGTTGGAAGCAAACTTTCCCTTGTGTTTCATTCTTTCAAGCCCCCGCCTTTCCTTTCCTTCTCCCTCTGTCCGCAGTCTGTTGCTTTTACCTGGTCTCTCACTTTTAAATGACTCTTGTGTCTCCAGGCCTTTCACTAGGACCACGTCACATCTCAATTCTGCGGGTAAACGGGTTCTGCTTGATGCAGGAGGAAGTGGAGGGATGAAAATAGGGCAATGTGCGCTTTGCTTTCTGCCAGCACTCCAGAACTGTGAGAAGATGGCTGTCTTGGGGTCCGATCCTACCCTCATTTAAATTCTCGTTACCTGAAGTGGGAGAAAGAGTAGGCCTTGGTTTATGCGGGTTGTGTGAAATGCTTTTAATTCACACCCTGGATTTTCATGGCTCTGAACAAACCTCACATCAGCCCCACGTGTCACACAGTGAGCAGCAGTAAGCTTTTTTGCCAGCCTGATGGCTTTGTACCATTAAAAAAAAATGGAACCAAGTCAAGTTTCCAGGTACATCTTCTTAGCTCCTTGCAGGCGGGGCCATAGCTGTGCTACACTCCCATAAGGAAATAAACATGGCCGGCATTCAGGTTTTATCACCAAGCTTTTCTCTGCTGCAGTGTGAAGCCAAGAAAATATGCCCGGAACCTGCATTTAAACTCAGCTCATCACAGAGACCACGATCCCCCTCAGGGAATGTTTTCTGAGACTCTGCTGTGACGCTTGGATGCTGCACGGACTTCTGCAGAGCACTGGCAGCGTATTACAGAGCTCTGGCTTGTCTTAGCTGGTTAAGCGCCCTGAGTTTGAGGACCCTTCCTCCGATATGCTGGGATTTACAAAGGAGCCTAAAGGGAGAGAGATTCCCAAACCCCACTGAATTTCAATCAGTTGAATGTGGGCACGTAACTTCCTAGACTCCCGTAGCCCTCCCACCCTGTGTTATTTGGGATGTCTGTATGGTGCCTAGCATGCAAGCACTCATGTCCTCCACACATCTTCATTTGTGCTTCCCAACCTGGCCACGCCGCAGGGCTGCAAAGCCGCTGCTTGGTGAGTGACTCCTGCACAATGCAAATATTTGCCAGCTTGTTTTCAAACGGGGGCCCAGACGACGTTCTCTTCCGGCTGGCTACTCTGCTGTCGGGCCAGTGCTCCAGGTGCAGAGCGGAGGACGCGGCGAGGGTTCAGAGACCGAGCACAGAAAACAAGGAATCTGGCAGCCGGATTCACACAAGTCGCCTTTGTGTCTTTTGTGTGCAGCAGGTTGACTGGCTCCCACTCTTCCCGTGCAGGAGCATGGCACAAAGGGGAGAGAGACACACAGAACAGCCTGGGAGCTGCTGCTGCTAGCTGCCCGCCAATAGTGTGTTGTGCAGGCCAGTGCTGGTAACTTTGCTCTTCGAGAGAGGGGCTGGCTGCCTGGAGCCCAGCGGGAAGGAAGGCAGACACAGCCAGCCGCCTTCCTCTCTTGTCTTCTCCCCATCTTGTTTCCCTTTCATGCATAGCCCCGATTAGCAACAAAAGCTGTCTGTCACAGCAGCTGTCTCCTTTGCCGTATGGCACGTGGCTCTTAAAGCAGGACTTATAGAAACCCAGACCGTTCCTTCCCTGCTTCTCCCCCTAAGAGGTGCCCTCTCTCTCAAGCACTACCCCCCAAGACGCCCCCAAGCACACTGCAGGTTTGAGCAGCCAGTTGCTTGGCTTCAGCGTCTCCCCGTGGATGTGAACACTGTCTAACCCTACATGCACCACGCTCAGTGCCGCACAAAGGCATGGCAGTCTCCCCACCCTGGTTCTTCGTGGCCCTAGCGCGCTGGCAAACAGAACAGACTTGTCCTTCCATAAGCGTCTCTCCCAGCGGCCACTGGATCAGATTCAACCCTGCTTCCCTGAAATCTCCGTGCCCCAAAGACCCATCTGCACACCAGAGGTAATTGTGTTGCACGGACCTTCCCCCAGATACAGGGGGGTCTAGCTGTGTTGTGAGTGGGCTGCCTCGCCGGGCTAAAGCTTTAGATAGGCTACATTGCTAGAGCAGAGAGGCCGAAAGACCAGCAAAATGTCCCCTTGGCCAGCCCAGGTCCCAGCAAAGTTTCACTGAATTGGCACTGAGAAAAATTATCCAAGCAACACGGGAAATGGAAAAAGAGAGAGGACAGATGGGCAGATAAAGGGACACAGCTTCATTAATAATAAAGAGTATTTCCCAGCTAATTACTAAAAGTAATAAAGAATACGCTCTGTCTAGTGAAAATGGGGTGTTATCATGAGCCAAAAATCTGCTATTCAGAGTCTGGAAAGACAAGTTTATCCCATCTGTTACCCAAAGCTGAAGAGGTCTAATTAATGCATTTCTATAGGACGCGGTTTGCCAGCTTCATTCAGGCAACAGCAGCACAAAGCAAGCTGTGACTGGGCCTCGTAGAGACATGGACTTAATTGTGCCTTGCTAATGAATTTAGATTTCATCGAATAGCACTGAACAATGGACACAACTGCGAGTGGCACAAGAATGTGTTTGCGGCGTGCCTGGCTGAGAGGCAGAAAGCAACAGGACATTTTTGTGTGGATGGGGCAGGAGCAGATGAAACAGCCGCCGGAGGGTTCGAATTGTGGGTAACGTCTGTCAAGACACTGGCTTTCTGGCTCTTCCTGAGACAACAGGGAGCACAGTCACCCAATGTCTTAGAGCTCTGAGCAAACATATTCTAGGGCAAAGCCAGCTTGGGTCCTCTCTGTGTGTGCTCGTCTTAGAGACAGAGGCCATTTCAGCTACTTCCAGCCCAGGGAAGTGTGAAGCTTGGTGGTTCCTCCATCCAAGGACAGCCTAAAGATCGGATAGGAGGAAAATGCAGACAAATGGCAACGTGTAACAAAGGAGAGCTCCTAGACTGGCTGTACATGGAGCAGAAACAATATCCATCTCCTTCTTTCAAACCCACGTGCATAAATGTGTATGTCTTGACACAGCAGACAGAGTCAAGGTCAGCATGTACTGAATGATCGGATTTGGCATCTCTCCTCCCACCCACCATCCCCCTCACTTGGAGTTATTTTTCTTCCTTTGCAGGTTTCCAAGGCTTGAAAATGAACCATTCCTCCCTCCCCGCCTCCACACACAATTGGTATTAAAAATCGCACAGGCCCAGGGGAGCAGAGTCCACCCTAATTTCCACGCATTGGCGGGACTGCATGGTTACGGGGACTCAGGGAATTCTAATAGCAGATGCATTTGGTCAGACACTCTGTACTCTTAAAAAATAGAATTCCTGACAAAGGGGGGGATGTACTCTCTAACTTGTTGCTCTAGGAAGCAGCAGAACACCTGTATGTTCTTCACCCATGGAAAAACAAATGTTTCTCGCAGATTCTTCTCTGTGATATGGCGACACTAGGACCGATGAAGGAGTGAGGGTTCTGTGGTTGGTCGTTCAGGCAGCAGTCAATCCAGATCCAGGATTTGCACACCCTTTCCTTGGCAGGAGAACATGCAAGGTTCTCCCCAAACAAGACCTTCCAGTATTGGAGGAAAATTATCGGTAGCCTACTATGCTCTACCTACCTAATCACAGCCAGCGTGCAGGAAGAGCTTATCTGAGCACAGATGATCTACTCAGCAGTAAGGACGGCAGGTACAAGCTCTGATCCAGCAGGAAAGGACATATCTGGAGGTTCTGCCCCTTAACAAGACCCCTTGAGAAAGCCAAGGAGGGCTCTGAACATCAGAAGGGCATGGTCCAGGAGGCAGACCTTGGGAGCTATCTACACGTGCAAGGAGTGCACTGAATTTCCAGCCTGGTTTGGGGTAGCTGTTGGGGAGGTTGCTCCTGGTTGATAAGGAATGTCCAACCCACCTTAAGGGCATGTGCAAAGGGCCACTCTCTCCTTGCGTAACATGAGTTTAAAGGGTCACAGGCCAGGACTGTGGGTTTGCCGGCTTCCCGAGCTGCCGTGACAAGGGCTCCAAGATCAGTGAGAGGCAGGAGCGCAGCATGGAGAGGACGGGCTCAAAGGGTTTGGAGTGAAGGCAGGTTAGCCCTAGGCAGACCTTGAGGGCACGGTTAGCTGGGCAGGGGTCTTCAGGGTCTTCAGGAGCTGCCTGAAGGTGCTCTGCTTCAGGGCATCGACGTGCAGCTTGAGTTCCCTCACTGGCATCTTACTCCTCAAGCGGGATGTGTGCAGCCCCCAGGCCAGAGCTCGTGACTGGCTGTGGGTGGGTGGGGAATCATCGGCTCCTGTCGAGTGGGGAGTGGACAACAAGAGCCATATAAGAACCAGGTCCTGCCAGGACACTGGCCATGAGCTCGCCGGCTGCTCTTTTTCTGATTGTTCTGAGATGCGTCACGTTTGGCGGGGAGTCTGGGCGTTCTCCCTGAGTCACCATCCTGAGAACCAGAGCTGATGCACATGCTGCAGAAGGAGCTCGGACCAGCCACTCATCCACACAAAGAATTACATGGATCCCTTCCTTCAGGCTGCCACAGTGACAACCCTTTCTTTGGTGAAGGCCAGAAGGAAAGGTAGGGTGCCGAGAGGGACGGGGAGAACCTGAGGCAACTCTGGTAGTTCTACAAAGTGTTGATGTGAAGATAGGCATCCTTGACATTAAAGCATGTCATCCCTTGGGACTGCAGCTGCCAGGCTGGTCTGGAGAGACTCCATCAGGAATATCAGGCAGTTAGCAAATTGATTCAGCCATTTCAGATCCAGGGTTGGTCTCAGTCCTCCTGATCCACTGTGGTCCTATGGGTCAAGTTTGCAGATGACACAAAGCTGGGAGGTTGCCAACACTTTGGAGGCTAGAGATAAAAGTCAGAGGAATCTTGAGAAATTGGAGAACAGGGCTGTAGACAACAAAATGAAATTCAACAAAGACAAATGTAAGGTGCTACGTCTAGGGACGGAAAGTCAAATGCACAAATACTGAATGGAGGATAATTGACTCAGTGGCAGCTTGCTGAGAAGGATCTGGGAGTTGTGGTGGATTACAACCTCAACATGAGTCAACAGTGCGAACAAAAGCAAATACAATGTTGGGTTGCATTAACAGAGCCATATCATGCAAGTCATGGGAGGTGATGGTACCGCTCTACTCAGCACTGGTTAGGCCTCAGCTGGAGTACTGTGTCCAAATTTGGTCACCGCTGTATAGAAAAGATGTGGAGAAACTGGAAAGGATCCAGAGTTGAGTGACAAAGATGATCAGAGGGATGGAACGCAAGCCATAGATGCAAAAGCTGAAGGAACTGGGTACGCTTAGTTTGGAAAAGAGGAGATTGAGGGGGGACATGACAACAGTCTTCAGGTACTGGAAAGGCTGCCATATGAAAGCCAGAGAAAAGTTGTTCTCTCTTGCCACAGAGGGCAGGACAAGAGGCAATGGGTTCAAACTCCAGCATAGCAGATTGAGATTAAATCTCAGGGAAAATGTCCTAACTGGAAGAACAGTAGGACAGTGGAAGAGACGGCCTAAGGAAGTCATGGAATTTCCTTTGCTGGAGGTTTTCAAAACAGGCTGGATAACCGTCTGTCTTGGATGGTTTAGATGCAACAAATCCTGCATCTAAACTAGATGACCCTTGCGGTCCCTTCTCATCCCAGGGTTCTACGGCTCTGCCATATCTAGCTTAAAACCCTTGGCCTGCGTGGGCTGGAGGAGCAGAGCAAATGGCCCCTAGCGTGTAGCTATGAAGACGAGCTGGCAGAATATGGTCTCTCTTCTGAGGGTCCCCTGGGAAGAGGTGAAGATACAGCAGGGCCTCCAGGCTGTGCACCGGGGGAGTCCTGGCTAGAGCTCTTGGAGGAGTAAGAGGGTTTGGGGCTGCTGACTGGTGTGGATCCAAGCAGGGGAAAGAATTCTTCCCTATCCTTCCTCCCCTTATTCTCCAGGGAGCAGACATTCTTGTTCCCTGCCTGGGAACCCATGGAGGCTCCACAGAGGCTTGAAGGAAAGATGGCACCTCAGCAAGAGGCCAGGGAACAACTGGGAGGGAGGAGAAACTGGGCATGGGAATCCTCGAACTGGACTGGGCTGAGGGCAGAACTCACACTTTCATCCCTAGGGCTGGCAGCAACGTTACAAAGAGCCGCGTGTGAGCCAGGCTCTGGGCTGCTAACTCTACGCCACTCCCATTCCACCAGACACCTCCGCAGACCCCTAAGCCCTTGTCTGTGAAAGCCTCTGGCTGTACGAAGATCTGAGGGAGCACCTGTTCAGCATTGCTCTCTGCTGCTGTAGGCCGAGCGTCCTGCATGCTAACGAGCCATCCTTACATGGGCATCAGTACCATTCTTCTGTCTGCCTGCCATCCCCTGGGAACACCCTTCTCCTCCCCAGAAGTGAGTTGTACTGCACGACGCTGTCCTTCCGAGCAACACTGACATGCTGAATTGCTTTCCATTTCTGAAGGCTCTGCGCGTCCCTGCAGGGTTTGAAAGCTTGCATGAAATCTGCCTGGATAGTCCAAGGGAATAATTTGTGGGGGCGATTCTCCTCTCAGGCCCACGGGTGTAAATCCAGAGTCACTCCACCATAGCAGCGGAGTTCCTTCTTATTTATGCCGGGGCTGAGAGCAGAATTGGGCTGGCTGTTTTTTAATGGCTCTGAAAAAGAAAGGAGCCGTATCAACATGGACTGTGACGATGAGGATGCGAGTGGCTGATCCTCATCTCTCAGACCAAGCACCCCTGAACAAATGTAAATGCAACGGGCCATGCTGAGACCACCACACCTGGATGTTTGGGAGGGCTCTGTCGAGGGAGACTGACTGAGGTTCTCCTTATAACACATCTACAGGTTGGTGCTGAAATCCTTCCCTCCTCCAACACGTGCCACTTGGGGAGCTCACCCGTGTAGCCTTCTTTTGAAAACTCCTCTTTCTCACTTTACCTCATCTCCTTGACTTTTAACCCCCAGCCAGCCCAAGGACTTGCCCGCCCTCCCGCACTGCTTTTCTTTCCACTTGGGTGGACAGTGCGGCTCGGAGGGGGGGGGGGCGGGAATAACGGCGCGTCTCCTCCAGCCTCGCCTCCCTCCTCCTTCCACTCACTTTTTCACACATTATTCCTGGTAATTGCGTGGCTTTTCAAGGAACAGGTGCCTCAGCCTAGTAATTGCTGGGCAGGAGCGCTCGGCTCACAGTCTTTTCAGAGAGGTGATAATTACCCGGCAGGAAGGCGCTGCGTGTCAGCATCCCTCCCAAGGCACCGAGAACACAATAGCTCAGTGGCAATAAGGCTCCATATGCTTCCTCCCCTTTTAGGGGTGCTTGTTGGGAAGGACTTGGAGCAAAGGTCTGATCCAGCTACAAACGTGAGTACTCCTTGGTTGGGCAAGGAGTCACAGCGTTTAGTCTGTCACGCAGACATCAGCTTGACATCGGAGTCACAGTTCTGCGTGGCGAGGGCAGACATAATATCCAGGGGTAAAAGGGCCCTGCACATTCGCTCTGACACATTTCAGTGAATGGCCTCAAGAAGCCCACTTGTCCATGTGTGAGGACAGCCCTCCATGGAGAAGGAGCCTGACAGCTTTCACTTGCTTTGTGTTACCCAGGGACTGGGTCTCAACATATGTTCGGAACAGCTGCCTCAGCCGGAGCCTCGCTCTCAGGCAATCAGACCACGGCACAGCATCGGGGCGGGGGGTTGGAAACTAAGGCAAGAAGTGAGACTGAAATAAGAAATCACAACCAAAAAGCCAAGCAGAGGGAAAAGGGAGACATGCCAGAGGCTCCACGAAACCCACCAGGGACTTTGTTATTGCTACTGATTTTACATGGAAGATGCCCAGATCCCTAGGGTGATAAAGTTCTAAGCTAGACAGAAAACGAAATGAAGTTAAGAGACAGAGACACATCTAAGGCTAACAAAGCCTTGGGTTTCTTTTCAGAAACTCTCTATCTCTGAGACTGGAGTGGCAGAGAAGAGAACACGCTATGATCTACAGTAAGTAAGCTTCTATTAGCAAAAAGAAGCTGGCTTACGTAAGTAAAGCCTAGGGATGATGAGGCAGACAAGGAAATAGGTGATAAAAATGGCAAAGAAGGAGAGAGTTATATTTTGGTTACTGAAGTCCAGCTGCCAATGGGACGCTCAGTCTCTAAGCACTAGGCTGTCATCCTTGGGGATAATTAAAAAAAGAAAAGATGTGTTTTGCTCGGACCCTTATCACAATAAAGAAAGGAATGTTTCTTTGGGTGTATTAAGAAAGACCTTATGTTTTGGGGGTCAGTTGGGTTTGTAGTTTTCCTTTGGAGCTCTGAGCATCAGCGTTAATCAGTTAGATATGTGGGGAAATCACCTCATGACTGCTGGCAGGGCAAATATTGGTACATTCTTTCTTTCAACAAGGCACAGTACATCAGCTAGGGACTGGACAGAAAATAATCAGAAATACACCCATTTCCCTTTACGGAATTCCTGTTGTGCTTGATCAAGAGTCATGCTTCCAGTTATACGTATAGTGCTGTCAGATTCCTCAAGGTCTCCTAGCCCATTTCAGCAATCAGGCAGTCAAATGGGGAAGAGAGGAATAATTGCAGAGGTCTCACTGACAGCTCTTCTTGGCTTTCTCAACCATTGTGCTTCACCCTATGGATGACTCTTGCTTTTAAAATGATGTCAGAAAACATCCGCCTCAGCAAAAGGCACGAAGGGAGGTGCAAGGGGGCTGTTCTGCATAATTCTGAACCCACTCAAAAATCATGGGCTCCGTAGTCTGACTTCAACTTAGACATCATGGGGGTTACAGTCTCCTTCGGACAGCATGAGAAGGAGCAGAGAGGAGAATATGCTGAAAAATTAGGGTGTACCTTTCAGCAGGCAGGAGGGATAGTGAATAACAAAAACAGAGAGCTTGGGCAAAGAAGCAGAGATTGAGAGGGGAGACACATATGAATGAAAGTCAGCGATGGATCTACATCTGTGCCAACCTAGCTTTCTGGGCCTCGGCAGTGGGGTTATAGAATCCTAGAAGACGAGGGTTGGAAGGGACCTCAGGAGCTATCTAGTCCAACCGCCTGCTCAAAGCAGGACCAACCCCAACTAAACCATCCCAGCCAGGGCTTTGTCAAGGTAGGCCTTAAAATCCTCTAAGGATGGAGATTCCACCACCTCCCTAGGTAACCCATTCCAGTGCTTCGCCACCCTCCTAAAGTTTTTCCTAATATCTAACCTAGATCTCCCCCACTTGAGACCATTGCTCCTGGTTCTGTCATCTGCCACCACTGAGAACAGCCTAGCTCCATCCTCCCTGGAACCTCTCTTCAGGAAATTGAAGGCCACTATCAAATCCCCCCTCACTCTTCTCATTTGTAGACTAAATAAGACCAGTTCCCTCAGCCTCTCCTCCTAAATCATGTGCTCCAGTCCCCTAATCATTTTCACTGCCCTCCGCTGGACTCTCTCCAGTTTGTCCACATCCTTCCTGTAGTGTGGGGCCCAAAACTGGACACAGTGCTCCAAATGTGTCTTCACCATTGCCGAATAGAGGGGAAGGATCACTTCCCTCAATCTGCTGGCAGACAACTCTTATGAGCAGCATGGCCAGCTTGGATGCTGGGGGTAAAGAGGAATGGGGATAGTGCGGCATTCTGCCAAGTGACGTTCTGGGTACGCGCTGCTTCGGTGAACCCCTCCAAATAGGGCTCCCTGCCAGCAAGCATCCCCGCCACTTACCCAGGCAGACTGTCTGCCAAGGGGCTCCACCCAGGTCGGTGTCTCCACTACAGACAGAGAAATGGCTCTGCCTGGGGCAGACAGAAAGAATGCAGCACAGAGTATCAAGTCCAACTCTCCATGGCACAGAGAGCCAATGCATCCCCCCAAGGTGCTGCACAGAAGCACAGGGGAAGAGTTGTCCGTGTGACAGCTGGCATCCAGCCCAGCTCTGCCCTCTGCACAGAGGCTAGCAGCACCTTAGTCTCCATGTCTATTGAGTCTCCAGCCTCTGCTGAGCGGCTCAGTCCTACCAGCTACCACCAATGCATGCCAATGAGGAGGCAGTGGGTCCTGCCTAAGAGAGTCACGTTCACCAGCACCTTGGTAATGGCTCCAAAATATTTCTGAAGAACGTCCCAAATATGCCACTGTTCCCTGCGGTCCTCACCACCTCTGCTTTTTGGAGGGGAGGAGTCACTCTATCCCCAGTCACCAGCAGGGTGAAAGCCAAGAAACATCTGTGTTCTACTCCTTCTTGGGGAAAGACAGTCTTTTCCTCACCTCCACAGAGCAGAACTCTGTCCCCACTGTTGTGATTACTGGACCTAAACATTTACCCTAAGCAAGGGTTAAAAGGATGCAAAAGTTCATAAGATGTCACAATAACCTATGGCGTTTTGCCTGCCTGAAAATTAACCATGGAAAATAGGTCAAGTTATTTTCAATCAATCAATAAATGTGATGAACAGGTGCAAAAAGAAAACAACCCCAAACCAGACAGAAAAATTGAATTAGTCCAAACAAAAATGGCCTGCTGATATAAGTCAAGGACTATAGTGAGATCATACTTGGTCAACAAGATAATGTGGAAATTGTTACCTAGGGCTTTATGGAAAAGGATTTAATTGGTTGACAAAATAATGAGGATAAAACATGCCACTCACTTTTATGCCTTTGTGAGGTTCTTAAAAAGAGACTTTGAGAAAAAGGAAGAATGGTCTTTTCTCGGCTATCTCCCAATCTCCCAGCTCTCCCCTCAGCTCATCTCAGCTTCCTCGCCCTCAAGCCAGGAGGAGCAGACCGTGCTAAGGAACTTTGTTCGCAAGAGAAAGGCTGGCGGGCCTCGCTTTCATTTAAGGAACTTTGTTTTCACCTGTGAATGCTGAAAGTCATCACATCATCATGACAGCTAGTTCTCAGCCCTCCCCTGTGGATAGCTAATTGCCTGCCCTGTAGAGGCATGTAAAGTCCATATAGTTTTCCATTTCCTTGTGTTGACTTCTGCCCCCCCAACACCTTTCATCCTATCTATTCTCTTGGCTTTTCATCGAACCTGACATCAACTATACTGCAACCATCCAAGCCTGTCCTATCTCAGGAGAAAGGATGCAACCAGATGATGTCCCTGCCCAGAATGTGAACCATTGTTCAAGCAGCAAGTGTCATGGTGAACTAGTCAGCCGAAGCATCCACTCCCAGCTAATCAGCAATCCCGTGCTCTAAAAAGATCCGCGAAAGCTGGATTTCACCCAACTTCTACATCCTGTCTCTCCTCCATCTT
Organism: Mesoclemmys tuberculata; assembly: GCA_007922155.1. Classification (NCBI taxonomy): domain Eukaryota; kingdom Metazoa; phylum Chordata; order Testudines; family Chelidae; genus Mesoclemmys; species Mesoclemmys tuberculata. The sequence goes on along the minus strand of ML675650.1, from coordinate 5,048,219 downwards.
GTGTTGGTCTGTTTGTTAAAAACAGGACTGGCCAATGCCCTTCACGTCAGGACAGAGAGAAAAATTAACCCTTTCCTTTTGAGCAAAGAAAGGTTATTAGTGAAAGTAAGAGACTCCGAGGGGCTTTGACTATGTGTTTTGCACAGTCACTCAAGCACAGTTTCAATCTAAAATCTTGTTTTAATTCCTTGTTCTTTCTTTGGGTTTAATCAGTAAGCATTCAGCTTGAACGAATGCTTTTGCGTGTTTGCCAACTAACCAAGTAAATCCTACGTCTCTGAAAAAAATAGCCCTGAACGTATCTATCACTGAATAGCCCTGAACGTATCTATAACTTTAACTCTATAGGGCTTTGAGATCAATATCAATAGAGCACCACCCTCCAGCTGCATTTGCAGGGGAAGAGACAGGGCATATGCTCTCTTACCCTCCTCCCTGCCTCACGGTCCATTGGACAGCGTGGAGGAGAAGGATCTGCAGACGTTTGGACTGGCTACCCCATACCTTTCAGCAGTACAGCAGGGACTGGAGACTACTCCTGCTTCCTATACAGCAGACTGGCACCCAGCAAGTGGTCAGGCGGAAGCTCCTGAGATCCCTGTCACAACAGCCCCCTGCCAGCGGCAGCACCAGCCACCCAGCCTTAATGTGGGACATCAGCGAGGAAAGTCAAGTGAAGCAGGTCCACTGGGCCAAGGACCATAGGATTCAGCCTTACGCTTAGGTACCAAGCATGAAGAACTCTGATTACGTCTCCAAAGTCCCTTCCCACTGCATCTTCCCAGGGCCCCACCTAACCCCTGGGGCTTTAGCAACGCTGTTGTGGCTAAGTGCAGACGAGGCATGTGCTGTGGTCTGGTGTGATTCACCATGGAGTTGAGATTGGGAGCTTGCACGAAACAAAGGCAGCCTTCCAATGGAGACACCCGTCCTGCAACTCATAAGAGCCAGCAACTGTCGGGACTGCAATGCACCCACCTGGCTAAGCTGAGCCCTCCCTTGGTTTGGCTCCCAGCAGTTCACACACATAGTCCAGCTGCGTCTCTGCTGGTTGGCTTTGTCTAGTCTAGTGACTGGCCAGCACATTCCAGTATCGTCCTTCTAGTCTCCATTCGCTTTCTGCAGCCTTACAGCCCTGGGAGTTCTCCATCTCTAGAGATGTTAGAAGTTCCACGCTGACAAATTGGGAGAAGAGAGCTTGCTGGTTGAGGTTTAGCAAATCAGCGTGAGTGACAGATGTTCAAGTGGACATCCAAAGAAAGGGGGAAGGCAGGAAAGCTGGAAGAGTCTTTAGGCAAATTATTCATCTGCAAAAAGCTGTCTTCTGTCACACAACATTTTTGTTCGCTCTTGCACAGATCCCCTGGGCTCTGTCTCTCTGGGGTGCCTGGTGTTCTCTTTGAACTCTGACATTTCGGAGAATTGAGAGCAACAGAGCTGACTGCACATCAAGCCCTGCTCAGACGGTGGTACAGCTTGGAGGATCATCTCTGCCTATGGACGTAAAGAAATACTGTATGCACCCTGTCTGGAACCAGTGAGAGTACGGGATGTCTACACTGTGTGCATGCACTGGAAGGCACAAGATGCACAATCCCCTTCTCCCACCCCCCTTTCTTCCTTTTCAGCTCCACAGGCCCTAATCGCACTGGGAACCGGTGCAGTATAAAAGGGCTTTTTAAAAAAATGCTTTATAAAAACATGGGTGGGGAAAAGGAGGAGATAAAGGAGCATACATGGATCTGGCCACAGGGGAACTGAGTGTGCTCAAGTTATAAAAAATGTACTATCTGGGCTTTTAAAATGTTAGATCCTATCCCTCCAAAGAAGATCACGGTATGAATACAGATGAATGCTGCGTGTAAGTATGCAGGAGAGCTTTGCGCTTCTGCGCTGATGAATGCAGAGCAGTCAGTTGGGGGTGTGGCAGGAGCTGTGGGATATAAGTAAGATAACTACAATGAAAGAAAAAAGTACCTGACTGTGAGATCTGTTAGACCATGGAATCCTCAGAACAATCCAGTATGATCATCTGGTCTGTCCTGGATGACATTGGTCAGAGATCCTCACCCAGTAATTCCTGCTTCCAGGCCAATAATTTAGGAAGTGACAGAAGTCCGATTGCTTGGAATAAACATGAGAGGACAAATGCAGAAATATCCTACCCAGGAGGCATGTGTAGGTCTCTTTCATCACCTCTAAATCTGGTGTACTGTAATCTCAGAGATGGCACATTTTAAAACCCAAGCCAGTGGTCTTGAGATACAAAACATATTAAAACAGTGACACAGAGCACGCTATGACACACTATCATACTTTACTCCCCGTGTCTAAGAACTGAATTCGCCTTCTAAAAGAACCTGAGCACTGTGCTTATATGCCTCCACTCCCCAAAAGGCCAAACCACATTGGAACAAGAAGGTCAGTGCGCAGAAGGAAAGAGCTGCTAACTGTGAAAGAACCAAGCTGAGTGGGGCTACTACTTTTACATCCACATTGGCAGCAGAGGCACCTCCACCATCAATAGCTATACTTTAAGGCTCGTCTACACGAGGATAACCAGGAAAGGTGATCTGAACTAACTAAAGGTGTGAAACCACATTAAATCGGTGTGGATGCTGTTATTCAGGGTTAAAGCGTCCTTAATTGGATTTCTCTTAATTTGCTTTGGTAGTGAATTAAAACAAACTGAATTAAGGCCACTTCAGTTCTGAATGAGGGTGCTAACACAGGGTTTTAATGCGGTTTAACTAATCCACTTCAAATTCACACCGGGAGTTAATACAGATTAATTTTATGGATGTCCCTGTGTGGACAAGCCCTAAGATCTTCAAAGCTGCTTTGGAGACCTTGACCATTCATTTTAATGGGCACTGGGCTTCCTTAGGTAGCTTGGAAAATCTCAGCCTGAAACCCTTCACTTCCAACACACAAATCAGCGGTGTGCCCAGGAGCCCCACTCAAGGTGTGTATAGGGCACAAACTCTTATCGGGGGGGTTCTAAGCACCGAGTGATACCAGGAAAAACCCCTGTGCTGTTGGGGAGGGGCAGGCGGCCGGGACAGGCTGCTCAGGGTCAGGTGACTTAGACGCTGGTGGAGAATCACTCTCAATACCTGAGGCTGTCTAATGGACCCAGAGGCAAGCCGTGGGGAGGTAAAATCTATACTGTAACCTGGTTTCTGGGAGCTACGTTTGCGTGTTGGCTTATCTTTCACCCTAGCCACAGAGCAAACAGCCACCCGCGCTGTCAGTCCAGGGTCTGTCTTGGTGCCAGTCTAGTGATAGTTAACACCATCCCCACCAGGGCGTGTCCATGTGTACTTCTGACTTGGTGATTTTCTCACTGGTTTCGTGCAGTTTTCAATGGGGAATAAAGCAAACTAAACTCAACTCCCTGCCCTTGCTACGGGGGTGCTGAGAAAGGAGCAGGTCACAAGCAATATCCCACATCAGGGGCACATACAGGCAGCCAGCTTCCTCTCCAATCTGCCCCAAGGGCTGCTGGGGACACTGTGGGCTCAGTAAGGGCTAAAGGACCTCCAGGGTATCAGGAGCTGGTAACCAAACAAGGGCAAAGGACATATACGATGATTAAAGAAAGGCTGGCTAGACATCTTAGGCTACAAAGTTTTATTGGACCAATGCACCTTATTTTGGCATGATTTTGCGTCATGTCAGTAAAACCCTGACTTTCCATCAGTGGCTTCAGGAGCGACATTTGGTGTCTACAAGCGTTATTTTACCAGTACCCCCAGTTTGGACTCTGCTTTACCTATACCAGTAAAAACAGTCCTTCAGGAACAGATCCACCATGCCCCATCCTCATGACAGTGACCTCTGTTGTCACAGTTACTGCCTAGGGGTCACTGGATGCCACATCCCTTTAAAACCACTTTTAAATATCCTTTAAAAACTCATTCAAATAGAAAAAGCAAGTATCAGAGATAACATTGGCCCAATCTCTGATCAATACTAAAATACCAACACCGCCCTCCTATCCGGACAAGCAGAAAATATCTTCCCTTAATTGAGGCAATTGCATAGATGGATAGGTACGGAAGGTAGATTACGGGCATATAAATTATGAGCAGAACAAGCCGCTAATAACATTCCCTTTTCACTGAGAGAAGATGGAATGGTAGTTGATCTAAATCACCATTTTAGAAACACTCTCCATAGCTGAAAAACATATTTACTGAGGAAGACTTTGATCACTACCTCGATAATGGAACTTAAAAAAAAAATCCTCTGAGTAAAATATAGAACTAGATGCAAATGCACATCATAGACGAACTATCCCTAAACAAATTACTAAGGCTGGAGGGATTTCCAGCCAAAAACCTTTCAAATACAATGAATGGAGTGTATGCAAGCCTCTTTAGCTCAGGCATCAAGCCAAAAAGATATAGAACCAGCTCTAATTGGTCATGGTCATTTATTTTCAAATAGGATAAAACAGAAAATAAAAAAGTAGAGACTGCCAATAAGTACCTTTGCTTTGTGTTTTCACCTGTCCATTGGGATCAAGTCACACCACATTAACATTCGCAAGCAATATCACTCAAAGGCCCACGTCTATAATGTAACGTTCTCAGCTATTACACTGGGTCTGGGAGATTCTGTACATTCCCATGACCATCTCCTGTACTCAGAGAACATGCATTTTGGACTGACTCAGTTAAGGACGGAAACCTGGCCGCAGCACAGTCAGGAACGAAGCTGTGCCATATGGGGGCCTCCACAAGCCAATCCTCTCTCACAGACAGTGCTAGAGGAGTCACACCAAATTAAACATGGTACCTGAGCTCCTTCTCTCAATGGCCAGTGCAAACGTAACTACCACCCCACCATTTCTGTCCCTTCTCCCCCCGCCTGCCCACCAGCCCTCCCAGCAAGCTCCATACACCCCATACAGAGTCCTGGAGTCCTGCCCACACCCAGTACCACCATGGAGCTGCATCATTTTGGCCAAGGACCTTGACATTTGCAATGGGAATGAACTGAAACATACAACGAGGATCTTGAACTGATGGCAGCAAATGGATGTATCCTTCTCCATCCAGCTGAAAGGAGCAACCAGGCCAGGAGGGGACCATCTCTCACAGCCACATGAAAGCCATGCTTACCTGTAGCAATCACAGATTGAAGGTAAGGGAACAATAGGAATACCAGATCTACTTAAAACACACACCAGGCAATGTTCTTCTATTGGCCAAAGCCATCAGTCACAGCACATAATGTAGGCATCTGTTGGGAGTAAAATGCCCAGGCTGTAAAGAGGTCTGCCGACTCTACCAAAGTGCACCATGTGAAATAAAGAACGGACTATCGCACTAGACAGCGCCTCTTGCTGCTGAGTGGGATAAAGGCTGTGGGAATGAACGCTGGCCCAAGAAGTAGGTATGGCATAGACAGCGCTTGAAACTTTACCCTAAGCTTACTAGCCCAATGGTTAAACAGTGTGCTGGGTTCCCTCCCAGGGAGACTTCCCCTGGACCTTGCTCCTTGATTATAGCTTTAATACCAGTCTCTGGCTAGTAGGTGTCAGGTGTGGGGTAAATATTTGAACTCCATTCCCCTCACTCTCACCAGCTGTTCGGACACAGGAGACCTCCTGACATATTCTCCTATTTCTAGAAGCCAGACTTTCCACCTGCTTCTTGAAGCATTTGGTCAAAGGTCAGATGCTTCCTCTTCCCCAGCGGGGTGAAGAGCACGACCCCAGATTCCTCTTCCTAACAGGTCCCCATTTCACCCCAGCAGGTGAAATGGAGACCCACGCACCAACCCTTTGGAAAGGCAGGCAGTGAGGGGTTGGGGCAGGTGCGTTTATGTTCCTTCTCCTTCCTTCGGCAATAACTCCCCCAGCAGCAATTTCAGCACTAAGTGGCAAGCGTGATGTTCCCTGACTGTGTGAGCCGGCTTTGCCCCTTTGTCAGCTCAGATTTCTGCTCCCATAAACCCAGCAAGAGATACCACTAGAGAGATTTTGGTTGCTCCGTGTGCCTGGAGGATCCTAATCCCAGCTCTAAGTGGAAACGGTTATAATTTTATTTTGCAGGCCAGGATTGCTAAGCATCACATAAATCCAGCAGCTGCAGAGGTCATCCTTCAGTGACATCGCATGTGGTTGCCTAGCTAGTAATTTCATCTCTAAGTGGAAAATATTATAATTTTATGTTGGAGGCCAGAGCTCCCTGCCTGCTGGGAAGCCAGCACATCAATAACATGTCAGGGATGGAGAGCGGTAGAGCAGCAGCAGAGCATAACATCCGGAGTGCATGCCTCAGATCAAACCCCATGTTCCGGGGGCTGTAGCAGGATTCAGCGGGAGGGGATCTGGTGTTGAGGAGGATTTCTGTGTGTTGAAGGAGCAGCAGAGCAGACTGACCTTGCTGGAACCGCCCGCCCCCAAAAATTCAAGAAACAGCCGGTCAGTCGATCTCCCTCAAAGACATCAGGAGGAGGAGCTATTGTTCCACATTCTCCAGAAGAACAAGAGGGTGTCCCAGGGCCTGCTGAAGGCAGAGAGGACCTGGTGGCACCTGTCTCCTGTTTATCTTTGTACTGACTCGGTGGCTTTCGTTTCATTTTGCTTTGAGTTCTGGAGGGAGCTGGAAGACAACATGCTGAAATTCACGTGAGGCGTGAAACCAGGAGAACAGGTACACTAAAAGCATTAGCTGAGTCTGGGGAAGGATGAAATGACCAAGGAGCTTGCAGGTCCAGGCCCAGAACAGAGAATCAGAACAATGAATGGCACTGACACAGCATGGAAAACAAACAGGTGGAAAAGCAGGTTTCAGTTACCATATGGCCCCCAATATTAGAGAGTGTGAGCACCTCACAGTTTTTCCTTTCCCACATCTGAGCTTAATGCATTTAAAAAACAAAAAATAAGATTCTAGCCCTTATAATTGCAGAGAAAAACTCTTGTATGAGGTGTCACATTACAGCAATACACCTCAACTTTCTCTGTCCAATCTCCTGTTCTACAAACCCTTACAACCCCCTTTAACTAAATGGTTGGGTCACAGCTGACTCTCTTACTTGGAAACCACCCCCAGAACTTGGTCTCTGCAGAGCACTTGGCCACGAATTTGTACAGACGGCTGAATTCACTATTTAGCTGCTCACTGCTGCCATAAAAGCTAAAGGAAGAGGTTAACTGCGTGCCATTAAAACCAGTGCTGAGTGGGCAGTTTGTGGACAAACGTCATAAACATTAGACTCTCTGCTATTAAGAGGGTTTTTAAAGTATGTGCAAATATTCATCACTTGTATTTCAGAAAGTCTGCCACGAAACTGGCTGTCAGATGGCAAAACTTCTTCAAAATCGTGGTGGCACCTAGGAACTCCAATCAAGAGGCAGGGTCCCACCGTGGCAGGTGCTGTACAGACAGACAACAAAGGTAGTCCTGCCCCGGACAGGACACAACAGGTGAACACAACGGAAGAGCTACGATGGGGTTGGGGGCAGGACGAGGTCCCCAAATAAAGCAGAGTTTAGCAGGAAAATAGACATCTCAGTTGGCCACTTGGCAAACCAAGGCCAGGTGGGGGGTGATTTGGGGGCAGAATTAGGATCTAAGGAGAGAGTTAAGATGGCAGGTTTATGGGCGTTGATGGAGAGATGTATGGGAAGCCAGGTGGGGTAAACACCAAAGGGCTGGTTAGAGAAGTGGAGAGAACCATAGAGTCATACAGTTTCAGGCCAGAAGAGACCACCAGATCATTGATTGTGACCTCCTGCACAACACAGGCCAGAGGCAGGCAATCAAGACGGGCATCAATGGCAGAGTGAAGACCAGATAGAAGAAGGGAAGCTAAATGTAAAAAGCCACCAAACACACTTGCTTTCAGGTCACTCAACCAACCCTTCATACTCACTCTAGTCTAAATCCAACATCAACGCATCTCCTGGGCTGACACAGATCCTGTGAGACCTTCTCCACTGTGCTTACACGCAGCTTGTCCTGCCTCCCAAGTCAGATGTTCTGCATCTCCAGGACTCAGCTTCCCTACTCTTCAGTGAAGGAATGGGGTCTACAAAGAACTGCATGTCAACCATCAACCCCCGCAGAACCGACAGCATGAATGGAGAAGCTTATCTCCAAGGTAATAAACAACTGACGATTAAATGACAAGACCCAACACCAGGATAAATGGCTAAACTCAGTGAAAGAACAGCATGAGAAATCCTTGTCCAGATTGACAACTGACACCCCGAATAAATATACCTTGTAAATGGATGTATGACAATACATGGCTTTGCTTAGAACTGCGTACTCTATGACAACGGCTGTCAACCTTTCCAGACGACTGTCCCCCTTTCAGGAATCTGATTTGTCTTGTGTACCCCAAGTTTCACCAGATATAAAAACTACTTGCTTATAAAATCAGCCAGAAAAATACAGAAGTGTCACAGCGCACGTTTACTGAACAATGGCTTACTGTCTTATTTTTAGAATATAATTATAAAATAAATCAACTGGAATATAAATACTGTACTTCCATTTCAGTGTATAGTTTATAGAGCTGTATAGACAAGTCATCGTCTGTACGAAATTATAGTTTGCACTGACTTCGCTAGGGCTTTTTATGTAGCCTATTGTGAAATGAGGCAAATATCTAGATGAGTTGATATACCCCTGAAAGATCTTTGCCTACCTTGCTCTTTGTCATATAAAAGCTCAGGTCTAGATCCTGCAATGCAGTCTGTTACCATAGACCCAGTACCATACGGAGTCCTTCTGAAGTCAACATGGACACCCCAGATGGATAAGGGAGTCTGTACTGGTGGATCCTACTGAAGGATCAGGCCCTTAGACTCATGTCTCCTTTTTATAAGTCTTTGCTTTATACTTTATTCTATGTATAATTAAATCTTAGATTGATGCCAACTGGAGAGAAGACTGTGCTGCAGGGCCACTTGAATAACTTGCCCACAATACCCTTTTCTTCTTTGAAAAACTCCTTTGATTCCGCTACAAGTGAAGAAGCTGCATGAAGGAAAAAGCATTGGGAAGTTTTGTTGTATCTCCGAGTGAGTTGCGCTTTCACTTAATGCTGCTGATTTGCTGAATAACATCTTTTTGAACTATCCAAGGGCTTTTTTTCCTTTGAATTTATGGTTATTTGTAGATGGTGATATTTTATAGGAGGTTAAGTAAAAAAAATGGCATGACAGTGCTGACAATTGTATTTTGCGACTAGATCTTAGCATTTAATGAAACTCTAAAAAGTAGAATGAGTTTATCTTATAATAAAAATGATATATGTAACTTTAGAACTATGCTTCAATGTGTCTTATTCAATACACCACTAACACTAACTAAAACAAAACTAACTAAAACAAAAGAAATAAGAAAGTTATCAGCGGAATATGCCCATGCTCCAACAAAGCCATTAGGCACACACTTCTTAGAATCATAGACAATTAGGGCTGGAAGAGACCTCAAGAGGCCATCTAGTCCAACCCCCTGCTCAAAGCAGGACCAACCCCAACTAAACCATCCCAGCCAGGGCTTTGTCAAGCTGGGCCTTAAAAACTCTAAGGATGGAAATTCTACCACCTCCCTAGGTACCCCATTCCAGTGCTTCACCTTCAACACCTTCCAAGTGAAAATGCTTTTCCTAAAGTTCAACTTAGACCTCACCCACCGCAACTTGAGACTATTGCTCCACATTCTGTCATCTGCCACCACTGAGAACAGCTTAGCTCCATCCTCTTTGTAAACCTCCTTCAGGTAGTTGAAGGCCATTATCAAATCCTCCCTCACTTGTCTCTTCTGCAGGCTAAACAAACCTAGTTTTCTCAGCCTCTCATCATAAGACATGTGCTCCAGCCCCCTAATCACTTTTGTTGCCCTCTGCTGGACTCTCTCCAATTTGTCCACATCCTTCCTGTAGTGGGGGACCTAAAACTGGACCCAATACTCCAAATAAGGCCTCATCAATGCCGAATAGAGGGGAATAATCACTTCCCTCGATCTGCTCCGATTAATGCAGCCCAATATGTCATTAGCCTTCTTGGCAATAAGGGCACACTGTTGATGCATATCCAGCTTCTTGTCCATTGTAACCCCCAGGTCCTTTTCTGCAGAACTGCTGCTTAACTAATTGGTACCCAGTCTATAGCAGTGCATGGAATTCTTCCGTCCTCCAGACTCTGCACTTGTCCTTGTTAAACCTCATCAGATTTCATTTGGACCAATCATCCAATTTGTCTAGGTCATTTCTATAGGTATGTTAGCAAGAAGAAGACCTTCAGGGAAAGTGTGGCCCCCTTACAGAATGGCAGTTGCAACCTGGTGACAGATGATATGGAAAAAGCTGAAGTACTCAATGCTTTTTTTGCCTCTGTCTTCATAGACAAGGCCAGCTCTCAGACCTCACAGGGTCCCAGCGCCTGAGCTTTAGCCTGACCCCAGAAGTCTACACTGCAGTGAAACAACCCCACAGTCTGAGCCCCACAAGCCAGTCAGCTGGCCTGGGCCAGCCGTAGGTGTCTAGACCCTAAGCGAGTTTCCCAAGCTTGCACAGGAAGCCTGTGTGGAGCAGAGAATTGAACTGAAAACTCACAAGTCCTGGACTATTGCCCTAACCACTGGACAAGCTCTGTCTAGCAAACAAAGTACCTAGGCCACCAGAGGTGAATAAGCCAGGTCTAAGTGGGAAGACTCTTTTGTCCTATGGGTCTTTTGTATCTGGTATTCTCTCTTGCAACAGCCAGTACCTCTACCCAGACATTTATATGATGCTTAGCTGATGCTTCACAGGAAGGCAAACATTCCACAGTGCACATAACCAGTTGTCCTGTGCAGTCCATGAAGAAGAAATTCCCTCTTAACTCTTATGGCAACCAGCTTTCCCCCAGAGGGCAAGATCTCATTGCCTTGATCATCTTAGCCTGTGTTACTACACATCAGTGGTCACAGATTTCTCTCGCCCTTTGTAAAACCCAGCCAGGGCATCTGACTTCATGTCCTACCCTGCTCGGCTCTAGCAATGGGAACTCTCAAAGGAGCTGCTTCCAGGGGAGAAGAGCTTTCTGTGTGGGGTGAGCCAAGTCATCATTTGAGGGTCCACTCTATCATCTAGTCTGACCTGCTGCATTTCACTGGCCACTCTAACACACTTGTATAGAATAATACAGGGGACATTTGTAAACCAGGCGTTTTTTTCAGATGACGTCATTGCCCAGGAGATTTGGACAAATGCATTCAGAGTGCTTACAAGCTACAAAGGGAAAGTGACCAAAATGAAATGCAAGGGACTGATGAAATCGGATGCTAGGGAGGGTAAGTGGTGAAGTCTGGTGGCATCTGACAGCTAATTTGCAGGACTCCACTCAATTCCCACCACTTTCTAAAGATAATGATGAAGCCAGCTGTGACCCCCGACACAGCCTGAGGAACAGAACACCTTCTGAGTCACTGAATATTAACACAAACCAGTGGCTCTGCTGCTTCACTTTAAGGTTACGAGCAATCTGGAGACCTCGGAGCAGAATTTCCAGTGTTCTGTTCTATATAGGTTTTATACCATGCTCACCACTGTAGTATCCGAACACCTTCCCATAGTTGATTAAGCAACGTGACAGCACATCCATCACGTGTTGTTTGTTCTCTCATCCTCCCTCCCCCGAGAGTGAAGTGCTTGGAGTGGAATGGCTTGCTTGGGTGGGGTTATTTTGTTTGTTTGTGTTAAATATACCCGTTGCTCTGTTTGTATTAGATAAGGCAAGATCAAAGAAACGCACCTTGCGCTCGGAGAGAAAAGTGGCAAGGTCTGTGATGGTCCTTTGTTCCTGCACAGTTTCGGACCACCCCCGGAGAAGGTGATGTCTCCTGCACAGAGAGGAGTGGTCTTTGTCTCAGAGCTTTAAACAGTCTTACAGGTATCCTGGGCCCAGGCCACTGAGTGCTTTGAAGATAAGAACTGAGATTTTGAACTTGTTTCCAGATTCTATGGGAGGCCAGTGGAGTGAGTGGAGGACGGGTATGATTTGCTGACGGTAATCTGTGTTGCTGAGGAGTGGTGCTGCCGTGTTTTGTACTTGCCAGAGTTTCCTAAGTACTGCAGATTTCATGCCCAGGTATACAGTATTGCTGTAGTATAGCTGAGAGGTGATGAAGGCATGAGTACCTGAGGCCACAAGGATGGGATGGAGTCTCCTAGCCAAGGAGGGATGGAAGGAAGCATTCCTCACGTCCGTTGGGATGTAAGAGCTCACTGTTAGCGGGCAATCTCCTAGCCTAGGGACGGAATGGACTGATTGTGGATGTGAACCTCCGACCGATGGAGATTGCACTGTGACTGCAAATGCCTCACAACACTTTCCTCTGCCCATCAGCCTCATCTCTGTCTTGCTAGGTTTCAGCTTCAGCCAGCCGTTCTTCAGTCGTGATCTGCTCGCATTGAAGCACTGGGCCATATTGGTGGTAGTGGTGCGTCCTATGTGGTGAAGGACAGGGAAAGCTGTGTGTCATCTGCCTCCTGTGGGCACTTGAGTCCATGCTGTCTGACCAGTTCACTCGTCCTCCTGTTTGCAGGTAGATGTTGAAAATGACCAGAGGCAGAATTGACCCTTGTGGAACCCCACAGGTGAGGGGTCTAGTAGTAGACGTGCAGTTTCCCAACTGCTCACTGGGCACATCTCTCCAGGAAGGATTCAAACTTTTCCAGTGCATTACCTTGGATTCCTGCCACCTCTCCCAGGTGAGACAGCAGAGTCTCCTGGTCGGCAGCGTTGAACGCTGCAGAGAGGTCAGGCAGGATGAGAATGGATGTCTGGCCTCTCTCCACGGACAGGAGGAACTCATCCATTGGTGCTACCAAAGCAGTTTCAGTTCTGTGTCCTGGCCTAAATCCAGATTGTGCCAGGCCTAGGGTGTTGGCGTCAGTTAGATGAGCTCATAGACGACTCGTGCCTCCTCATATTGGGGGGACACAATAGAAAGGGGAGGACATGTGCCCACCCGACTTCCAGCCGCACCTCCCTGGGCCAGTGCAGCCAATCCGCCGGTTCCTGGGGGCCACAGGAGCATGCCTGTGGGGCCAGCTGGGGCCAGCCCCAGATCAGGGAGACTCACAGCCCCAGCATCTCCCCGGAGCTTGCAGATAATTCAGCAGGGAAGGTGCAGGGCATGGGCAATGACCCTACCTCCAGCTGAGCAGAGCACAGGGGACCTGCTCCCAGAACCTTCCCCAGTGACCCCCCCACACCTTCTGCCCAAGCCAGAGCCACCACACACTTCCTGTCCTACCCTCCATCCTTCTCCCAGGGCACCTCCCCCTGGCGCGTTTCTGGCTTGCAGCCACTCGCCCTGGCAGTCAGGTCTGGGCAGGGAGCTGGATGGAGCCACTTCTCATGCCGGCTGAGGGAAGCCACTCCGGGCCACGGCCTCTGTGCAATGTGGCAGAAATGTTCCAGGAGAAAAGAAGGGGCTCTGATTTTCTTGGTCCCTGTCCCTGAGTGGGGAGCAGATGGGCTGGGCTGCCGCCTCCCCAGCTGGGCTAAGTTGCTGGCAGCTGTTGTGCAGCACAGAGCAGCGATCTAGAGCAGTCACCCTCAGCCGGCTGCCAGGATCAGGAGCCAAATGGGCCAGGAAGGGGGGGCAGATGCAGCAGGGGAAGGACAGAGCCCCTCTTCCTGCCCCCCAGGCATGACAAGCAGAAATCTGAGGGGTCGCTTGACCCTGCATGACCCCCTAGGCGTTGCCTATGGCTGAGTTTGTAGTCAGTCTTTGGCTAGCTTCTCTGAGAGCCGGCATGGCCCTGGGAGGGATTTGACACCAGCCTAGCTGGGTGGGACTGAGGCATCCAGGAAGTGTTTCCTCAGCGTTGGCCGCTGCTGCGTGTCTGAAGGAGGAAGGGAAGATTCCGTCTCTGACAGGCACCGGTTGTTGACGACTCTTTCACAAGCGAGGAAGGGCCTGGGCCGGATTCACAAGACTTGGATCAGTACCCCTCTGGGGCCTGCTGCACTCTGGGAATGCAGGAGGGCTGTTGGTTGGTGGGTGGATGCAGGCCATACCCAGCCTCATTGAGATGGCTTCTCAGGTGCCCAGGATCTTTTCAGTGAAGTCTTTTTTTGTGGCACTTGGTGCTCAGCTGAGGTGCAGACTGCAGCCGCTCAGGATTGATGAAGCAATTTACCACCCTGGGTAGTTTCCTTGTTTCTACAGCCAGTTCTTCATAGCCTAGTCACTTTGAGAACAAAGTACTCTTGTGGCTAAAGGGATGAGCTAACGAGAGCTGGGTTTGATTCCAAATGTCCTACATGATCTTGGTCAAGACTAGAACCAAACGAGTGACTGATGTGTTTGGTTCAGTGGATGAACTGAACCTGGGGGGAGGGATGGGAAAGGTTCCTTTCCAACAACAACGGATTTTTTTTCATTTTTTCCTCAATGAAATAAAAACCGATTTTTTTCCCCCACTTTAATTCAAAATGACATTTCCAAATGAAATGTTGATTCAAATTAACATTTTTGTGTTTCATTTGGAAAATATCAGTTTGGTTTCAAAGTTCTTTCAGATGAAACCAACTGAACCTATTTAACTAGGCACCTAAACACAATGGGAGTTAGGCACCCCAATACTTTTGAGGGTCTTGGCCCTGAGTTCCTAAATCACTTTTGAAGATGGGACGTAGGCCTCTAAGCCACTTAGGTGCTTTGGAAAATTTTATCCTGGATCTGAACACTCTCCAACGCTGAAGCAGTGTGGATCCTATGGTGAACTTTCAAGTCCAACATCACCTTTTATTAGTGTTGTTCTCTTACCTAAAGGGTCACCAGCCATCCACGCACAGTCAGCCTAAAATGATGCCTACCTATTTTATTTCCCAGCTTGGGTATTTTGAATTCTTCCTGCAATCTTTTTGTCTGCTTCAAGTTTGCAGGTAGATAAGATAACAAAATCAACTAGACTCCTACTCCAATACACAGTGGTTTCTCTATGGCACCTATTCTGCCATGGATCTAACTGCTATACAAGAATTATAGAAAGCACAGTATGCAGTTTAATGGCTATCTCCTAACAGCCTCTCCTGTTCCCAGAGTGCATATGCATCTGTTGCTGGGGGGAGCAGGGGATATTTTGGGGGTGTTTTCTTTTTGCTTCCTTCTTGACATCTGCTCGGAGTCACCGCCAGGCTCCGCAATGGGCGATTGGTCCTAGGAAGACATCGAAGGGCAGGGTGGGAAGCCGAGTGGAAAGACAGAGAGACAAGCATGTGCGTTTAGAAGAAGGAGCGCCAAGTTATAACTTTTATCCCAGTGGTTACAGAGCTTGCCTGGGATGTCAGAGACCCAGGATCAATTCTCTCTTCTTCTTGCACCATGACTAAGCATTTATCCACAGTGGACTAGCCATAGGGCCAGAGAACCTGGTGGTTTGGGCACCCACGAAGATGGCAGAAGACACTAGGTCCAGTCCCACTCCTTCAGTTGCTCTTTCCATATTTCTCCGCAGTGGAACAGCCTCAATGGGAGAGACCATGGCAGCACACCCCATAGCCCCAGTGGTTAGCACACTCTGCTGAGAGGTGGGATCCTGTTCAGATCCTTTCTCCCCCTCTGGCAGAGAGGGGGAATTGAGCCTGGGTCTCCCACGTCCCAGCTGAGTGCTCTGACCACTGGGCTCAAAGTTATACAGGGACACCTCCTGTGTCATGTGGGGCCAGGAGGATGACTGACTCATTCCTGCAGGACACACTTTACATACCTAAGCCGCCAGACTCCAGGTGGCTGATTCCTGTTCATGAATCAATAGCAGAGATCGGCACCTCCCTGCAGCCTGGATGGAGCGTCTAACTCAATGAGAGCGGTGGGTCTCCGCGCACACCCCTCTCATCGGCTAGTTTGCGCTGCTCAGCAGCGCAGCCCCTAAGTCTCACCCAGAGTCTCTCTGTGCCTCAAGTCCCCATCTTTACAATGGGGATAACAGCACTGCCTTGCCCGCAAAGGGCTGGTGTGAGGATGAACACACTGGAGATAGAGCGGCCCTCAGATGCTGCGGTGATGAGGCCAGATGAGCACCTAAAATTGAGGGTTTCCCACGTGTTTATCTGCCAGCTGGAAGGAGTCACAAGGAAAGGATCCCAGTGGCCTTCCATGGAGAAGTCTCAGTTTGTCCACTGTCTGCAATGAGCTAGACCATCATCGCTTTGGCATTGGGCTTCTCAGCTGTTCACACTGGCTGGTGTGTGGGCAGGCAAGGGCACACAATACTACGTGGTCCTCAGAATCTTTTTCTACCCTGGGTTTTTATTAGAACAGTCATTAATGTTAGTGGAGCAGTTTAAATTCTTCATAGAGAAGACAACTGGAAAAGGATTATTAATCATTCCCAAGGAGTTTAATATTGTTATTGTTGCTCTTGTTGTCTCACTGGTTGTATGAACAGGCTACGGTGTAAGGAATCATGATGATACAAGACTTAGATTTCAAATGTGCACGTAGGATCCTGCCATCCGGTGAGATGTGTTTGCAAGGGATGCTTTTTCTCCAGCTTGTATAACAGTGCTAACAGCTTCCCATATGCCATTTCTCTCTCACTCTATTCAGACTCACTGTTAGGGGAATTGCTTGATCAGTCGTAAATTAACTGTTCATACTATTGACTGAACGCCAGTTACTCTTAAAGACACATGCCGTAGATGCCTGGTACAGACTGTTTTACCTCTAGGTCTCTTGTTCAAATCCAGTTCAGGTCCGTTCAACCAACAGCTTTTTAATTGCACTGTATGATGGACATTTGGATGGTGTCAGCCAGGGGTCTAGCAACAGCACAAAAAACATGGCACCTCTATCATAGTTAGCGGCCTCAGCAGGAAAGACTAGGATCAAATGGGCAATGAAACTGAATTACCCTCCCCCTCCAATAGAGGTTCCCTCAGGCACATTACAGGCCTGGTCCAATGAATACTGTAGCGCTGCCACTGTCCTTAACAGGTGGTTTGCACAATTGCTCTCCATATTGTCTTTGCTATATGGTTTAACAGAGGGCCGTAGCCTTTCGGCTACCTCTCTGGTTCCTTTCAATAGAACTTTAATTCCATTTTTTTTAGAAACGGCACGTAGCTGATTTCACGTCTCCTCCATGGCATCAAATCAGACACATCACTGTTCATCTAAAACCTGTCTACACGTCAAGAACAGCCTCTGCTCATTTAGACTTTCACTAAACATGCAAAGCTGGGGAAATTACCTCCGTCTGCTTTCTCCAAACTGTCTGATTCACCACCTGCCTCGACTAATCCTCAGTCAATCTGTAAATGAAAAAAAGGAAATATTGTGGAGTTAAATTTGATCTGGGCAATGACAACCAAGCCCAGTCTCTGGAAAGCTGTTATTTCTTCAGAGCCGTGATGTTTTCGTTTAATGACTGACATGCAAAAGCTGGTTTTCTGTTTGATATGCAAAGGAATGTTTAGTTAGTATCATGAAATCCAAAGGCAAGGACAGGTGGCACACAGATTAGCTGTCAGAATCACTGACATTTCTGACAAAGTTATTTCCTCCCAGGCTGAGATTGCCAAAGTCCAGTTCTAATTTAATAACCCTCAGGCTGCAATCACCTCCATAGGGAGAGAGTGCTCAGGGGCCAGAAACTGAGCTGGACCTGCCAGACCTCCTGATTTGCCTGTGTGCCCTGCAGAAGCTTAGTGGATCCAGACCAAACTGTGGGTGCAGAGCTCTTCCGTGGTGGTCTGACCTTGGGGATGATTGCTCAGGTGTAAGACCTAGATCCTCAAAGGTATCAAGCGTCAAAATCCCTTTGAGGATCAGGCCCTAAGACCTCGTGAGTTTAGGGCTGGGTCCTTGCACTGTTCCATGGCAGAGAATTTTAAAAATCAAATGTCCACGTCACCATTTCTGTGCTTTGTTTTGCATCTCATTCGGCTCAGACAATGGAACTAGATTGCTCTTCAGAGTTAATCCTGTACCCCCCACAGTGGTGTCTGGGGGTCCAACAGGGCAGGGGGACGTTTAATTTATATAGATTTGCATGACATTAAATGTATCATCGTGGAAACAACTCTTTTTGTATGAGGCTTGTAAGCCCGACCCCTTCTTTTTTTACAACACAAAGAGAAACCTCCTCAGCTGGCGTGCATCTGTGTAGCTCCATTGACGTTAATAAACTATGCCAATTTACACCACTTGAGGAACAGGCCCACCATCTACATGGTCATCCTGAAACCAATGATAGAGAGAGATTTTGGAAGACTGGCATTATTACACTCTCATCAGTGCACAAATTGTTTTCTCCACAGCCTGCCCTCCTTCACCCCCCCCACCACGAGGAAACGCGCTGAGACAATTTGGAACAGACGAGTTAAAATAACTGATTAGCCAAGATGGTTCTGCCACAGACAGTGACAGGGTGCAAGAAGGTTTTCAAGCATACAAAAGGCACAGACGCATCCCTTGGGAAATCAGCCCGTTTCGCTATCCTTTGTAACCAATTAGTCCGTCCCGATGCAGAGCTGAACGGCGTGTGCGCAGCTTTTTATTTATTAGCATGCATTACTCTCACAGTTCTCATTGTCAGACTTCTCCGACCACAGAGCGCCATCTAAGCCTAGACAGGGCGGGCGTGCTGGGAACACGGCTGCACTCACACAGCAACTGCAGCAGCATCTGTTTGCAAATTCTCCTCTCAAAAAGCCATAGAAATACTGAAGGGTTGGAAAGGAAGGAGAAAGTGGGTCGTTGAGGAGATAATAAAAGTAATTAACAGAGTGGCCAGCCCTGGATGCTGCTCCTGTGCTAGTGTTGAAAAGTGACTCAACTCTCTTGGGGTCCCCTGGACGAGAAGTGTGATGTTCCCCTCAGTGGTGGGGTGTGTTTGTACAGGGCGAGCTGGGTCTTTTTGGAGCCTGGGGCCATGCCTAGCCATTGCTATCACCCAGACAATGCTGCAGTCCCTCCTGGGCTGGGAGCCTTTGAAGCCAGGCCTGAAACCTCACCCAGAGAGCTTGTGGCGCAGGGCAGAATTCAGCCCTTTGTCTGCCACCGCTTGGCCTCCCAGCAGGAGTCCGGCCCTCACCAGCTGCTGCCAGGTGTCAATGGGGCTGAACGCTCACGGCATGATGTCATTATGGAAATGGCTTCAGTTGTTTAACCCACAGCCGCTCAAGCAGCAACTCCGCTGCCGTGATCAGTGCAGGTCTATTGATTTCAATGGGCCCAATGTAGCCAGGGGGCGGCCAGGTGTCACACTGCCGCAGCACGGAGGATGGCTGCGACTTACCCCAGGTCTGAGTTGGGTCAGCGTCACTACCTTGCATCAGACCACAAAGCCAACACCTGCATAATGCTTCGATTGTTTACAGCTGACTCCCGGGTCGCAGAGCTGACACTGCAGTTCCTTCTGAAAGTCAGTCTGAGGCCCCCCCCCCGCACTTTACAGAAAGCCCCGACTGACCCCCTGCCTCTCAGCTCACACACCTGACAAAAACCACAGGACATTAACAAAATAACGCCCCCGCCCTCACCTGCAGGCTAAAGCAAAGGCCTTGCACAGAGCCTAAGTGAGTTCAGCCATCAGAAATCTTCCCTCACTAGCCAGAGACACACCAGAGCTGCTTCTGCGGCCCCAGAGCTGAGGAAAACCCCATGGCTGCAGGTGCTCCTGGTGGATTTACTGCTGCCTCAGCTCTGCATGCCCCGAACTCTCCCTATGCATTTCAGCTACTGGATGCCCCCCGCGGAGCACGCAAGAGTTGTCAGCTCCTCTTGTGGGCTCCCTGCATCCCACCAACCAGCCCTCGGTCACTGAGACCAGCCCAAGGCTGAGCAGCCTAGTGAACCAACGGCATAAACAAAGCCAACCTGGGCCAGGAGACTAGGCTGGACGAGCTTCCTCTTATGTTTTGTGTTCTGGGTGTATGGTCTCTTGCACATCACTGCGTGAATTCACTGCTCTGCGGGGTGATATTTAAATCCCTCCACACACCTACCCAGGGACTGTTTACGTAGAATCAGCTTTTAGCCTCTTGAAAGCACAGCCATGTTAGTTAGGTTGCAACCCATCCCACAATCCCATCCCACCAGCTTTCTACTACAATACATCAACTGGGGGCCTTCTTAAGTTAAGCCTAAAATTAAGTCCCTTAATGATGCATGCAGATGTAAGGACATTTCTAATGGTGAAGGCTTTGCAGCATGATCGGTGGAGAATGAAAGCATTTGACTATGAAATATCACAATTCTCTGAGGACTCTTTTCATTTCAGAGCTAACACCTTCTCGTGTCGCCAGATAGAAACTTCATCATGGGGGGGAGAGAAGGGGAAACATTTGAGTTTCCATCCGGAGGGATGCTTTCTGTCACCGTTTCAGAGAGCTGGAGCAGAGTCCATCATGCAGCAGCCATGCGGGATCAATGTATGAATAGATATTCCGAAAGCAGCGGCGGGCCATGGGCTCATTCAGGCTGAAACTGACTACATTTCAATGTGCTAATTCTATGGTTTTGACCTTGAAATATAGGGCACCCTGGCACCAAACTGATCTATGCTGATTCTCTAGAGCATTAACTGGGTCGTTGCATGGGATGACCATTAAGAAGATTAAGAGAGCATGGCCATGTCTTTGGTCAACACAAGTTACCAAACTTTGATCAGTGCAAGTTACATTGGTATAAAGCCGCCGCAGTTAGCATATCCCCTGCGCCCACGTGTGCTCTGAGCTTGGCATTATCAGTGGACACGGATGGGTCACAACCTATTAATATTGCAGTGCTTGTTGTACATTTACTAATATTGCGCATGTTTGTCACTCATCCCATGAGTTATGTCACACTGTACGGTAACAAGCAATTGGTTGCTTTCAGAACTAGGCACTCTGCAGCATATGCTATGAATTAATAAAGATGAGTTATCTTCCAAATAATAGATTTTTATTCAGTAACAAAAATCAGTGCAAAGAAAAATCTCTGAAATTTAAAAGCAAATACATAAAAAACTTAAAAAATTAATAGAGCAGAACTTATAAAGGGAAAAAATCATTCATGTCCATCGTACCTACACATACACCAGCAACTCCCACTGAGTTTGATTACAACAGCATTGACACTAACTTTCATAAGTATGGGGGTCCTACATAATCATATATATGGGTGAGGGGGTGTATCTATAACTGCAGACAATATCTCAAGAATTGCAAAGCAATTTGTCTTATACACTGGCTTTATCAGCACTGGGATTTTGAAAAATCATCCAGTTGCTGCGAGACATTAAATGAGATGATAGACAGTCAGTAAACGAAGGCATCTTGTTTTTCCCTGAGGATTCCCATCCATCTACACGCACACTGAGTTTATTAAGGAAGCAGAGATAATTCAGGTAAATGGAAAGCTGTCTGCAAGTCCCACTAACTGCGGCAAATTTCCCTGAAGCAAGACAGGGAAGGGAGAAGGAATGCACACAATAGTATAAAGCATGGTTATGCTCAGACAAGTGTCTAGCGCTGGCTTTGTGGAGATCCATATTTCTTGTGTCTTGATGCTTTCCAGATCATATGTGCTCATTTGGGACCAGATTTGGATTCCCTTCCTCAGAGATAGTGGCACCTCATTCGACAAACAGCCCTAGTTAATTGAATGGGGATACTTGTGCCATAAAATGCTGCTCCAACCGATTAAGAATATTAGAATCTGAGCCTTTACAATCTGACCTATTTTGTAACTACCCCCCTGCAAACTAGGTTTGAAAGCTAGGTTCTCTCCAGCCTACTCAATGTGATGGGGCCCCCATGGCACAACCTGGATATGCCCTATACCCGGTTCTGCAGAGGCGAATCTCACAAAATCAGTGTGACAAGTGACAGGCACCTGAGGGGTTTCTGTCCTCAGGACAGCAGAATTAACATGGGCTATTTGCTGCCTGCTTTCAGCACAGAGCATCTGTTCCCCAGGTGATCAGGGGAATGACACTTTTAGGCTCTTCTATTTTCACAGGAGATCTGGGATGGGGATGAGAGGAATGGTTTTGGGGAAGTGAGTGCCCAGCCTCTCAGCCACCCTCCTTTTCCCAGGGGTAAAAGAGGAACCCGGCTTCCCACCAGTTTAAACCACTCTTTCTGTGGTTTACTCTCAATAAATGCCTGGGTCCGCTCAAAGCCATCAGCTAGAGATGCCAACTCATCCACAGTCTTCACATTTTTGTCCCATCAACACTGCTTCACATCGCTTTTACATATGCTTAAGAAATGCTGCTGAGCAACGAAGGCAAACATTTCTTCAAAGCTTGCATCTCCTTTTCCCCTTTCACTCTTTGTATCTCCAGGTTAATCTGACATCGCTTCAAAACGGTTTCTTTGAATTTAGAATAATCTAAAGCACCCTGAATAGGCATTTCATTGACTCTAGCGAGAGCTTTACCAGTTAGCTTTGCAACCAGAGTGGGGATTCTCTTGTCATCAGCATCCTCATGAATCACACACAGCCTCTCAAAAGTAGTGACATATTCTGCAGCTTCTGCTGTCTCTTTTCCTAACACCTGCAGTCTGCACAGCTCCAGATTTGCAACTGTCGCTTTCACCCATCTTCCTGCTTTTCCTGTCCCTATTTCCCTTTCCCCAAAAAAGGAAACAGCAAGTAACAAAGTGGTAACCTTCTCTTTGACTGTTCTCAGCCACCACCCTTAAAATCCCTGCACCAGTGCATGAAGTGCAAATCTAACTCAGAATAACAAGCTGGACACTTCACCTTGCTCACCGCACCATTGTGGCGGGGTCCCCAGGGTGCAGCCTGGACTGTGGGTCCGCGAAGCCCTTCTAACCCGCCAGCCTGGGCTGCCTCTCATATTGTCATTCTGCTGTCAGGATACAAACATCTGACAGGCTCTGCACTTGCACACACACCCACAGGCAGGGACACACTCGATTGTGTTACATGAATGCTCTCCCAGCCACTCATGAACCAACAAAAGAGAAGCTCCAGCCAACTCCTCCAGCTCCTCAGTCTTGCACCCCAGAACTGTACCATCTTGCACCTGTCAGAAGCTTGGCCAGTGTAAGTTCATTATCCAGTTTGCCACGTCTTCAGAGGAAAGTGGATGCAGCAGCCTTTGTAACCTGAGCAGATTTCCCAAGCACTTCAAAAAACACTGTTTTAGGTAAAATATAAAACAGATTTATTCACTACGGAAAGGTAGATTTTAAGTGATTATAAGTGGTAGGCATAAAGATCAGAGCTGGCTACTTAAGAAACAAAAGTAAATTCACAGTCTAAGTTCTGCAAACTAAACAGGATTTGAACCAAGCAGTGTCTCACCCTGACAGATGGTATAAACAAGTTGCAGATCCTCAAAACACAGGCTGGGACTCTTTCCCAACCTGGGACCACCCTCCCCCAGTTCAAAGTCTTTGTCCTCCAGATGTTCCTCTAGATGTTGAACTGGGGGCGGAGAGGGGAGAGAGAGGCCAAGTGATGATGTCACTTCCCCTCTTTTATATTTTCTTCCAGCTTGCTAGAAAGATCTTTGCTGTGATGTGTGTTAGCCCACCCCTATGGCATACATGCCTCCTCCAAGAAGTTTCCAGGATCATGGATTGTGTTCTTGATGGGTGCTCATGAGCCATTCATCGTCAGCTGGCCAATAATGTCTACTTCATTGTTGTACTTAAAAGGCTGGCTGTGTGTGTTCCCTACCTCACAACATATTTCAGTAACACACACAGCAATACTTCATAACCTCACATGCAATGATAGCACAAACAATCCAAAAGGATATTGTTGTTCAACAGATCAAGACTTTTTAAATGATACCTCACAAGGAATGCTTTGCACTAAACATATCATAATCCTATCAAAGTTGTGAATATGGAGATTTCAGGTGCTACTCTGAGGTTCAGTGTGTCACACTCATCAGCTCAGGTTGGCCAGCCAGAAAGAGGTTTCTAGGCACGTCAAGAATTGAGGTAACTATCCCCAGGACCATGTATGTAGCAACAGCATCTATTAGACACTGACTAAGAAAACTACACAGCAAAATTTCATCCAGCCAGTCAAGATTAAATATTTCAGGAGTAACTCTATGTGTCCAGCAATTATGGCACCGAGAGCTGTGTACCAGAGATTAAATTCACATTAGACTGAAATGAGAACAAAGAGTAGGAGTCTTACAAAACAGGGTAGGGGAGGAACTGAAACTTGGCAGTTAATGTGGAAATGCTCAACCTGCTTGATGAAAGCTTAAGGAAATGGGCGGAAACATTCCAGGACTAAAAAGCCTCTCCAAAGAGCACAGATAAGGCCAACCAAGGAAAGAAACATATTATTTCTGTGTGCTGAATGCCCATCTGATTATGTACGTGTGGGCGTGGGCATGTGTGTGTGTGAGGGAGAGACAGACCCACTCTTGAGTGTGAGTTACAGGTCCTCTTCTGTGCTCGATCCACACAGGATGAGTCTGTGGTTGGTACAGCTTCCAGCTAGGAGACTGCGGGCCTGACCCAACACCCTTCAATGGGAGTTTTTCCATTGACCCCTAGAGGAGCCCTTTGGGTCCTACTGCAACAGAAAGAAACATTGGCCTTGATGGCTACCCTCCCTATCCTTCAGCAGAGCTTTAACGGGAACAAGCCCCCCACTCAGGCCCCGCAGGAAGGGAAATAGAAGCACGCCAGCAGGAAGAAGAGGGCCAAGCTGGGGCAAAGAAAGAAAGTGATGCAATCTCTGCCCTGGATCATGACACGTGATCTGGGTGTGGGGGTGCCCTGGCACACGGGGAGGAGGGGGCCTGAGCGGGAGCTGCAGGGCTGGTGAGAACAAGGCGATCTGTGTGAGTAGCTGGGAGGGGGCGTGGCCTGCTATAGGCACACCTCCCTGAGAAGCCTTTCATCCTTTCTACGTACGGTACCGTAGGCTGGGCTTTAAGGGTCTGCAGCTCCCACGGTGCATCACTGGCACAGCACTGAGCTTCCGGGGTCAGGGACTGCTGCGGGGGGTCGGTGGCCTCACTTTGCTGGGGAGGGAGCTGGAAAAGAGCACTGCCGCTCCCCTTCGGGCTGGGCCGAAGAGCAGCTGCAACTGAGCCCAGCTGTTCAGTTGCTGCGGTTGAAGACATACAAACAGGATTAAGACTGCCCTACAGCTGACAGCTTGTCAGCGCTGAGCCTGCCTGGCTCATGGACACCTTCTCTGCTGCTAGGCACTGAGGCCAGAAGCTGAGGGACTCTTGGCTGTCCAGCAGCTCTCAATTTGGCTTACAGACAGTTGCAGGAAGAGCTAGTTACCCCCTGGCTATTGCTCTCTAATGTGACAACTGCTACTGCCAGCTAGTGTTCTGCAACCGAAGCTAGCCACCACACAAAACCCCCTCACTCCTTCTTCCACCTGGACTGCTTTGGCCGGACGTAGAGAGCGCTGCTGACCTGCGCTCTGGCTCGCCCCACAAGCGGGGCCCACGACTATCAGCGTAAGGGACCATGCCCAGGCAGGGACAAGGTGGAGCTGCGTAAAATGCCCAGAGTGTTGGTTAGGTTTACGGTGCCACTTGCTGTTGAAAGCTGCAGTCATTCGCTGAGCAGTTACAGCTCCACCTGCTGATCTAATATCGACAGAACACCTCCCTCTCTATAAATCATCTGCATTTTCTATTGCATGTTGTTAGGGTAAATGTTAAGTAACATGGTGTTGGTTTTAGTTGGGGAGTTTACTGCCTGCATAAGATCCCTTCTTTAGATTTTTGTACGCACAGCTGCACATGGTGCCTATCTAGGCAGAGGCCCTGCCGACTGTAAATTTTCACTGGAGTAAGAGAGCGACTACAGCAGGGTGACTAGAGGATTCACAGCTAGTTCCCCACCCCAGATGGGACCCCCAGGATAGCCATAATCCATAATGACATAAGGCACCCAGGTGAATGTTGCCTGCTCTTGAGTAACCCGGGAAGGAAACGTTGGTTTCAGGGTCAATCCTTCAGAATTGCTTCAGGCCCTGTTTCTCATGGGGGACTTCAATCACCCTGACATCTGCTGGGAGAGCAATAGAGCAGTGCATAGAATCATAGACGATGAGGGTTGGAAGGGACCTCAGGAAGTCATCTCATCCAACCCCCGGCTCAAAGCAGGGCCAACCCCAATTAAATCATCCAAGTCAGGGCTTTGTCAAACCAGGCCTTAAAAACCTCTAAGGCTGGAGATTCCACCACCTCCCTAGGTACCCCATTCCAGTGTTTCACCCTTCTAGGGAAAAGGTTTTCCTAATATCCAACCTAGACCTCCCCCACTGCAACTTGAGACCATTGCTCCTAGTTCTGTCATCCGCCACCACTGAGAACAGCCTAAGGGTCAGCAAAAACAATTCTGAAAACAGAGACCACTTGCATTGATTTCTGCTTTTATTTCAGGGTTCTGCTGGAGTAAAATGGTGCTGTCCAAAATCACTGGCACATGTCCACACTGTGGTAAATGGAACAATGATACAGCAGACTACTGATATTGCATCTCGGGGAGTTGGGTATGAGCATGTTTGAGATCTTATCTTTGCAAGGGCAGTGATCATGAATGAAAAACCAGCACACAGCATTCTACAACTGTATCAAGAAGAGTGTTTTTAATCCTACAGAAAGAGTCAGTTAAGAGAATGGATGCTTGACAGGTTGGTAATGAAGTCTAGAGCAATTGCCTCCAGGTCACTGGCTCAAATACATGTCAGCGGTACCCAAAAGCAACTAGCATATTGGGCTTGATATAGGAATCGTGGGCTGAAATTCTCTGGGCTGTGCTGTGCAAGAGGTCAGATGAGTTAATCACGATAGTTCTTTCTAGCTTTAAAATCTCTGACTCCTTGGCAGGTTAGTAGGTAACATGTTGAATGTAAAATCAGCTGGTGGCTTAGATACAATTGCTAGTGGATAGGTAGTTGGCCTAAGCAGCAAGAACAGGGGTTGAATAGTGCATGCAGACTGAATTACTCTCTCTGTGGCCCCATTTGAACAGGGAGGAGGCATGCTGGAAGAATGGTGCGGGGAAGCCTACATGACTGCTTTGCATGTTGAACTCTGCGGTTACCTATTCTGTAAACAAATCCCGAATCCTGGCCTCCCACCTCAGGAATCTGCCACATTGCAGGGCACTGAAATGCACTCAGTTTAATGTATAGAGGGAATGAGATCTGAATCCAAGGACATGGAAATGAGACTGATCAATGAAATTCTCTGCTCAGTGCTATTTTCTACTTACTCTGCTTCAGAGTAAAAGGAGATCTACCGCAACAAGCCACACCGACATTAATTTGTTTCCACCAGCTAAAAGTTATGAACAAATGTAACAGTTGAAAAAAATTGGCTCCAGCTTTAGCTTAGAAACAAACAAACAAAAAAGAAACAGAAGCCACTGCAGATCTTGTACAGCGAGTGGAGATTCTGCCCATTGATAATTTAGCAGACTGACCAGAAAAATAGATTATTTTTATTAAATGAAAATAACTACAAGAGCATTTTAATTAAATTCCCACCTGGGTATTGAAGCAGATGAAAGAAAGTTGCCTCATGAATGATCAGGCAAAAGGCCAGAAGCCAAACACCATGAATAGGGTTGTTCTCATTATGAACCGCAACACTCATCTCATTTACTTTAGCTTTAAGTGCCCTGGGAGGGCAGCAGGGGGATGTTATGCCTGCTGAAAGCAGATGGAAAGCACTGCCCTGATAATGTAAGGATTACTTAATCCTGCAAACACGCAGCAGCAAGACACACACAGTCTCTTCATTGTACTGCGGAGGTTTATCATTGTTCCAAGGATACAATACAGGAAAGGATTTGCAGATAAGGGGCACGCCTTCCTTGCTTCTTCCGGGATAGACACTGGGTGCAAGGTTCATTTGTTGCACAGTAAAAGACTGAACGTGGCCAGGCTCTTGGTGTGTCTAAGCCACAGGGTCTCCTGTGTGTCTTTAAAACAACAGACATTGCAGAGACAGAGACTGCCAAGGGGTCCTGGAAATGATGTATTTTTTTCATCTAATGGATGCCACTTAAAAATGACGAATACTTTCAGCTGTGCCCATTGACATCTCTAAGTTACACGGGCAGTTTGGGGGAAACCAAAGGCCAGCGAAGGGAGTTGGCGCAGATCGTCAGAGGTATTTAGCCACCTAACTCCCTTTGAAATCAATGAGCGTCAGAGGCCTAAATTCCTTAGAGGATGTGGACATCAGTTTTCTAATTTCTCTCATTCTATTTTGTAAAGAATTTAAAATGTTAAGATCATTGTTACGTTTTTTTAAAGCAAATTCCACCCTGGAACAACAATGGAACTCTTATTAGCCCTCCTTTCAGTCCCTGATCTTCAAAGGGAGGACGTTAATGAGAAGAATCCATCAAAGGGACTCAATTAAATGAATATTCTCAGCTCTGCTGCAACATCTCCTATGGAAGAACTGTCCATGACTTCACCATTGCTCACACGGTCAGGCCCATCCCAGAAGGATGAGAACTCACAAGAGAAGGTTGGAGGAAACAGAACAGGGATTTTCATTGGAGAGGTGACCCACGGGTGTCAGTCTCTTTGCCTGAGCCACAGAGGACATGAGTTTGTTACGGCTGCCACACACAGGGCATGCCACTTCAGCTCAAACTGTCGAAATCCGTGCGTCTAGCTGTGAAAGTTCCTGGTTTAATCCTTGGTGTTTACTAAGATGGTGAATGTCACAGATACAGCTCAACAAAGTCACTGATGTCAAATATGGGGGTGCTGCTTCTCTCTCTATGGGACTAGCTCCAGGTTTATGGTATTACAACATCTGGACTTGCTCCCAATCCTTGTAAAGAAGTGATGGAGGAGAGGCTGGAAGGACCCCCCTAATCTTGGGGCCTGTAGCAACACACAGAGCCTATCTACAACACAAACTCTGAACCCCTGGATTCGCTTGAGCAGCCCTGCTAGGCTTCACTTATGTCATCCCCTGGGGACTGGGATGTGCCTGGTTGTAAATGCACCTCACCTTCCTGGTGTTACTGCTTACCATGCACTCTTACGCTGGGTCCACACTGACGGCGGCAAATTCGCCACGGTCACATCGATTGCTCTGGATCGACTGCGCGGTCTGTGTAGACCCGCTCAGTCGATCCATCAAGCGATGCAGGAAAACCACCCCGGGAAGTGGCGTAGCGCTGCGTCGAGGGGAGCGCTGTTCCCGTCGGCACAGCGCAGCATGGACGCCGCGTGGAGGAGACGCTGCCAAGTCGATGGGTGATACACGAGTGATTGACATCACTTGCGTACCTCCCGTCGACTGCCGCCGAATCGCCAAGGTCAGTGTAGACCAGGCCTTAGACAGAGTCCTGACTTCAGCCTCTTCTCTGGATTCCTCCCAGGGCCAGATATCACTTTCAGTGTGATGAGGACTACAGTTCTTTGCAATCCACTCAGGTGGCTGTAGCAGGAGCAGTACTCACTCAGCCAAAGTACACACATTCCTTCAAAACATCAGAACGCCCTTTAGTCACATAATAAATGCCTCCGGGGTTGGTCTATTTTGTACGGCTCCATTTGACAGCTGTTGCAAGGGGCTGGTATTCACTTACAGGTATTCCCCTGGTTCCTAATTCCTATTGGTATTCCCAATCCCAGAATACACACACATACAGAGAAGCTGAATATTTTTGCTGCAGTGATCAGCAGTGAAATAGTTACTGCTGACATTTAGATTGTCGTCACTAGGCTTCAGAGTTAACAGCCCTCTGAGGTGTGACAGTTCACATTTCCCAGCACTATTGTTTTGGGCACTCCATCTGCAGCCTCACTGATCAGTTCACATTCAGAAAGGTTTCTTTGCAACCATAAAATCGCAGATGGGGTCCCCAGGATTATGCTCATTTATGTGCCACACCCTGATTATTGCTGACATGAGTGGTGTTATGCATTGGCTTTCCTCTGAGGATAAGTGAGTTAACCTCTGTGAAGAACTCAAAGTTGCACAGTGCTTTTAACCTGATAAACTCAATCCTAAAATGACTGGACATGTTTTTGCTCGAATTCTCTGCTTTAATTAGCCTGTTTCTTTTTCTTAGACCAGCAAATAATTTAACTAACCAGGCTGGTTTCTGACCCTATTGATCCACACAGATTAAATAGGTTTGTCACAGTCAAGTTACCTAATCAGTTTCAAGTCATTCAGTCATTTCAACATGATTTGAGGGGGAATGTTGTGTATGTGTGTTAACCTGGATGTTGCCCTAGATATTATAGTTAAGCGCAATTCAATACAATAGACTGGATTAATTTGCACCAAAAACTCATTTGAATCAAGGTTTTAGTACTTTGTAGGCAGAGTAGAAAAGTGAAACACACTTTCTGTATCTTATGCTCTATCACGACTACAAGCTACACCAGAAAGATTCTTCTACCAGAAAGCAGTGATTTCTCAAGTGTTATTGGAAATGGTGGCTTCTACACAAATCGCCTTACTAAATCACCCCATTTGCTAATCCTGCCACCAGCTTGACACAACTGAATGCAAATGCTCTCGCTTTGCAACATTATAAATGCTAAGGAGCGCTCATGCACTCCTCATGCTGGCAATGAAGAGATTTTTCTTGTACATTTGAACGTTTCCCCACTTTTCTGCAGTGGCATTCAGCAAGATGAGGAATGCATCTTATTAAAATCACTCCCAAGCCCAGACAGCAGTGCGAGTAAACTGCTGTAAAAGGAGGCATACCAGCAAGAGAATCAGCCAGTTCACAGCGCCGAGAGATCGTAATGGCTTCAGACAGGGAGCCCGCTATACCGTACATCATTCCTGACTGCATTAATGGCGGGATTTGTGAAAGTTAACAACACCTACCATCATCAGTAGATCTCCAGGTGCTGTACAGAGGAGGTCAGGATCATTGCCCTCACTTTACAGACGGGGAAACAGAGGCACAGAGCTGGGAAATGACTTGTCTAAGGTCACTAACCGGACTGATGGCAGAGTTGGAAATAGACCCCACGTCTCCTGAGTCCTATCCACTGGGCCATACTGCCTCCCATAAAAATAACCACATACCTGCTCTTTAGGTGCATATAACAGGGGCCCAGATCCTGTTCTCCTTTCTCAGGCAAAGCTCCCAATTGCATCCAGAGACGTTTAACTTGTCTAAGGGGTAAGTAATGGAATCTGGGCACCGACCTGCCCCTTTGACAATCCCAGCTTTTGGGATTTGTGCCCCTCATAACAGGAAAACAGAGTGTTCAGGGATATAAACATCTGCGGCTGTAAAATTGGGCCCACAATTATTTGCATCTGTCATTTGTGGACTCAGAAGGGATCCTCAGCAGGTATAGATCACGGGGTAACAGAAGACCTTCACTGGGGAAGATATGGTCAACACATCTCCTCCCCTATGCCCAACACATCTTGCAGTATATCAGCAGCAGTCACACAAGGCAGACTTCAGCCACACTGTCAGATATTGACCCATACCATTCACAGCTCTAGGGAGAGAAGGCTCCAGGCAATCCACAGTAAATTAGCTATCAATAAGGTGGTCCTATAGCTATATTTATATGCCAGCAGTCAATAGTCTCCCATCTTCCAAATAAATCCTTTCCTGCAGACTATACTGATTAAACTAGAAAAAAGAACAGATAAAGCAAGCTGACAAAGTGGAGCACAAAAACCATCTTTCTTTCAACAAAGCCATCAGTAACCCACCTACACTGATATTCTTTTCAATGCAGAGACGTTTTCAAAGTCAGTAAGCCCCACATGAAATCTGCTTTTTTCTTGCATCTATATGCACACACCATGTAATTCTTTATATGCAGCATGGGAAAGCAAATAAATAAATGCTTCAGTGATCTTTCGTTCTCAGAACCCAATCAATGCCTCCCACTCAGCACTGGAAGATGAGGGTGATGGAGGCAAAACATTCCATTAAGGAATCATATTTCATTTCTGGAGGAATTTTATCATTACAGGTGTTAAGAAATAATTATTGTAAAAATATGGTTGAGTCCCCTTAATCATAATATTATAAGCTCTTTTAGAGCTAATTAGTCTTCATTATTGTTAGCTAATTCATTATGTAGATTGAACTAAAAGCATAAAAAAATAAAAAGATATCTCGCAGTATTATTTTGGGGAACTTGATGAATCCTGGAGCAAATTATAAGAAAAATATCCTCAACACTGAGACAAAGCAGAAGTTCACGGGACTCCCAGGTTTGTGCAGAATACACTTTTGGAGCCAGATTATTATTGTTCATTGCTAGTAATACATAGGCTCGGAAAGAATGGGTTTTTATCGGTAAATGTCAGTGAATATTGATTTCACCACACACGCACAATCCGATGAAACAATATTTCCATTGATAATAATTGAAATTTACAGACAGACAAAGTAAAAACAAACAAGCAAAACCCAACAAAAAACACTGCTTGAGAACTTATTAGAGTTCGATTTAAGGACATTTACTTTGTCTATTTTGATGTGACAGTGACAATTTGTGTTTAAATGGTTATAAAGGTTTAAATTTTGAATCTCAACATCTCGTGTCATTAAATAATGACTGTCTGCTTCCGCACCATCCAACCCCCGCCCATAACTTCTCACACCTGTGAAAACTGACATCAATAAAAAATTTTAAAATGCTTCAATATTATCTCTCATAATTATAAAAAATAAAAATCGAATTCTGCCAAGGCTAGTAATGCAATATCACCTCCTGGCTTCAGCCCCAGTTAGGGTCCCATGCACTGGGAGCTGGACCAGAGGTGACCCAGGCCTGCAGATAGTAGGGGTACGGAGTGAGGGCGGCCAGCTTCAGTTGTGTTACTGAGCATGCTCAATACGTGTGAGCATGCTCAGTACAAGCCAAGCAGCAAATCTGGGGGGATGCGTGACCCCCCATAACCCCTCTGCCCAACGTGTTGCCTCTGAGCTGGACAAAGACGCTGTAAGAGAAAATCCTTCCCCAACGAGCTGACTCCATGAAAGCAATGGCACTTCGCAGCAGCTTTCAAGGTTGTGAAATTGGTTTTCATTCCGCATTGCAGCAAAGACGTAACCTTTCGTGAAAGCAGCCCTGTGTTGAAATTAGCTTTCCCAGTTCAGTAAAAGGGTGCGTCTCTCGCCGTCTGGGGCGGGGGCGCCAAGCGCACGCTGCTCGCCTGGCTGGTTCAGAACAGTTTTGCATCCTGGATCATTCGGAATCATGCACACCTGGGACTTGAACCTTGCACGTGTAACTAATGTTAAAATAGCTAGGGGAGGTGGTGTGATATAAGTAGGTGAGCATTATCAGGGCATGGTACCGACAGGGCTGTGTATTTGCTTATGGTAGGCCGATGGGTAAGATGTTGGGATTGATTAAACCCTGCAGGGCCAAGGCCTGTAAAACACTTAGCTTAGCCAAAGAGAGCCTCAGGCCTGAATTAGGCTGGCATGACCAGCTGACTGATAAATAATCTTGTAGCCCTAAAATGTTCTGTTATAGTAAAGAGATGTGCTAATTGCTGAGATTTAGAAAATACATACATTGCAACCCATTAAAGCTGGCTAGAAGATTGCGGGGATTTTTGCAGACACAGGGTGTCAGCTGTGTGCTAACCAAAAGTTGGGCTGCGAATGTCAAAGAGCAGCAGGGCATTGAACAAGTTAGCCTATGAAAAACGGGGTGCCCCCCTGCGGTGTGGAAGCACCAATAACAAAAATCCTACATGAATAATTCTGCATCCCAGCTGGTGTCAGGAGAACGCTTTACACAAGGGGTCACCTGGCCAGTGCGCAGCGGGAGACCTCAGCGTGACAGCCTCTGGTGAGGATGATGAAGATAATGACTGACACACTGGGGTTCCTAAGCCAGGACATACGGGAGTGCTGCAAGTACCCGTCTGTAGTCGCCCTGTCTTCAGTTCTATTGCTGTGTTCGTGGCCTTGTTTATCTGCCACATGCTGTTATCAACGAATGGCCATACAATCCATTGAACCTGTTTTTCGCATGTCCCTCCGGCCTCTCCTGCTAATGATATTGGCATAATCTTCACGAGGCTGTAACCCCTCAGGAGGCCGAACCACTGTAGCCACTGTGATCTGTGGTATCAGTCTGTCAGCCATACCTAGTGAATCCCGCAATGCCCCAATTAGAGACAGTCACCTACATCCCAGGCCAGTGCCCTTAACCTCTAGAATATAGAGCCAGACCCATACGTTGTTATTATTCCCATTGTATGTTATTCCCCAGGCACAGATGGGGTGATCAGGCCTAGAGGGGGCTCTGTAACATACGCTCACCAATGTGCGGGGAGGAAAGCCTTGAGAAATTGCTTCCTTCAGCCTGGAGAGCAAAACCGAGCCCGTCTTGGCATTCAGAGATGATGAGCCTGACCCCGATTGGTCAGTGCAATTAGTCCTGAGTTATAGCAGTGTGACAGCCCAGGGCCTGGATGACGGGGGCTGTGAGTATTTTACTCCTTGGAAATGTTGATAATGATAATACCTCTGAATATCAAGAGCTCATTTCCCAGGAGCCCTGGAGCACAAGTAAATAATTCCACACCAGGAGTGTGTGCTGGAGCATAGACAATGGATCCAGCACAAAGGTGAATTAAGCCAAAAGGGAACCGTGCCGGTGCGGGGCTGGAACAGAAGAATCAATGAGTTTTTGGCTTATAAGGAAAGTGGTGATTGCCTGTGCTGTGTGGCATACACTAAGCAGCACTGGATCTATAATACAAGCACACCAGGCAGTCGCCCAGAGAAGCAAAATATTAAGGACAATGTGCCTGGGAAGGCTGGATGTTTCCTCTATGACAAGGGAAGAAAAATCCTTTGCGCCGACAATGGAGCTAAGAACTGTTGTTAATCACGGGGGTAGGAATCTATTGTCATTTAAAGCAGCTGAGATAAGAGAATATTATTGGGGCTACAAGGTCCCATTCTGCATTCAAGCAGCAATCATGCTGTCTCACAGCCCCATTTCAGAAGAGAAAATTGGCCCTCCAATCAAACTGGCTGGCAGTTTCGTTTTTACACATGCAGCTGAGCTCAGATTTTGCTTCCTGCCACCAAGTCAGTCACCCTTCCTTATCTTGGTGGGACCTGGGTTTTCTTTTCCCACCACAGAATGGTTAGCGGGGACAGTCAGGAGACACTATGCTGTCTGATCCTCCATGCTGCCTTTCAGACACATCCCAAGCTTAACTGGATCGTCAGTCCCATTGTTGTGCTAAGATGGTGCCATCAGGCATATAACTAGAGGAGGGGAGTGATTAAATGCAATTACCCTCCCCCACTTGCTCCTTGCCCTACACATGCAACCCCCCAAAGAAGCCTCTGATACGACATCTCCAGGGGAGAATTGGTTTCTGAAGCTCAGATCAATTTCCGTCGCTAAGAAGGTTCATTTTTGATTCAATAGCCGTGCCCCCTCTTTTTAAATCATCGTTGCAGGCCTATTAATTACTAGGTCTTATCATTTAGTGGTAGTAGTTTGTGATAGCACCTGCAATTTTCTAAGCCTTTTCTAGTCATTCAAGAAGGGGCAGTCCCTGCCCTAAGGAGCTAAGGATGGACAGAAAGGCAAAGAAGCAGACGGAGGTCAGGGAAAGGGAACAACCAAAAGGATCAACATGATAGGCAGCAAGGCAGGAGATGGCGGGGGGGGGGGGAATAGAATGTTTTAATGTTGGGGTAACAGTCTGCTTGCAGATGGGTTCTGAGAAGTCAAGCCATGCATAGGGGGATGAGATGCGTGGAAGAAGATACAGAGGTGACCGAGCGAGAGGCTGGCAATCAGGTGGACATGGATGAAAACATTGGTGTAGGGGCATTTACGTGGCTAATGAGAGATTACAGGGGTGTTTGTTGTAGATTTTTCTTTCTGTTAGTTTAATTTTTCACTCTGGACGCCAGTCGTTCCGTTCTGCAAAATTTCTAGACTTACCAAGAAAATGCATCATTCCAGCTTATCAGGTCAGAGAGGTGAAGTGACTTGACTGTTGCAAAGCTTTTGATAATGGATTTGAAGACTTGAGTTCATGTGCGTTATGGAGATGTTGTAATGTAATAGAGCCTCACTTCTGATCAATAATTTATCGCCTGTTTCCCACTGTTATTTTCTTTGATCATTATGCTTTTCTGCAAAAGGTGCTGGCCTCGCAAATGTTTGACAAGAATCAATTGTAATCTAATTCCATGTACAATATTATTGGGAGCACCTGGCACTTACTGTGCAGAGGTGAGCCAGTTCTCGCTGGTGGATGCAGATTTTAAAACCTCCACGGAGCTCGTCTTCTCTTCCTTCTGATCTTTCAAAATGTGTTAGCAGCACCTCTGGTTTTTTAATGCTATTTGAAACCTGAGTTCCATTATGAATGGCTCCTTCGAGCTGGACTTTCTGTTCCATTAAAACCTGCCTAATGGAGACAATAGATGCAGTTGCAGTACACTGAAGACACTGACAATTTTTCATAGTCAAGTGGCACTTCGCAGCAGAGAGCTCTGCTGTAATTAGCACTTGAGATGACCAGAGTATATCCATTTGCTGCTGATTGCTGCATGCAGTTTGAAGATTAGCTCTCACAGGCAAGCTCAGATGGTCAATAAACTCATGCAAGGGCACTTGTGGCAGGGCTGTCTTTGAAGTGCAGCACTTTCTATTGTTTTTTGCATGTGCACTTGTCCTGGCCATGGACAATGCTGTTTTCTTCTAACAATGAGGACACCTTAGTTCATTCCTACCCTCCTTCAGTGTTTCCCCAGGTAAAATGAGAAGTGTGGCCTTACAAAGGACTCAATACAACCCAGGACGCTGCAGAACTGTGCTGCTGCCTGTCTCCTGAAGTTTTCCACCCTATTTCCAGGCTTGCTACCGCAGCTTCACGGGCCAGTGCATCTGCTGCTTTGCTGCTCCATCATTACCACAGAGCTTTCCTTCACCCAACTTATGTAACAGGCATTTGATGTTGTTTGCAGGTTAGCAGACATGGGGGATGGAATGGCAATCATAACAATGTAATTTGGCATTTTTGGTGTGCAATTTTATGATTTACAGGGTGGCCGCACGTAAAGCACAAGCCTCTGGTTGGCTGGTGAGCTTACTTCTCTCTGAGAGGGAGTTGCTTGCGCAGAACATGGCTTCATCTACATACCTAAAGGTGCAGTCTGACAAATGAAGGCACAGGGGCTCACTACTCGGGGTGGGTAATATATTGATAGTTTTTATGAGTCTCTTTTGTTTCCTTCCCTGTTGGCCAATGTTTCATGTATTCATTTGTGGCGCTTAGATGTGCAGCTGTCACTCTGCTTGCTTATTGCTTTTATTACTTACAAGTGATAGCATGATTACTTTAAATAAAAAGATTTTCAGAAGAAAACAAATGACCTTACGGTTCACTGATCCATGTGCCTGCCGCATAATCCAATGCATTTCATGTGCAGATCAATTTGGATTAGGAATTAGTGACTTGTGTTGAAGCATATTGAAAGCAGACAATTAGAGTTCAGATAGAAACAAACACCACACAACGTATTGTGGTTCTCAGAACAATAATGCATTACTCAGTCAAACTATTCATACAGGCCAGTATTCAACCTGTGCTGCCTTATCACCTGAAACTCCCCTTCTTCCTTTTCCTTCCGTTCCTACGTCTCAGAATAAACATTCCATTTTTGCTTTCATTCATGACTAGCTCTTTCAGAAAGGTTTAGGGCTTGTGTTACTCTTTATGAAGGACGTTGTCAAAGTACACTCAATTGTCTTACATTGCCTACAAAGCTTCCTGTACAAAACAAGAGATGTGTTACTTGAGCCCTCAATTGTCATGCACAATCCATGTCATCCCAGCCTCTGTTCATTTGCACTGGTGACAAGTAACAAGTTTCAAACAGTAATGATTCAAAGTGCATTATGGAACGTTTAGTGCATCATAGAAGGGATCACACAGCCAATTGGGCCATGGCAGGCTGGTGTGCTGTACGTTTACAACCTGCACTATGTCTCAATGTAGAAAAAGCTCCAAGTAGCATGACCCATCACTTACTTGCAACAGAACTGATGAGATTTTTGGGGTCCCAAATCTATCTGTGTGAGTCTAGGGGAGAGAGAGACTTTGTATAGCTTCCCCTCTGAGTGAAGATCTATTCTAATCAAAAGTGCTAACGTGTCCAAACAGGGATCTGAAGATAATTTTGGATGTAATGGAAGTAATATATGGGTGGTGTAATTTTATCATTATTAAGCTGTCACTCAAAAGCTTATTATACATGGATTGGGTGACAGATCCAAGCACAACAAGCTTCAAGGCAACAGTTCAATTACACTGAACATCAGACAGCTTGGGGCTCTGTTGAATTAGGTGCTATATATACATATAGTAATGGTTTATTGCAAAAACGTCTGTGGTTGAGGCTATGTCTTGTTCTCCTTCCATACGTCTTAAAAACAGCAATGGTAGATTTTCAAGTCTAGGTTGACAATACAATTCATTGCTTCAGGTGATGTAGAGCAGGTGGCAGAGGTCCCACTGGTATATAACTATTTCGGACATTGATCGATGAAGTGTTCCATAGTTTGGAAGTCCATTTCCACAGTCACAAATAGGATTGTGTTTCAGTCCCCATCTCTGGAGAAGGTAGGTACATCTGCCATGTGATGTTTGGATGTGATTCAAAACAGACCATATTTTCCGTGAAGTGAAAATCCACTGCTTTTTTTAGCTGGGTCCTTAATGAGGCGTTTATTCTGGATGTTGTCATCCATCTTGCTCGCCGTTATTCTTTGGGAGAAAACACTGAATCTTTGAGTTCTTGTGCTGCAGGCCAAAAAAAGTTTTCTGGATTTGAGTCAGAAACTCGGTATATTGTGTAGGTCTCAACATATTGGAAGATCCTTGTTCCCTCGAATATGATGGAACTCTTGAAGAATTCTCATGGCATGGCGAATTTTGATTGGGTGGACATGCACCAAGAGAGGAAGCCCCAGTTGTGACACAGATTTTACTGTGCCTGTAGCAGCCGACAAGACAGCATTAAGTTGAGAACTGACAAGTGATATGTGAGAGCTACATGTTGAAACAGGTGTGCAATGTTCTGCAATAGAGTAACCAAGGGCAGTGATGAATTTCATAGAGTTCTTGCATCAGTTTCCCAGGCTGACCCAGCCAGTTTGTGACTAAGATTTACATTTATCTTTATTTTCTTCTGAATAGTTTTTGGGTACTGGTGGTATGGGAGGCTTCAATCTAATGTCACACCAAGATATTTCAGGGTGGGACTGAATCTTATCTTCTGGGCACAGAAATCCACATGTGGTTCTACCCTAGCCTTTCAGTTGGTCAGATGAAATGCTGACATGACAGTCTTATTAGGGTTTGGCTTTTGTGGCCAATATAAGAAATATTCTTCCAACAATTACTCAGAGCAATGTCATCAGCAAAGGGAAATTTCTGTGATGATGTTGAGGGAAGGTCGCTGGTGTAGATATTGAAGAGGATTGGTGCTAGGACTGATCCCTTTGGTAGGCCATCATTGAGGGAACGTAGCCTGCTGACCTGGCCAGCAAGCAAAACACAACCCTACAGTTGATCAGAATTTCTTGGAAGAATATTATCGTTGCATTCTATAGGACAATTTTGCTGGCTTTCAGGTGAAGGCCTTTCCTGCGTATGCTGTCAGAGGCAGCAGAGAAGACTAAGAAAGCTGCCCCAGTCTTGAGTGTTTGCTGGAATCCCATCTCAATGTGTGTTATCAAGGCTAATGCTTGCTCAGTGCATTTGGTTACATTGATCTCACAAGCAGTGTCATCCTTGCCAGTAATGTTTTCTCCATGAGCTTGTACAATGTGCAGAGGAGTAATGTGGGTGGGTAAAATGGAGGATTACAGGTTGGCTTCCCATGGTTGGCCATACCAATGACCGTAGCCTCATGCCAGGTCCTTGAGAGGAGCTCTGAAGAATGGATATTGGAGAACGGTGCTTTCAGCCATTTCTGTCCCTGGGCTCTGGGGTTTTTAAGACATTCTGGAAAGACACCATCAGATCGTGCAGCTTTCCTGGCTTGTGTGAGTGAAAGGGCCTTATTTACCTTCCCAGCTGTGAATGGCAATGATAAGGGAAAAGCAGTGGATAGCGAGCTCTGTCAGAGCGCCCTGCACACTTTGCGCTTCGTAGACTTGCCTTGGGCGGTTTTGAGTTCCTAAGAAGCGTGTTCTTGTAATCACATCAGCTGAGACATCAGGATTTCCATCTTTCAATGCGTCTGCAGCCCCAACCTGCCATAACACCCAAGCTTTGCCACAGGAGTGAGTAAAATCCAGAGCTCCAGCTATCTTGATCCATCTTTGACGATGCACTGAATTCAGAAACCTAAGCAGGGACATTGCAGCATTCGGATCACCAGATGTTTGGTTCTCCTTTAATAGCCTTTCCGTTTCCGATTTGCAGCCTGGGGTGTATCCTTGCGGTTATTCAGATGATCTGGATTAAATGGTTGACGTTTTGGGACTTTGGTGTTATTTGGTGTTATTGATGGTGGCCTCAAATGTCACAACGAATCCAGACCAGTTTCCCTTTTAAAAATTCCATAGTGATTTGGGCAATGCCAGCATTACTGGGAGCTCAGTCCCAATGTGGACTATCGTTGGTCAATGCTGACTGTGTTGAAAGTTGCAGGAATAGTCCTGGAGGCATTCTTAGGGGTCCCAAACTGGTCTGGGGTGAGGAAACACAAATCTGGGCTGTAGTCTCTGATCCAGCAGGCTTCATGAAAAGTGCTTCTGTCTTTCTCATCGAAAATAAGGTCTTTGATGACCATTCTGCCAGTGTCTCGCCCACAGTATCATTATAGTAGCCCCACATCAGTGGTGGCTATTGAAATCACAGCCACGTATAGCCACCGGATAGGCTGTGGGTAACGTGAGAGAAGGCCTTTCTGCATTCAGGGTTTACACATTTTAGCCACCGTTATCTTGCCCATTTTTACCGAGATGGTGAAGGGTGTGGAGTTGCTCCTGTCTTCTAGCATGTCATAAGCCTCGATGCCCTGCTTGATGTACGTGATGAGGCCATGTTTTGAGTGATGGAGAGAGGCAATGAGGTTTTAGCTGGAAATACAGCAGTGTGATTGTTGGGAGCCATCTTTAATACGGGTTTCTTGCAGGGCGACGACATAGATTATGCTGTCTTGCGGAATGTGGTGCTGGCTTGCCACTTTTAGATCAGGACATTCCTTCAGAGTTCAACTGGCAAATCCACAGAGCTGGGCTGGCCCTTCTCTTAAAGTGGTTCCGGAAGGAGTCGCTCTTTGCAGGATAACCATTTCCACTGCTGTTCAATCTGGGACTTCGTTGAGCAATGTTTGGATGCCAACTAGATGACATTGGTAACACATAATAGGACAGACCATGAAAAGGTTGCCATCAGCTGCCCCGTTGCATCTTCGTCACTTGTGAATACTGCAGCCACCCTAAACTCATGCTCTTAAAGCCCATATACTGCCTCTCTCTCTCACACACACACACGCCCCTCTAGAATAGAAACACAACTATTTTGCTATATCACATGAACCCTGATGTGTGTTTTTCTACCTGCCAATGCCAGGCTGTACACTTTCCTGTCCATTAGCCAACGCATACACCCTGATTTTCACTTCTAAGATTTTCTCATTTCAAATCCATGCCTCAGGGTTGAATAT
>ML675650.1:4921900-4996139 GCA_007922155.1 Mesoclemmys tuberculata | reverse complement strand
GGGACGATGGGCTGTGCACTCAGCGCAGCGGGCCCCTAACCATGGCCAAGGATCTCGCAGGCATCCCGACAAAGGGGACTTGCACGGAGGGTTTGAAGGATGCTAAGGAGGTGGCTTGGTGGGTGGCTCCAGGGCATTCCTGCCATGTGGACAGGGCCACGCGGGAGAAAGCAGGAAGGTGCCTGCTGGAAAACGTGACAGGCGGGCGACGGGGGCTGCGTCACTGGCGGACGGGAGGCAGGAGGGAACATTTCAGTATTGACAGATGGAGGCCAGGGAAGGGCCTGGAAGGTGAAGCTGGGTAATTTAGATTTGGTGCAATGGAGCAAAGGGAGCCAGTGACGTGCGAAGAGCCAGGGCAGGGAGCGGATTGTTACTCAGACTCACAGCAT
Organism: Mesoclemmys tuberculata; assembly: GCA_007922155.1. NCBI lineage: Eukaryota > Metazoa > Chordata > Testudines > Chelidae > Mesoclemmys > Mesoclemmys tuberculata. Next base: position 4,995,747 of record ML675650.1, on the reverse strand, counting down.
GGGCTTCGGCTCCCTTTTTGCTCCAGGCGTGGCCGGCCCTCAGCAGGCACGTGCCAAGGGGCGCTGGCGTTCTAGGGGGGCCTGAACACTGGTGGATGCCGAGAGGGCCAACGGGGCCCATGCCAATTTAGGGTCCCCCCACGAGTGTTGGAACTCTGGCCCCGCCCCCTGCCCCTCCTTTTCCCCGAGACCCCGCCCCCCGGCAGGCCGGAAGCATATTCCCCCCACTTGGACCTGGCCGAGCCAGTAGCCTCAGCCCCTCTCCCCACCAACTTCCCGGGCAGAGCTGGCCCAGCCAGACCTTCTCCACCCCCCCCCCCACACACGGAAAACAGGCAGACCAGCTGCAGGCCGGGGCGCTGAAGATGCTGTGCCTAGGGGTGTAAAGTGTAAATCTGGCCCTGCTTAGACCCAGGATCAATTACCTCCCCCCTGTGGAGTCCAGGCGTCACTCATCCCCTGCCCGTTTTCCTCCATCCCACCGGGAGGGGAGGCTCCCCCTGCACCACCACCTGCCCTCTGAGCAGTGAGTGTAGGGCAGCACAGGGGCTCTGCTCCCCCCGACGGGTGCCCAGCGCACGGCTCAGGAATGCCCAAAGCCTGTAGCATCCCGACTCCTGTCTCGGAGGCTGCTTAAGGAGGTTGGTTGCGCCAGCTCTGCCCACCCCTCTGCCCCATCTGCAGCCCCACGCTCCCTCACCGGCACGTGGGGCACTTCACGCTGTGAAACAGCGGCTTGTGTTGATCCAGGTCCCTGCCCGACACACCAGCGGACTGAGGAGGACAGCAGCCCCAGGGTGGGAAGGAGTGAGACAACACACGCCAGAGCTCGGGGCCTGGACAGCGTCTTCCCCTGCTGTCGGGCTCCCTGCCCAGACCTTGCCAGCAGAAAGGGCCTGAGCCAGCTGCAGTCAATTTTCACATTGACTTCAAAGGGCTTTGGATGAGGCCCACAGCCAGCCTGCATTCGTTTTTCTCTTTTCATGACCTCCTTAGCAGGAACTGATTTCGAGCTTTTCATTTCAGGTCTGCAGAGCCCGTCTTGACACGCAATGCTGCAGAATAAACCAGTCCGTTGTCTCTCTTGGTGTTTTATGCTGCAGCCCAGCAGTGTGGGCTCTGAGTGCCTCCAGATAAACAGCCTGGGGGACAGTCAGCAAGTTCTCTCTTCCCCTTTCACTTGTGAGGGGGAAAGCTCCTGGAGACGGGGTGCCTACTGCCAGCAGGGGAGAAGCAAGCATCTAGCTGCATCCCCTGTACTGAGGGGTGAGTGATGTGATGAGACCCAGAGACTCACTGAGGGACCCGCTCTCCTAGTCCTGCTGGGAGACCTCAGTGAGGCTCCGTGGAAGCGCCCAGCAGCTATGCAAAGGCAAGGTGGGTGCCCATGGCACCGTTTCCGGGCCATCTCAGCTGGCGGGCTGGAGCACACCGTGCATGCCACGTTACCAGCGAGGAGCTGCTATTTTGGCGCGACAGAGGCACGACAGCTGCTTGCTGGGACTGCAGAGGAGCTGGGCAGGTTTCCGCCCGAGGGGTTTTGCCTGTTGTTCGTTTCTGTCCCTGCGCCAGAGAGCAGGACTCGATAAACAAATCACACAGAGCAAGTCTGCAACACCACGGCTCCTATCCTGGCTCTCTGACCTGTGAGGCCCCGAGAATCTGCTCCGCTCAGCCGAGGAGCCATGGCGTGCCCCGCTGTACTGCCACTGCCGGTGGGAGCCCCGTAACTTCATTTCAAAATTCTCCTTCCTTATCAAGCCAGGGAGGCCTGGGCTGGGTGCTGGAATAGGGATGTGGGCCTGGGGCTCGTATGTGCCTGCTTTAAGGAGGCCAGATTGGAGCCCTTCTTCCTGAGCCCAGTTCTGCTTAATGTAGGGAACCACACACACGCATGCACACACGCAGAGGTGTCGCGCACGCACGTGGATCTCCCGCCTCTTGGCAGCCTTGGCTCCTCTCCCCCTTTACACCACGCTCCACGCTACCGTGCCAAGGGATCTGCTGCTGGCTCCACCGTTTTGTTTTACCGCCCCCCCCCATAGTGATCTTTGCCATCCCTCCCATTTCTGGCGTGAGTTAGTATTAGAGAGTCCTAGAAGAGGAGGGTTGGACAGGACCTCAGGAGGTATCTAGTCCAACCCCCTGCTCAAAGCAGGACCAACCCCAACTAAACCATCCTAGCCAGGGCTTTGTCAAGCCGGGCCTTAAAATCTTCTAAGGGTGGAGATTCCCCCACCTCCCTAGGTAACCCATTCCAGTGCTTCAGCACCTGTCTAGTGAAAAACCTTTTCCTAATTCATTGGGACAAATGGGAATGCTGTTTTTATACTTGAAAACACACCATTGTTCATAAATGTATTTAGTGTGCACCTAGACTGCAATGAACCTCTTTGATCAATATAACAAGAGAGGATAATGTGTGCCTCGTTTCAGCTCTGCAACACTTCTGTGAAATTGGAATGACTTCGAAAGAAATCCACTTTAACTCGATGTTTTTGAAAAATCTCTGCTGATCAAAAGTGCAGCTTTGAACAAAGATTTGCTGCTGGTTAATATGACTTTGGAAAAAGTTGCAGGGGCTAGAAAGCCCCGATTCAAACACAGTAAGTGCCCTGGCATGGCGAGACAGACACACCACCTCCCTGAGCAGCGTTGGGCCATGGTCAATATGTCAAGGTTGACGCAGCTGTCACCCACTCGACATGGGACAGCAAGAGCCAGAGACTGTCTGAACGGACGGGAGGAGCAGAGGAGCCAGCAGACCCCTGCATAACACTCGCAGGGAACTGCTGTTCCCCAGACTCCCCGGCTGACCAGCTGCCACCGCAGGCCCCCAGACACAGCACTCAGCGCTGGTGCCTGGAGGTACAACTCGGCTGTGAATCCGAGACCTCCCCAAGGACACAGAAGTCGCTCTGGAGGCAGTGAGGACGCCAGACAGACGGGGTGCAGGGCGCCATCCCAAGGGCACCCCGGGCCCAACTCTGGAGGGGAGCTAGAACCTGTCCTAAAGGTCCCACTTGCAGCAGGGGGTTAACTCTGAGAACCGTGGCCAAAAAGGCGCTAACGGGCACCCCAAGAAGACCACAATGACCCAGACAGACAGCGGTGCTAGCTCTCTGCCGCCCACATTTATGAAGCCGCTGGGTCCTCTCCTCTAGTTAAACTAATTTCCCAGGTGCCCTTTGGTCTGTACCTCTGAACAGGACACGTCAGCTGGTGAACGCTGTCTTTTATTTGGTCACTCCTGCTTCCAACAGTCAGTGCAGTGACCAGGGCTTTCTGCCTTTGGGAACAGCCCAAGGGAGGTCTAGTTTGCCCCGCACCAAAGCGATCAGCCCATGAGCATCCCCGCTATGTAAACACACAGCCCCGCAGTCAAACAAATCCGATAATAAACACCTCTGGACTAGATCAAATATGAAGAGCGCGTGACAAGTCCCTATTTCAGGCTTTCACTTTATCTTAGCACAGCCTTATTGATTTACCAGCGCTAACGTACTGCATAGGAAACATAAAGACTCCGAGTTTGCCTGCCTGCTTTTTCTCTCTGCCTTATTTTTTAATTTCATTTTCCTGTCTTTCCATCTCTTTCTGCATTTTTCCTCTCCTCTCCCCCTTTAATTCTGGCCTCAGGGGCTTCTCCCATTCAAACCAGTGTCAGCACGATCTTTAGACAGCCCTTTGCCCAACCAGCACATCTGCACCCACAGCAGCCCGGGCACAGCCAAGTTCTCGGCGGGCTGCCAGGACCAGTCGGGGCCATGCTGCAGGGCCAGGGTCAAGAGGGGACTGCATCTGGCAGAGGAGCCCGTACTCAGGGGGTGCAGCCTTCTGCACCCCTCCTGACCCCAGCCCTTCAGCACAGCCCCTTCACTTCCCTGCACAGGGAGGAGCGAGATGGGCAGGGAACGGAAGGTTCCTCAACTACTGCTGAGTGAGTATCCCTGTGGGTGCAGGGCACCCTCCCCACCACTCAGGCCCCGGGGTGCAGGGCACCCTCCCCACCACCCAGGGGTACAGGGCACCCTCCCCACCACCCAGGCCCCGGGGTGCAGGGCACCCTCCCCACCACCCAGGCCCCGGAGTGCAGGGCACCCTCCCCACCACCCAGGCCCCGGGGTACAGGGCACCCTCCCCCCAGTACCTCAGGGGAAGAAGGCACTTCTCCTCTCCTCCCCAAGGGTACACGGCCCCCCTCCTAACCCGCCCCCAGACCCTGGGAGCAGGCTGCTCAGGAGCTGGGAATGGGGGTGAGGGTGTGGAGCTCAGGTCGAGCAGGCACAGGTGGCCTCCCAGCCCAACCGTGGTAAGAGAGGTGGACACTTTACAGCTGTTCCCAGCCCCCTGCCTAGGTCTCTGATTTGCATCCACACCCTCACGCTCATACCCTTTCCTCTGACAATCTTGGCTCTTCTCTGCTCCTATCCTTGGCCTTCCCATTCGGGACGGGAGTCCTGTGTTCGTTCATGCTGCCCTATCTATCTGGGGTCCCCCCCACTGGGCCACCACCTGCTCTTTCAATATTTCCTTTGACCCTCACCCCTACTCTGTGTCTGCAGAGACTATGTAGGAAGGACCCAGGTGAAAAACACTCGGGCCATAGCACAGGGCACAGACGTGTGCTGTCACAGTTCTCTGGTGACGACAGGTGTTTGTCAGGAGAAAGGATTCCATGGCACAAAGCCCAGAATGAGAATCCCCTAGACTAGCAGAGCCCTGTGCGGGCGCAGAAGGACAAACCCCCTTTGGGTGACAGGGGACATTCTACCGTCACTCGTTTCATATTCAGGCATCTTGCAGTGAAAATTTCAGTTAAGCACAACCTGGGAAGCCAGCAGAGAAATTAGAAGAGAGTCCTGGAACTAGAACCATCAAGAATTTTTGCTTATTTTGTCACAAAATGTTGATGCGTTGAAACCACAGTCAGGCTGAACCATCTCTTGACTTGAAAAAAATGTTTTAAAAAAAGTTTCCAAAGCCTGTCAACATTTTCCAAACATAAAGCTCGGTTTTCCAGTTTGAAACTGCATTGAATTTGGAAATTTAAACTAATTCGACGGGGGGGGGGGGAAGATAAGAAAAAGGGTCTAAATCAAAATGGAATATTTCATTGACCTGAACTGAATTGAATATTCCCCCCCCCCCAGTTTTTCAATGCATGAACATTTTTGAGATTTTGACTTTTCATCCCAGCTTGGGAGAGTGAGTTTCTTCTAACTCCCCCAAACATTTGTGGCACAAGAAAACCATTTCCTACTCAGTTGTACTGGCAATAATATGTTTTGTTAATGTTAAGCAGTAGCTCTGAGACCTAGGTGTTAGGTTTTGCTGTCATAACCCCCTCTCTCCAACACTACAGTATATGTCTCTGGAGCTTTGTTAGCGATGTTATCATATGCACTAAAAATTCAGGTCAGCAATTCTCCCTCTGTGTAATTAAAAAGCAGTTTGCATTTTCATATCTGGCCTCTAATCAGCCCCCCTCTGGCTGTCTTGTCATTGGCTCTCACCAATTGAACAGGGCTGGGCCCGCTAAGTTCTTGGATAGAAAACCTAGGTAATACAGATAAGGATTTGGGGGAATTTCCTTCAGGCTCAGAACAGAGCCAATGGCCCAACATGAGACAGAGGAGAGAAGAACGCTTCTCGTGTTGGCACCATCTTGCAGGGGAAATAGTCATTCCTAGCTCTTTGCATCTGTAGATCTCACAATGCCTCAATTTTTTAAAACATATATCCTCACAACCCCCCTGTTAGGCACAGCAGTGTTATTAGCCCCAGTTTACTGGGAGGGCACCGAGGCTCAGTCAAGGTCACACAGGAAGTCTGAGAAAGCAAGGAATTGAACCACACACTCCCAAACTGAAGGCTGGGGCACTAACCAATTGGCCGAATGCCAGAGACTGACTACATGTGGTCATGAAAGAGCCCATGGCCCTTTCCAGAGAACCTGAGGCATTAACCTCCATGTCCCAGACATTTCCCAGTGCAGGTCATTGCATTATGCCTGTCTAAAACTCCCAGCACAGTTTCAGTTGGACTTGGTAATGAAATTTAATTATTGTTTTAAAAAGTTGAGCGGCTACAGAACGGCTAGCGATGGCTGTATTTCCAGGATGCATAAAAGAATCCCAGCAGACATCTCAACAAAGAGAAAGAGAAAGTACTTTGGGATTCCCCACAGTGATATGCACCACCTGAAATGCCTGCACTGGCAATGCTTTCATTCTCTACTGATGCAGTACGGCACCGCACGGGAGAGGAGCCTTCAGGAAATCTCGGCCCCAAGGGCAGAGAGAACAATTTTCTGCCTTATTACAAGTTTGATGCATATCCAGCTTTGCTGTACACCAATCATTGTAAGAATAATGCTAATATGAGCTACTGGAGTTGCTCCATCAGGTATTTATGGTCAGTGATTTAGGCTAATTTCACAGGCACGTTCTCCTTTATACACTTAATCTCCAAAGCCTGGTCAAGTAATTGCTTCTTCAGAGGACAGGGCCACGGTCTTGCCCTGAAAAACAACTTTTTTGGGGGAGGCACTGGAGTACTTCAGTAAAACACCCCTGGATGAGAACAGGAGCATTTTACACCCGCCTGGCACTGGTGTAAACGTCAGCACATGATGCAAGGCAACAGAATCAGGCTCCTAGTTTCGAAACCAGAAGGGAGCACCTAGTCTGACCCACTGTATACTTGCACCCAGGGATTCCTGCTGTGGAAGGAATTCTTCTTAACTACATAAGTGACAGTATCACAAGTGACGTAAGAGCGTGCAGCAGCACACCCAGAAAGCCAGATGCAGTGAAGAGATTTGGGAAACCGCTCTCATTTTCTCCATCCCCCCCAGACAAAGAAGGAAGCCCCCTCCCTCAGTTAGCACTTCATCTCACTTTGCCCCAGGGCGATTCTGTGTGTTTAGAAAGGGATCATGGAAAGACTGATCGTTAAACCTGAGCGTCAAATCCCAGCTGCTGCCCAGGACTAAAGATCTGAGTGTGCCAGGCCGCTGTTCCCTGGCTCAGTTTCATTGTTAATATCATTTCCCTCCTATAATAGATGAATGACTCCCTTTGCCTGCAGCTCCTGCAGCAATCAGTCTCTTTGCATGAGGTCTGTTTTGCTGGCTTCCTGGCTCATCGGGGGAAGAGCCTGGCTTCAGCTCTCCACGACAGGCAGCGGGGAAGATGGCCTAAAGCAGGACAGATACACTGCCCCCGCCCCGCTGTGATTAGATGGGCTGCTTGATGGAGCTGGCAGCGTCTCAGCCAGGGTTTGCTGTTTAGAAGGGAAGCCCCTCACTTGCCATGACATCAGCCCCATTGCTTGACCTACGCCGAGCCCCCTGTGCTCATCAATTGGCTCCCAAAGGGGGGCTGTGGGAAGGCTGGTGGTTGGAAGAGGAACGGCGCCCGTCTGTCGCTTGGCTTCTAACTGAGCCCCCGCTATGGGGCAGACAGTCAGGCTCAGGCTGGTGCCCAGGCTCTGGGGCTCTCTCCTCTCATGGGATCCCTGAGCCCAAAAGTCTACTCGGTGCATAAACAGCCCCATAGCCCGAGCCCTGTGTCAGCCGCCACAGGCCAGCCACAGGCACTTCATTGATCCTTGGGGATCAAATGTTCCTGGCAGGATTTCAGGGCTGGTCCGTTCAGCTGCAGAGGGGGCGTTAATGGGATTCTCTGTCTCACAGGAGGTCTCCAAGATCTAGAGCATACACCGCAGGGACAACCCAAGGGAGAGGGGTGGGGAGAGAACCCAATCAAGAGCACAGGATGCAGCTGCTGCTGCAGAGAGAGCAGCAGGCAGACGAGCCAAGGTGTCCCCCCAACGGGCACATGCCCAGCGGCCAGGGAACCTGAAAGAGGCATGGTGGCTAGAGCTACCTGGTGCCATCAGCTTGCTGGGTGCCGCTGGGCACGTCGTTTAAACCCTCCGACTCCGTGAAACAGGGACCTCCCCGGGGAAGGGAGCGGCGGGTGTGAATGAGGGCGTGTAAAGCATTTTATGAGCTGTGGCTGGAGAGGAGAGCACGACGTAGACAGAAGGTGCTCGTTCTAGAGCTAGCACTATGAATATATCTGTAGATGTCAATGGTCCTCTGAAGTGCTTCCTCTCTCCCCGGCTCAGGGCTACGCAGCCCCACGGCAAGCATTGCTATCGTTAGCATTGCTCATTAGCAACACTAGGGTGAGGCCCCGATCCTGCAGCTGGATCTGGTCAAGTGGCTCTCCACGGACGTCAGCAGGGCTCCCTCTGGGGTAGGTCCATGGGAAGCAGTTTCTAGAGAGGTGTGGACAGATCCCTTGACTGGGACTCAGAAAACCTGGATGCTCTGCCTCTGGCCTGCTGGGTGACCGTGGGCAAGTCACTGCACTTCTCTGTGCCTCAGTTTCCTTGTCTGTAAAAACAGAGCTAACAATATGGCCCTCTTCAGTCAAGCATTTTGTAATCTCCTGATGAAAAGTGCTAGATAAGAGCTAGGGTTTATTAATTATTATTGCAGGACCAGGGCCCAGATCTGGCAGCTGTATGTGCCTCTAATGCTGGCCGGTCAGCAGTGGCATGGTCCTAGACACTAGCTGTATCACTCACGTGCAGTGCTAGTGGCTCTCTCTGTTTGACATGGCTCCTCCCCACACAGGTGCAGCAGAGCAGCAGAGACACGGCCCTGCTCTCCCCCCCACCCTCCCCAGCACCCTGAACTGGGAAGTCTGGCTGATCAGGAAAAGGGTGGCCCTTCCCCATCCCACCCCCTTCCCCTGCACAGCTGCCATTGGTGCTGGGGGAGGGTGTCTCACGCCCCCGGCTTGAAGTGGTTTCCATTATATCCCGGGTTTACAGTCCTGTTCAATGGCTCGCACCATCCCCACTACACAAATGGCTCCAGCGCCCCTGCAAAGCTGCTGGGCGCCGTCCAGCTGTGAGTTTCCTTGCCCTGGCCCCCACTCAGCTTGTCTTTGAGATAACAACTTTCCAGCTGGTCACTGTATTCACTTTCCTCTTTCCCCTCTTCCCGGTAGCAGGAGTTAATGTTATTTATTGTGCTGGCGTTTCAGACTTTCCTCCAATTATCCCTTTGTGCCACTCTTATCAATGCTGCTGGAATGGTGCAGTCACAGCTGGGGAATGCAGCTGAGCCCTGAATTCAGCAACAGCTGGAGAGATTTCATAAATATTTGTCTTGTCTCTGCCCCCTTTGCTGGGGGCCAGATGTGGGGTGTTAGTTTTTCAAGGGCTACCGTTCTCCCCGTGCCAGAAGAAAAATCACATTCTGGTCAGCTCTGCCTGCACGTAGTCTGTGCAGAACGCCGTACCTGTGCAAACGACTTCTCTATTGCACTCAGCCAGTGGCTGCCAATGCTACGGAAGATTAAATGGGGGGAGATAACTGCTTTCATGGAGGGTATGGGCATAATGGATTATTGACTGGCCTGTGAAGCACAGACAGCTATTCACTGCGGGTGCAGACCAGCGTGGCCTGAGCGAGACTGTTTCATACACACCCAATAACAGCAAACAGCCCACAAGGCACATGGTCATCATTTACTGGGAGCTAATGACACAGCTGGCCATTATTCAGAGTGCTTGAGCGGAGGCGCCGTTCATCACTTCCTGCAGGAGCTGTCGCCAACAGGAACGCTCTCTTCCTGTGAGGCTCTTAGCAGGATGTGGGGTGGCTGCAAGGGGTGTAAAGCAGAAATGGAGGGGATCATTTTAAATCGGGGGTCCCCTCGATGATTGACAGAGGGCTGTTTCTTCTCCGCATCCTGTCTAGACCAACTGGGGATGCCCAGGGAATGGGCAGTAAATTTGTAACCCCACTGAGTGTGAAATGGAAGGACAGCAGCCTAGGTATTCTAAGCACACAGCACTGAAATGATTGTCTGGGCTTGTGTCTTATTGGGAGATGCATTCACAGCTCAATGAAACGTGAAAACTCCCTGAAAAACACTGTGTAGGACGTTCAGTCGAGCTGTCCCTGGGAGAAAAAGACGTGAATTTCAAGGAGCAGGTTGGTCACGTTGCCTACACCAGACAAGGGAATAACAAAGCTGACAAAAAAGCTAAAATGTTCCGGTAGCTTTTAGTGTCATTGTGCAACTTTTCACAAACCTTACAAACTCCCACAGGCCCTCTGCCAAACAAAGACCAGAGTCTTCAGGCTGAAGGGTTTCTGCTTATACCAAAAGCCAGGGGTTCCTCGAGCGTGGACTGGGCGTGAGAAGTGATGCTTAACCACGTGGCTTTTCCCAGACCTGCATCATGAGTCAGTCCCCTTTCTGGGACTTCAAACTCAGCGAGGAGCAAGAAATGGGGAGCAGATGTCTCTGAAAGAGGGAGGACGAAAGAGACCCGAGTACATGGGCATTAAATGACTTGTCCGGCCCAACTAGATCAGACAAAGCAGAGGCAGAGAGCTGGCTGCTCTGAATTTTTTATTCCCATGTGAAATTTTTGATGCAAACAAAACAGCGTTCATTTTCAACACCCTTTCTTTACACAGACATTTTCACCAAAAAACTCCAAAACCAAAAGATTTCTGCGCAAAGCTGAAATATTTCAACAACAGACGTTTTTGGCAGCAGCCAGACACTTCCCACAAAAAATCCGATGGCGGCCTTTTCGACACGCACTACGCGCACTACAGCCACACAGCTCTGGCATAGTAATCATGCCGCTGTAGCATAGGTGCTTCATACAACAACGGAAGGGTTTTCTCTGTCACTGGAGGGTCTCCACCTCCCCGTGCAGCAATAGCTTGGTCGACAGAAGCCTTCTTCTGTCAACCTACCCGCGTCTACATCCAAGGTTAGCTCAGTATAGCTCTGGTGCTCCAGGGTGTGGACTTTTCACACCGCTGAGCCCCGTAGCTATGTGGACTTAACTTTTAATAGTAGACCGGGCCAGAGACAGCTCTCGAGGCACATGGCAAAGTGACAGCGAAAACACACTCAAATCTGTGCCGGAAATATCCCTCCTTTCTATCAGACATGGGAGAGTCTGCAACCAACTGCAAGGTTCCCCTCTCCGCTTGATGGCAGATTTTTATTGCACTGATCACTGTGGCGTTCTGTGTATTGGGAAAGCTAACTTCTCCGGCGAAAGGTAACTAGGAGAGAAAGGGAGGCCAGGTCTGTGGCTCTGTTCTGTGCATTAACAATGGGCTTGTTTGATTTTGCCCAGTGTGTAAACTGGGACATCATACCAATGGGATGGGAAGGAGGATGGGTCACCACTGCCCTCTTCTGGATGCTCTGACAGAATTACCCAACTGCGTGTCACTCGCTATAGCTGTGCAAAACTTTCGAACTGGTCGGAGGAAGGTCAACAGCGGCCAGGAGAGTCCATCAGCGCGTGCGGTTCCATCAAAGGGCTTCAGAGTCAAGCCACATTTCGAAATCCTTCGCAAATCGGATCTTCCATCCTCACCCCAGCTCCACAAAACATCCAACTTCACCATGCAAGCACTGAGCCAGCAGTTCTGGGAAACACTCTGCCGCAAGTTTGTGAAAACCGAGTGCTCCCTCGACATCAGGCCTTGCTGGCAGCATTTTAACTGGCAAATGCTACTTCCCATTCAAAGGCACCTTTAACTGACGTTTAAAGGCACAGGCATACAGACTTCCTGGCAGAGGTTTGATGCAGTCGATTTGATTTTATAATGTCGTTGCTCATCCTCAGCAATATGCACAGGTGTAGTTTGACTTTTATATTTGTGGGGGCAGCTCCAGTCAGACCAGCGGAGCTGCACATGGGAGGGAGGGGGGCAAATTCCACATTTACCTGAAGCTTGTAGTTTGGGGGAAAGGGGGCAACGCACCCCCTATTTCCCCCAAACTACACCAATGGCACTATATATTTCCCAGTATTTTCCCCCAGATGTTGCTGCCCGATTTAAACTCAGGGTCAACGCAGCCTTCTCTGAAATTCAGCATCAGCTCCTTGGCAGTCTAGAGAGCTGGGATCTCAAAGCATGCTAATTTCAAGTACTAAGGTCAGCTGTCTGAGGGGGTTATAACTAGGCCTGGTTGCAAATTTTCTGTCAGAAACTGCTTCTGGATGAAAAGCTGGATTTTCAACTCAGAGGATTTTTGTGAAAAGTGGCTGCTTTTCTGTGGAAACTTTTCATTAAAAAAACAAAAACACACAAAGATCAATTTTTAGGTTTTTTGCTCTTAATTTTTCAGCCCCAAACCAAACATTTTCAGATAAAAACAAAAAATGTCAATAGGGAAATGTCCCCAGGATGCCTCGTGTCCCCACTGCCCACTATGGGTCAGGCTCCCCATCCAGACTACACTTCCCGGGATGTACTATGACCATAGGACTCCCATTTTGCACAGAGAAGAGACTGTAGTGCACGACAGAGAACGGGGGCACAAGGCACCCAAACAACGACACCCATGAGGCATCAAAGGAGGGTTTCTGACTTCAAATGCTTCTGGGTTTTCAGCCAAAAAATTTCAGCTTTTTTTTTTAAAGAAAAAAGTCAAAATTTTCAATGGGAAAATCCTCCATTTTCTGACCAATTGCAGCTATAAATCTTAGGGCATTTCTTTTCATTTCCTGGCTGGTGCCACCTACAAATATACTCAGGAGAGCAAGGGAAAATCTATCTGTCCATGTGTTCCTCCAAGGAAAGGCTCCTTGAACCACTTAGAAAAAACCAGAGTGGGTTCAATTTCCCAGATACCCCAGGATCGATGCTGGTGTAATTGGAGTGACTCCAGTTAAGTCATTGCAGTTCATAGGTTCCAAGGCCAGAAGGGACCATTGTAATCATCTAATCTGACCTCCTGCATAGAGCAGGGCCAGAGACCTGCCCTGAAATCATTCCTAGAGCAGATCTGCTAGAAGGGCACCCAATCTCCATTTAAAAATGGTCAGCGGTGGAGAACCCACCACAACCCTTGGTACATTGTTCGAATGCTTAATTACCCTCACTGATAAAAATGTAGACATTATTTTAATCTGAATTTGTCTAGCTTCAGCTTCCAGCCATGGATCATGTTAGACTTTTCTCTGCTAGACTGAAAAGACCATTGTTATATATTCATTCCCATGTAGGTTCTTCTAGACTGTAATCAAGTCTCCCTTCCCTTGGTTTCATTAAGCTAAATAGACTGAGTTCGAGTCTACCAGTAGAAGGCAGGTTTTCTAACCCTTTAATCATCCTTGTGGCTCCTCTCTGAACCTTCTCCAATTTATCAACATCCTTTCTGAATTGTAGACAACACAACTGGACACAGGATTCCAGCTGCGGTCACACCACTACCAAATACAGAGGTAAAATAGCCTCTCTACTCCCACTCCAGATCCCCCTGGTTACGCATCCCAGGATCACAGTAGCTCTTTTGGCCACAGCATCACCCTGAGAGCTGATGTTCAACTGATTATCCACAATGACCCCAAATCTTTTCAGAGGTCCTGCTTCCCACAACAGGGTCCCTCATTCCGTAAGGGTGGCCTATGTTCTTTGCTCCTAGGGATATGAAAAGCTCATTGTCTGCTTGCACCCAGCACCCCAAGGGAGCCAGGTTGCTCCAGTAACACAGGAATAAACCCATTGTTAATCAGAGGAGAATCGGGCCAGGGAGCTCAGCCCTGCATTGCTACAGGCTGTTCTCTGGCCTAGGGAATCCCCCTCACCTCTGCAGCTTAGGATCAGAAATATTTTTCCAGTACGTGGATAAAGAAGTCTCTGGTCATCGTCATTGTCGTCACCTTCCCTGTTTTATTTTCCAGCAGACAGACAGAACCATCTCCTCGCAAAGAACAATTCCAGCCAGCGGAACCCAACCCAGCCCCCTCCGGCATCCATGGAAAAACTCCCATCATCCCCCAGGAGCGACAGCCCATCCAGAGCAAAAGGGGACCTCGGTGCAGAGAGAAGGCTTTTGCTGTGGCACCAGCGCAGAGCACTGCTCTCGCGCAGGGGGATGGCAACCCTTGAAAAGTCTTGATAGCCACTTCTCCATGAAACCCAGAAAAAGTCAACTGGGGGGACGCCTCATTCCACAGTAAAACTGAGTTTCCTCAATGCAGAATTGCTCAAAATCCAAAGGAAAATCCTTCCTACAACTACTTCTGCCTCCTTTTAAACCATTCCACGGGCTCCTATGGAAAAACCCACCCATCTCCTTCTCTAGCCCCTTCCTTATTTTGTATCCCTCTATCACACCCCCTCTTCCTCATCGCCTCACTGATGTAAACAATCCCCGTCTTCTGCGGGGACTGTGAGAACATCCCTGACCCAAGGAAAAGGATGGTGCTAATGGGAAATTGTCACAGACCCTAGGGAGCGTCTCTTCCCGGCCAGCCACTAGGGCTGCTGTGAGGGGAATCCAAACCTCTGTGCTCTGGATCCTCAGGGAGTTTCAAACCCCTGCCCCAATCTCAGGGTCCCTAGGCAGGCTCTCGGGTGCATGCCTACCTGGCGCCCCTCTTCAAGTGCTGTCCAGCCACCTTGCCCCTCTGGGCGCAGTGTTGGCCCTAAACAGAGCCACAAACACCACCACCACCACCACCACCACCACCCTCTTTCTACCAAGAGGCATGTCAGCCTGACACATTGTAACTTTAGTCAAAAGCTAAAACCTCACCTAACTCTGATTGTTCTATCCTCTGAAATGTTCACTCCATTTTGTATAAATCTATTTGTTTTAAGATTGTTTGTAAAACCACTCCATTGACCATTTTATCTGTTAATTTTACCCACTTTCAATATATTTCTAAAAACCCTATTTTAAGTATAAGAAGCCACACTGTGAAATGTAATATACCGACCTAATTGTGAAAGACACTGGCAAAATGAAATGATGTTTGCTTTAAAAATATGATGTGAATTCTTCAGCTAGGAGTTGGCACTGAGTGATTGAAGTGTGAATGGCGGAGCAATTGAGGTGGGTGCAGACAGGGAGAGTGATTGAACAATTGGTCTCAGTCAGGGATGTTGAAACAGACAAGAAAACACCAGCCTCACCTAAAATGTTTGAGGGAGGAAGAAAGGAGGGAAGATAAAGTTTTAACCACTGAACTGGCCAAAGAGGAGTCCACCCTGATAACTTTGGAGTGAGCCCACTACAAAGAACAGAATCTGATCAGGCTTGCAACAATGTGGGTGAGTAAGGATCACACCAAATGCTGATGCAGCATGACAGAGCAAAAACCTATAGACTTACATGGGGTCTTTTCCCTATAAAATGGGATAGGAAGATGAAGGCTGAAGGTTCAGGTCTACATCACCACACCAGCCAGGAGTACCGATGCGCGTCAGCAGAACCTTGCTCCTCACCCTCGTGCTACAGTCACCTGGCCAATGACTACCACGAGCACCAACACGCTGGTAACATCTGTGAGACCCCTGTGTATGTCTGTCTGTCTGTGTATGCCTGTCTGTGTGTGTGAGTGTGAATGAAAGTACCAATTGAAACGTGTCAATGAAGTACAGCGTTGATATTATTTTCTAGGTATTTGCATCATTGATACTATTAAGAAATTTCTGCATTCACAATAAACATGGCTTGTTGCTTAGCCCCTGAAAAAGATCCTGTAATATTTGTTATTTAGGTAACAGCAAAACAGACCCTACAGACACCCCAGTGCTTAAACACACCCATCTCCCAGAGCTCTACCCAACAGACGTGAGCTTCGGGTTATCGTGTAACTCCCTCCATGGCAACAGGGAGTTTGTGAGCTCTCAGTACATACTGGCAGACAGGCTCCACTCCGGCTCTCCCCCCCTGTTTTTTTCGGAGTGCAGATCGCACCAAATGGCACACATGTCCCTTTCTGTCCATCTCACACTTGCCTGGGGTGTCCCTGGGGGATCATGTGGGACCAGGAAGGCAGGCAGATTGGGTGTCCCCTGTCCCATGCAGCTGTTCTGTGGGGAGTGATCTTTCATAGACTAGAGAAAAATGGAGCCTGAGCCAGCCAGCTTCAGCCCTTTTAAAATGTTCAACCCCCCTGCCCCCAGATGGGGCAGTGCATGTGCAGGGGTTCAAATGGTTCCAGAGGAATCCGGCCCAGGGACCTGTAAAGGGTCCCAGTGTTTTTTGGTTTGATTTTATTCCCCGTTTTTCCTTTTTTATCTCTTGCGCTTTTCTTTCTTCTCCGTTTAGTGCTCCATTCTGGGCCTTGTTTACTGCTCCAAAAAGTGTATTTGGGACCCCCGATAGGGACCCTAATGTATTCAGGGCCCCATTCAGTGCCCCCCTAGATTTCATTAATATTCAAACAAGGGAGGTGTCTTCAGGAAGCTATTTTAGAGAAGCAGAAAAAGTCGATTAGCTCTGGCTGACTGCAGGAGACAAAGCTATGCCAGTGGAGCTGCCGCGGCTGCCGCATGCAAAGGTGTTCAAAACTGATTTCAGCAGGTAAATCAATCTGTCTCTTTCATCTCAGGTGCTGCCCACCCACGGGGTCTTGTTGGAGAAGCTGTTGCAATGATTATTTCCCAAGTTCTTCTGTTTTACGGAATTGTTCAAAGATTGTATATACTGTTTTCCACGTCTCCTACTCACCAGGATGTGTTGAAAAAGCATATTAGCATTACAGAAATTGCCAGAGCACCACCAGATAGACTGCAAGAACAGAGGCTATCTGTCCACTACGACACCCTCAAATCTTCAGCTCAAAGCTTCGCACAAGCTGAACACGATGTCGTACGTTGGGAACTGATTGCTTGCAAACACACATTTGAGAGTTTTCGTTTCTTGTCTTGGCCGAGATGTGGTATGCCATCAAAAATTAACGTTGCAAAGAAAAACTAACCGAGTCCAGAGCTTGACATTCAAATGGCTTGCAGTTTAATTGGTGCCCTCTGGGTCTGTTGCAGGTAAGAAAGCTGCTGGTTCATAGGCTAAAACATTAGGCGTATCTGGGCAGTTCAAAGGGGAAAAGATCACAACAGACGGATGTTTTCCAGGGGACAGGAACCTGGAAAGGGTAAGAGGTCATCAGACCCCGAAAAAGTTGTTTAATGCAATGTTTTCAACCCCAGCTTAGACATAATATTATCACAATTGGGCGATAGAAGGTGTAAGCATTATGGAGTTGGAGAAAATTTTGCTTTTTTGATGGTCGAAAAACTGAAGAGTCTCTTAGCAGTGAAGACCTAAAGAGCCACACTTGAAAAGTAACAAGCAGCTCCCCTGAGGATTTAAACTCAGTTATGAGAATGAAATAGAGATCCTCACCAGCTTTTTCATGCAAATATTTAAGGATGACTTGGAAAAGAAGGCACCCATTGATCTTTTCAGATACATTCACAAAAGGCCTTTAGAGTTTCCCTCACACAGAAACAGGACTGAGTATTTTTTCTGTCTTCCTGTAAGCGTGGCAGCTAATGAAATGAGTTTCAGCAAGCTAAAATTAATCAAGAGCTAGCCAAGAGCATCCATGGGGCAGGAAAGGTTAAGCAATCTGCCAGCTATTTCTGTAGAGAACTCAGAAGCAAGGTGCATAGGCTGGGATGAGCTAATTAATGAGATTGCTTCAGAGAAGGGTAGAAGGTGCCTTTGTAAAAGCACTTAGAGGTGATTGCATGAGGAGACTGTTTGTGAGGAGATGATGCGGGGAGGGCAGATTTGAATCTTTGTACCAGGCCCAGAACACCGCACTGGATCTCCTTACCCGCTTCCTCACATGAGCACAAATGTCTGCCCGATGACTTCATTGCCAAGCCTGCCTCCCCTCGCTAAACTACTATTTCTGGGCAGGGACCAGTCTTTTGTCTCAGGAGAACAGATTTCCAACCACGGGGAACTTCAGAGGGACCTGCCCTCTCCTGTTCTTCTTTTGCCACCAGCCTTTGGTATTGCCAACCCGACATGGAGACAACCTGACCATCGAGAAGGCAAAAGGCTGTGCTTTTGAAATGGAGTTTGCAGCCCGACACAGACACTTAGGGTTCATAATCTCACACAGAATTCACCAACGGGACAGACGTATTCTCAGTTCAAAGCAGCCAATGCTAAATGAGAGGACTAGAAACGCCCCTGCAGTGATCCAGCTGCGCACCCCTCCCATTATCCTGCCAATTGCAGAGGGGATATTACAGCCTGGGCAATCCTAACCTGAGTCCATCGCAGGTGATACATCAGTGGATGGACCTTGATTCCTAGCCTGACAGGAAACTACTCCATTTCCCAGAAGGAAAATCACAAGCAAATGGCTGGAAAGATGTGCATTGGGCTGAAGGAATGGCCATTAGGCAGTGACATTTAAATGTTAGCCCATGGCACATGGCACTGTTGAAGTCTATGGAAATCAGCACTTGTATGCATTTCGTTCAACGCGGGGTGTCATCCATCTGGAACCCACGGGTCATTCTAATCTCAGGCTGGTGTTTCAAATTAGAGTTGCCATATATGCACTCATTAAGAGTTAATGAAACCATTTTAAAATACCAATCAATTATCACACACCCATATTATTGTGGGCTAGCAGCTTTGTGGCATAACTAACTATAAAGCCTCTCTCAAAATGTTGAATATTCATTTTATGAACCTTTAGACTGGTCTTATTAAATCTCAATCAGCGGACATATTTGTGTTAACTTTAAATGAAGCATTCCCTGAGATGTCTGCTCCTGTTTTCATTTCAGTCACCTGCTATTATTTAACCTCTTTTCTCTTTCATGATAGGCAAATATTTACATTTGAAATTGGTTTTGGTCCTGGACCAGGGAACAAAACAAAGGTCCTTTCTGGGCAGAGCTGCCACAAAAGTAGTGGCTTGGAGTTTCCAGGGCAGCTGAATTCACAGCCTTAGTTAGAACGTGCTTCTAAGGGTTTGCCGGAGTCACAAAAATGACCCGCTGCTGCTAACAGGCACAGATGACTTGGTGCTGAACGTTTTGCTCACATCTTTGCTGCAGATCAGCCGAGAGCAGCAGCACTTCAACCGGCAGCCACTCTCAGCCCTGGAGACAAACCCAGAGAGAGGGATGGCATGGGGTGGAAGATGGGAAAGCTCAGTGCAATGAGATCACTCAGCCACTCGTTTCGGGTGTGTGCACAGCCAGGCGGTTTAATTGTTTAGTTGCTGTATTTAATTGTTGAGTCACCTATTGAGAGGCCAAAATAATCAAGGTGTTCCAGCCATCACTGGGGGGGGGGGAGAGAAATAGTAACCTAACTACAACTCCCATGATGCAATGCAGTCTCTCCTCTGACAGTGGCATGGTGCATCATGGGAAATTTAGTTTGGCCAGGGAGCCTGGCCTATAAGAGAGCATGGGAGTACCAGGCACCCAAACTACAGCTCCCATGAGGGACTGGATCACCATTGGGAAATGCAGTTTAATGTTGAACTGCCTTGAAACAAAACATTATTCCATTTCCAAACTGAAATTTTCCAGTTCCAGTTTAATTCTGTGAAAATTTTTTGATATTGCTACTTTTCGTCCTATTCGTGACAGAAACATGTTAAAACAGAAGAATTTCCTGTGAAGCAGAAATTTCAATCTTCACTCAGCTTTACTGGGCACCTAGCTTCAGGCTACAGCTGGCTGAAAAATGGGGGCAAAACATTATGAAAAATTTGTCAGTTGTCACGGAAATTTTGAACATTTTCTTCCAGCACTAAGGTAGGCTCCCAAGCCCATATGTACAACCAAGCATCCAAATTCAGGAGACAGCTTCTCTCCATTCATCGCTCAGGTCATTTGCTGAGACAACCACAAAGCTTTCCCCTGGTTATGGGCATAGTGTGGAAATGTAAAGACTGGCATAACACCGAGGGCCTTGAAGCCTCAGAATAAAAGGGGGAACCGTCTGCCTCTCCCACCTCTCCAGCTTCTATTCCAGGGCTTGAATCCATGATTTTCATGGCCTGAATGCTCCCTGTGTTGGCTCTGACTGTCCTGGTGAAAGACACACTGCTTCCTGCAGACATTCAGGGAGACCCTAGGATCTACAAGTCCCTTCTTCCTTTGTCTGCCTGCTCCTCAGCAGCTTTCTCCAGACACCTTCCTTCCAGCTGGAGCCAGAACATTTTCCAACCTCCAGAGATATCAATGCTCATAGAGGCAGGATGGCCCCATGATTAGGGCACTAGCCTGGGCCGTAAGACCCCAGGGTCCAATTCCCTGCTTCGTCACAGGTTTCCTGTGTGACCTTGGACAAGCCACTAGGCTGGGTGTGATTGAACCTCGAGCAGATAGCCCCTGCCTAGCTCAGGTGTAGGGACAGTAGCTCCATGAACGTTAGGCCAGCTCGTCCCAGGAGGAATTATGTAGAGCTCCATAGGGGTCGTACAGTACCTGTGCTGGTACCCAAGCTAGCCAAATTAAATTTAGCTCAGGTACATCAGCTCAAGCTGCAATCACACCCCGTGACTGGAGTCTAGATGAACCCATACTCTCTCATCTCAGCTTCCCCTGTAAAACTAGGGTAATACTTCCCTGTAAGGACACATACACGGAAACATTATGAGGGACTCAGGGCATGTCTACACTGCAGTGTAAGACCAGGGGTCGAGCTAAAGATCACGCTTACCCTCCCTTCTATCCACACAACCCATCCTAACTCATGTCTCAGACCCAGGGTCCCACCCACCAGGGATGGAGAGTCTAAGCCTGAGTCAAGCCGGGACCCAGGGTTCAAGCCCTAGTGCTTGAAGCCACAGCACCACTGGACTTATGCTTTGGGAGTCCATCAAAAGTATCCCACAATCCCATGCACTGACTTTCTTTGTCCTCTGGCCAGTCAAATTTTCCCACACTGCACCATGAACAAAGGGCTAGAGCAGCCCCCTTTAGGGAGGGCGCTAGGAAGTCTGGGATATGGGAGGTAGAACTTGAGCCCACAGAATGCAGTGTAAATGCTGGAGCCCCAAATTGGAAACTAGGATTCAATAATTCCTAATCTGGGGTTACAAATCAATGTCGATGCTCAAACCCTGCATTAACAAATCCAGGGACTGCTAACTCCAGGTCTAATAACCCGGGTTTACACTGCAGTGTAGACAGACCCTCCCATACTATGGTGATAACGGCTGTAAGAACCATACTTAACTTGCCTGGTGTCCAGGCAAACCAGCTTTACCAGAGAGGTCAGGCCTTTGGATTTGGAAGCGACAGATGTCTCAGTACCTGGTAGGTGGGCCCTCCAAGCGTGTGGAAGAGATGGGGCTATTGATGTGCTGCCGTCAATACCCTCCAGCTTGTTCCTCCTCTCCCAAGCACACTGAATTCCTCCGCTCACTCTGCTGGCCCTGCACTTGTCAGAAGAAGCAATCGTTGGCCAGTCATTTTCTATCTCCTGGTTGCTATTCCATACCATTGTACAAGGCTATTCCCTCTCGGGCCAGCTTCTCTGGCGTCGTCCTTCAGGGAAGTCACGTCACCTAGTGTTTGTGCCAACAATCTCTCCGTGAATGACTTGCATCCCAATGCATAAGGCAAGGATGTATGCAATAGCCACTCATCTCCTTCCAAAAGGTGCTTTTCGCCAGCAGATCCCAGCTCATCCACAGCACGGCTTTTCCCATAGCCAGACAGGCCCGTTGGTCCATAACATAGCAGGTCATTGCTGGGGAGTGGGAAACCTGCCTGCAAAAAGAATCCCTCTGTCCAAGCTCAGTGGCTTGGCCTTGGCCTGCATCCCTTCTAGCATTAACTTCCTCACCCACCAAGCCCTTAACTGGGTGACATGTCCTGTAGCTTCCTCGTATGCTTTCCTGACCACCCCAGTTAACAGCAGAGAGGCCTGACTCGCACCTTCCCCTGATATTCCTGAGGAGCTGATGAAGTTTTAGAGCCTGCAGCCAAGTGGTTGCCTTTACAACCATCGGTCCATTTTGCCTTAGCTAAGGAGAGAGAGCCATCGAGGAAGCACCGTTCCTACGGAGCTGAAAAGCCGCAAATAGCATTATTGAGTTCTCTCTGGCCACTGGAAAGCTGACCACTGTACTGGCAACTTGCAGCTGGCCCAGAGGAACAGATATCGCACACCAGTCACTGCCTCTAGCAATGAACGCACGGACGCCGGCAGCATGAGACCCCGTGGGTGAATCTTGTGCAGGTGGCAATTTTAAACAAGGCGAGCCTTGCTAACCGTTAGCTGCTGTATCACGTATTGTGATAAACGCATCCATTGCCACCGTATCCCCCTGCTCTTATGGTCTGTGAACTTACAGTGCAAGCAAATGTGAGACCAGAAAGATGAGTTAATAACCGTGTTAGCAACACGTAGCAGTTCCAGGGCTGCATTCTGCCTTTCGATACTCAGCCATGCATTGCTGGGCATCGCAGGAAATCAGCTGCCAGGCAGGCACGCTTTTTGCGGCACACAGGGCATACGTTAAAACTGCAGACAGAAGGGGTGCTTTTAGCCCATTGAATCGGCAGTAAGCATGGTTATCTTGGCAAGCATTTCACAGCCCATCATGATATTATTTTAGCAGCCAGTGGAATGTAGATACAACCATCCTGTCCCCAGCTCCAAATTCAGAGGCACATTTAAAATACCAGTCTCTTTTCAGCTCCCCAGTGCCCCTGCCTCTGGCCACAGTAATCCATTTTAAACCACTTCCTACAGCAGCCTCAAGCTGCTAGGTGCCTGCCCCTACCTTTGTGCAACAAGCAAGTCTCTGGGGAGACTTCGTCCCAAAAGACCATTCTGGAAACTGGAAAGGATTTCTTTAAAGCACACACGCACAGCGTTATAGAAACCTCTGCCAGGAGGTGGTGATTTGCGAGGGTGAAGGGATGTTACCAGTGTATGCCCTGCTCTTATTAAAGCTGGGACCCTATTAGGTCAGCCCATGAAAGGCACTGATTCTTTCCCATGACACTAATGAACATTCAGGATTGTCTAAAAGCTCTAGGGCTTGATTAATAAAAGAAAGTTATCAACTTTCCAGCTCTAGTGCACCAAACTCAAAGGAATTACACTGGCTGCGGGCAATCAGGACGCCCTCTCTGTAATGGGAATGCCCATGGGGCTCACAGGTGGTGTGACGGCTCTAGCCTATTGGTCCCTGGTCAAATGAGCATTCCCAGAAAGAAATATGCCAGAGGATCCCCACCCCGAGCCATTCCCAGCTGCCAGAATGGCTGCCTGGAATTGAGAGTCGCTGGGCAAAAATTAAATCCATCCTGAGACTCAGAAGAAGTGTGGTGGCAGAAAGCCCCCAACATCCCTTCTCTCAGGTACTGAGATGAGCTTGGCTCAGCCAGCAGTGGGAACCTGGCCCTGGTAACATGGTCCCTCTGCTGTCGGGAGTCAGCGCCGACAGTCTATGCACTAGTCTAGCAAAAGCTTGGGATTCTAGCCAAAAAAAGCTCCAGTTATAAAAAACAGACCCTGCACAATCACGCAGCCAACATGCATCACTTCTGGCCGCGAGAAACGTTATTTCAAAAGCACATTTGCTTCCTGAGGAATCCTCTCCCATTTTATCCTTCTTCACCATTGTCCTGAAGAATCACCTTTTGGGGGCAAATCTAAAATAACGCAAAACCAACCAAAAACCCCTCTGTGCAATAGGTAGCAATTCCAAGTAGACAGGCCCATCTGATTGGATTTCACCTTGACATTTACTCATTACAAACGCTTCCAAGAGCAGGCTGGATTCATAAGTAACTGAACAGACAATCTGCTGTGTAAGAAACATTCATTTCCTCTGTGCATTAGATCAGTTCTGCCCTTCAACAGCAAGTCTTCATCATATTTGGAGATGGTGTTGCTCATGCAGAAAAGGCTAGGTACTCCGTAAACGTAAACTGAAGCAGAAGGCCATAAATCACAACCACATGAAGAAGCTCTCTGTAGCTAGAATAGTAAGCAAACTTTTAATTTCAGCCCCATTCATTTAATGGACAGCAGATGATGAGCATTTTCCTTTAGGCAAGAGAGATTTTAAATCGGGTGCAGATGTAAAGGAGGGGAACGTAAGATTTATCAGAGTTCTTGAAATGGGGCTAGGAGTCAATGAAATAAGAATTACTCCCCATGGCTCAGTAAGGGCCAATTTCATGACTGGCCCAAACAAATATTTGAGAGAAGAGTGGGGAGGATGGTGAGGGGGGTGGGGGGGAAGAGGAGGTGTTTACTGCAGGCAGATAACTTCGCTGGCGCTAGAGGTGTTGTGATTGTGCCTGAAAATACTTTATCATCATAAAAAAACCAATTTATTTTGCAAATGAGTCAATGACATACAGCATTATTAAATCAAGCTTTACTGGGTTTTAGGTCAATATTGTTTCTTGCAAAAAGAGCTTCATACCTGCTTAATGTGACACTTATTAAAATCTGAATAACCCCTGGGAATGATGCTCTATTACTCTGGGAACGCTTCAGCGCAGTTCCTCTCCATTTATTTTTAACAGGATTCATCTTTCATTTACCTCTGCAATTATTTCTCTCTCTTCCAGCTCAGCTTCCGTTTAGCTTTCTCTCCTATTCTCAGTTGTTTTTCCCCTTCAAATGATTACTTTCCTGTTTGTTCAGAACAAATAAACAGAGACTATAGCTAACCACATCAAATAAATACTCTTTCTGGAAGGCTGCAACATGACACTATTTTCAAATCCAGAACTCTAACACACAAGATCCAAAAGAAGAGAGAAACAAAACAGGTTGTTCCCCAAGGCAGCCACAACTCACCCCATCTTATTTAGGCCAGCTCTTTGCAGACAGGTTGCTGCTAGCCCCAGATTACAGGTTTCCCTATAGAACCCGGAGCCCGCAAGCAGGAGCAGGAAAACCCCTGAAATGTAGTGACAGCTTATGATTTTAACACAATTTTTTCTTTATATTGCTTTTGACACATTTATTTAGCTTCTCTTTTCATCTCACGGTGCACAGCTGCCTCTCTCCATGCTAGCTCTCCCATCTCCTCCTTCGGGGAAGGTGCAGGAACCACAGAATATTAGAGTTGGAAGGGACCCCTGCAGTTATGGGATAACCTGGTCGTAGGTGAAGTTTTTGCCTAACCTCCAAAAGTCGGCAGGTGGGGTCGTGTCTTTTTCTCCTCACAGAACAACATCAAACAAAGGAAGAACACTAGCATGATGGGGGTCCAAATAACTGTGTTTAGTGAATACGTGTAACACGCAAGGCCTAGCACGCCTTTATCTCCTTCCAGTCCCCTCTGCCTTTGCTGGGTTGTGGTGCTTCTAAAACCACTGAACATGGTAAACACCATTCGTGGGCTCATCGACAATTAACTCCTAGCTGGCTAGTACCCTGAAACAGAAGCATTTATATCCCTTCCTAACTACTGGTTGATGGGCTTTTTTTTGTAAAAATGTTTTTTATTCCTTACTCCTAACTCCAGATGGTCTCGTTATCCATGTAAATGTCACCCTTTTGGAATCCTGCTAAGGACTTGAGCTCTCTGCTCGCTTGTGCCAATGACATCAGCTAACTCACTGTGACATGTATTTTCCTGCTCGGTGAATTAATTTCTGAAGGTTTTATGAGGGAAATGTCTCTGGAAAACAATATTCGCAATGATCATTTCCCCATGAAATGTCCCAAGTCACAAAGTGGGTCTGCTTATGATTGCACACAGCAAACTGTGCAGAAAGAGGAACTCATGGGTGACTGAGCATCGGAGCCTACATTCATCATCCTCATCTTCGCCATCATGAGCCTGGCACGCTCATTTGTCTTAATTCAGCTCTCTAACTGCAAAACTGGGTGACTGGAATAAAAGCAGCCATTTTATTCTCTGCAACATTGGATAGGCAGAGATGTATTTAAATGAAACTGCTACTTCAGCTAGTCGTGGAGGGGTGGGGAAAAACTATGCATTTTTATTTTCCAAGTTACACCATCAGGGCATGTAAAATTCAGAGATAAGACGGCACTCGGAAGAGAAGTAATGCTAATCTTTTCTGCATTCTGAACTCAGATTGCAGGGGAAACAAATGTCAACCGCTATATTCCATGACACCAAGCTGCTCCTTTGAAGTTTACACTGGGAGTTAAAGGCGCGAGAAGTGTCTTTGCAGCACTTCATATCAAAGGAACCTGGTGACACTACACACATTTCCTGTAGGAGGGCTGCCATTGCCTCAGTCAGCTCTGCTTTGATATTGCACACTGGAGTGAGAGAGCCTGCACAGGGCAGGCGTTTCAAGGGGAGAGCTGATTTCCACAGCAGTAAACACAATAAGAGGATACGGCACACCTCTCCAGACAGCCCTACAAGATAATTAGCTTAGGGGAGGACTTCAGAAACCAGGAGGCCTGGTTAAAGATATTTGATCCTGCATACAGAGCTGGCTTGAAAGGTGCTGTCCCTGCTTTGCCCGGATGTCACCCCCACCCTCCAGGAGACAGTTTGCGAAGTGCATGCAGGTCTGCTGGAAAGCCACCCCACCCAGCCCGCCCTAATCATCATGGTAATAGAGCAAGGCTCTAGACTTCGTGTCTCTCCAAGTTTGCCAGCGGAGGATAATTTTACCACCCTATCAATATGCAGTTAACATGCTGCGGGGATGCAAGGAGCAGCTGCAAGGCTCCTATTGCCCCTCTGCTGCGTGGAGCAGATTTACAAGGCCTTGTGGGGCACTTTCCCGGTGGGCGTGGAGATCAGGGACACTGCGTTGGGTATTTGCTCCTTGTGATACATTTATTTACACGGACCCGAGTCCTGCTCTCTGAACCAAGGATGGCAACAAAAGACAGGACACGTAGGCAGGACACGTAGGGCTGAAACTTCCTGCCTGGCTCCTCCGCCCTGTCCTAGCAACCAGCTGTCTTGCCTCTGTCTCAGCCCAGGGCTCCCTCCTGCCTCACAAAGGGCAGCTGGCAGCTTACTACACACACACAGTCTCTCTGCAGAAACGGCTTACTGGTTGCTTCAGACACACAACCTTGGACACACACCTCTTGCTCCAGCCGCTCAGAGCTCATTGTCTGGAGACATGGTGGCTGGACGTCAACCTTCCTCTTGAGACCAACAGCCTCGAACTTTCACTGCCAGCCAAAGGAGACTGCTTTCCAGCAGGCCTTGTTTCTGGGGATGCCCTGATTAACGATGCGTAGGTGCAAGCCATCAACACTTCCTGGATAAGAACATCGTCAAAGGAAACTCATGAAGAATAAAGGGCAGGCCTGGCGGTTGTCCCCGTGACATTTCCCGTCCAGTCCCTTGGCACACAGTGGTCACCTGAGGAGCTATGTACAAAGCATGCGAGTGCTCGCTTGGAGCAGGGCCTTTTGCAGAAATGTCTGGCCCAAGAAGTCAGGGACTTGTGCTGTGGTGTGGACGTAGAGGTCAAAATTTAAGGCCAGAAGGGACCAGCAGATCATCTATCAAGAGACACAGGCAGTGACTGGCTGGCAACACAAGGGCACCCCTTCCCAGCCGTTTTTGGAAATAAACACTTCCTGGTGGCTGTGCAGGCGTAGTCATGTCAGTCTCAGGATAGTCACTCTTGGGGTGGCTGTCACCTTCTGGCAGATGCGAGGACAGAAACTGGACACCCAAAGGGCAGGTATTTTGTACCCAGTTCATCTCTAATTCACAGTATACCCCTCATCAGAGGATGCTTTATGGGTAACATATTCTCATGTGGAAACGACGTTCAACAGCTACATTTCTAAATGAAAACAAAGAAGCACGTATCCCTTGCGGTGTCCTAGATACCCGTTTCTTTCTCCTGACTCTAGCTTTAGCACCCAAAGTTCCCCAGGTTCCCCAGTCATTCTTACCTTTGTACAAGCAAACCAAAATCTCCTCTCTGGCCTTGACGACAGCCATCTTGCCTCACCTACCTCCACTCAAAATGGCTACAAAGATCATTGTCCGGGTTCATGCCTTTGACCATGGCAGCCCCGTTTTTACATCCTCCTTCTCCATAGCAGCGTGCACATTGCCTTCATTCAATGATCTTCATGGATGGCCTATCTTCACCTGACATAGCATCTCTTCTATGGGATCCAGACATCCACGGCTGCCTCAACTCCACCAGCAATGCTGTTACTAGTAGACCATTTGTCACATTTTCTGACACGTGCTTTTGCGGTTTCTCCCATCCTGCCCCTTCGGCACAGAAGGAGTTCCCTGTAAACATCTACAAAGCCACCGTGTTATCCTCCTTCAGTTCTCTCCTTCAAATTCTTCCATGCCTGATGTCTACAGAAAACTGACCTCTGTCAAGGGAGCGTGAAGCCAGACAACTCAAATTCAGTAGAACAGTGAATGGCTTCACAGAACAAAGCAGTCAAAGGCTATTTGAATTTCTCAGGTCTGCAAATTTGCTTTCCTGAAAGCTAGAGAATAAGGAAGAAATACTGAAATCCACCAGAGTGGTAGAAGGCCAGGTAACTCTGAAAGATACTATTTTCCAGGCACAAAAGAACCAAACTCCTCTGGAAAATAAAATCATGGAAATAGCAGCCAGTTTAGCATCACATGCGACTGCTCAGAGATCTAAGGGTAAAACCACATCCACTGGCTGTAGGAAGAAGCAATACAACCAAAACACACAGAGTCAGCTAAGAGCTGCAGAGAAAAGAGATGGACAGAAGCCATTCACGTCAGCCCAAGGGATTTGGAGTAGAACGGTTGGATAGTTTGCATAAAACCCTTTTTGCCAGAAAATGCTGATTCCTCAAAACTTTTCCTGGCAAAGGGTCGATCCTGAATAATTTTTCAACTAAAAAATTTTGGAAAGAAATATTAGAAATAGTTGAAATGTTTTAAAATGAAAAATTCCAGTTTTCTGGTTGCAAAACAACTTTTCATTAAGAAATTTAGGTGAACTATAGTAAAAAAAAAAAAGTATAAATCAAAATGAAATGTTTAAAAATGATCCAAATATAATGTGCCAATTGACCCAATCCTACCTTTTTCTTTCCTTTATTTTCCGTTTGTGAAAATTTTTGAGAATTTGACTTTTTGTCCCAATTTGAGACAGGAATGTTTTTTGATACCTCAAACAGAGGTACAACAGGACAGGAAGAGAGATTCCCAGGCAGCTCTAAACCAGAAGGAATGAGAAAGGCTTTCACAAATGCATGCTCGGAGCTCTGGTAAGGTTTAATACTCTTGTCCTCCACCATCTGTAGGGTTCCCACTTTGCCAACTTCATCTTCAGAAGTTGCCGTCGTTTACAGATGGCCTGACAGATGAAAGGGGAAAGAAGACAACTAGAGATCCCAGAGAATTTTTGCACTCCTTAGTATTTGTATTACTGTGATGCCTAGGAGCCATAGTCCTGAACTAGGGACCCATTGTGCTAGGGGCTGTACAAATACATGCCCCAAGAGCCTTACACACTAACAATTACGCTGTGCAGGACCATAACAGGAACCATATTGTAGCAGAATGCATAGTTCTTTCAGTGCTCTGCCCATTTCCAGCTGAACTATAACTCTGCAGACATGCTGCTCCGCGAGAACCCTTTGCAGGGAATGGAAAGTCCCTATAATGCCTGGTTTCACGTATTTTTGCAAGACGGCTATCAAGGCAATAGCTATGGTGCTGCCACCTGAGACTGTGGGCTTTGTACAATTAGCATCACACACCGAAAAAACACCTTCTCATGCCCATCATTGGCAGTGTCCCAAACCAATGGAAAATAGAGGGTCCTCCTATCCACACCTCCCTGTCGGGCTACTTTTGAATGCTGGATGCCCAATTACAGGACTCATCAGAGGGGGCATGGCAAATTCACGTAGCCCATCTCTGTATTGCTTTCAGACATATGCACCCACGAATTTTCAAGTGACATATTTAATTGACTCATGTACAAATCAGAGCTGACCTGGGGATTTGTCATAGCCCTAATTGCTAGTCCAGCTCATTCTGGCACTTCCACTAATTTAACTAATGCGTCCTGTAATGAGGATCGAAACAGAAAACAAGATGTATCATTTTGAATCAATACAGCCTTACACAGCATTTAATTGGACTGATCCTTCCTCAAAGCTGTGAGAAATCCCTTCATCCCGACTTTGTGGCACACTGCTCGGATTTAATGTTGAAGATGATCGGAATAATGAGAACCATGCAGGTTCTTGTTTACTAATGACATGCTGCGCTTTGCTGGTGTGAGCTAGGGTAACAAAACCAGTTATAAATCTTTTCTGACTGACCTTCTGCGAATGGATGGTTTGCTAAATGTACATTTAGCCAGGTTACTTTATCAATCTGAGCTAATTGAAGGCTCTGTGTTGAAGTAGGAAAGTTCTGTAATATTTTCCAAGTCCTATGCGAGCCTTGGTTTCCCCTATATACTGCATCATTACCCAGTGGGGCTAAGAGACATAGGTATGGATGTCACCTAGCTGTCCGGGCCTTAGATGGTCCACTGATATGCAGCCTAAGAAGACAATGGCAAATCCAGTCACTGGGACATGGGCATCTAGCAACCAAACGACCCCGAGGGAGATGGATTTCCACCTCTCAGCAGAGAAGCTGAGCAACAATCCCCTGCTTGAGAACAAAGGACTGGATAAGTGGGAGATAAGAGTCAGCTGGTCTGTGCTTTAACCTTCAGCTCTCTGTGCTAACCTAAAGCTTTCCTGGGCTGTGTCCAGCTGACTAATAAACCCAACTGTCCTGATACCGCTGTGTGAGTGTTGCTCCCAATGCTCTGGGAGGTGCATTTAATCCCTTCCGCATGTGCAAGTCTATACCCGGAGTCTGTCTCAGTGGGACTCACTGAGGAGAGCTCACGGTGTAAAGGAGGAGTGCTGAAGGCCCAGAGGTCTGGTTTAAGGAGGTGGTGAAGCCACGTGGCTTACCCTGGACAGAGGAATTGAGACACCAAGGGGGTGTGACAAATGGAAGCAGTTCTCCTAGACTCTGTTCCAAAGCTGAGTCCGCAGCACCAACCCAGTAGCTCCATGAGAGGTTTGCTCTGATGTTTTTTTGCTGAAGTATTAATTTACAACACAGAACCTTTCCCCTGGGTTGG
This sequence comes from Mesoclemmys tuberculata, assembly GCA_007922155.1. NCBI lineage: Eukaryota > Metazoa > Chordata > Testudines > Chelidae > Mesoclemmys > Mesoclemmys tuberculata. The sequence goes on along the minus strand of ML675650.1, from coordinate 4,964,849 downwards.
GGTTACATTTTATGGAGAGGGAAAGGATGGGTTTCTCACAGCCCTGTCTGAAGGAACCGTACCATACCTCAGGTTCTACAACCCATGTGTTCTAGCACCTCATCTCTGTGCCCGAATACTGGGGAGTATAGGTCCAGGACCATTGCCCTGAGTGATCCTATAGTCACCTCCTCTATTGACAAAACATCGCGCCTCCTTAGCCCAGAGGGACTTTATGGCCCGTGTCCCCCTGACCCACAGAGCTGAGGTGAGATACGGTGGCAATGTTTCCACTCTATTTAGGAGGTTCATCCCTCAGACCCAATCATGGAGCCTCCTTGAGGCTAGAACTGATTGCTACATCCTGGAATGGCCATTTTCTTCCCCTGGCCAGGCACCTTGCACAGAGATCTCAAACAATCTGTTCCTGGCATAGCAGGCTGGTATCTGCCCTCAGCATCTCTCCGGGATCACAGAAAGGGAGCATTTTGCTTGACAGCATCCCTTCTCAGCCACCTGCTGAAATCCACCTGGTGCAGCAAGGAGACTGTCTTGGCCATGCCTTTGTATGTGTGCCCTTAGGAGGCCAGGAGGAACAGCTGTAACACAGGTACTGGACCCCATTATCCGCAAGAAGCTTAGAGGGAAGACAGAGCTCCATGTACGCATTAACTGCACAATGTTTGCTAGCGCAGGATTCCTTCACAAGAAGTAGAGAGCCCATGGGACGTCCATTTAGAGCACCACCAACAGCACCTGGAGACGTGTACTCCACCTACTCCTGTCCTACACCACAGAACGACGGAGGTTCGTTCACAGCATTTCCATAGGCACTGTTAGAGGGCCCATCCACATGGCAAAAACAGGAAGAAAACCATGACACAGACTAGGACAGTGGTTCTCAGCCAGGGGTACACATACAGCAGTATGGTAAGCAGAGGTCTTCCCAGGGAGTACATCAATTCATCTAGATGTTTGCCTCGTTTCACATATAAAAAGCCCTAGCGAAGTCAGTACAAACAAAATCTCATCAGACAATGACTTGTTTATACGGCTCTATGTCCTTTACACCGAAATGGAAGTACAATATTTATATTCCAATTGGTTTATTTTAGAATTGTATGGTAAAATAGAGAAAGTAAGCCAAGTACTAGTGCACTGTGACACTGTTGTATTTTATGTCTGGTTTTGTCTGCAAGCAGTTTTAAAACGAGGTGAAACCTGGGGTACGCAAGACAAATCAGACTCCTGAAAGGGGTGCAGCAGTCTGGAAAGGTTGACAACCACTAGACCAGGACCCTGCAGGGTGAACCTTCGAGAAGCCATGTCGTGTGAGGACAAACTGTGTTTAGAACCCACCACGTCACACGCTGCTTACAGCCCTGTAAATAGAGGTATGACAGACAGGGCCCGAGTGCCTTTCACCTCTGATTCACCACTCCAATTGCTGCTCAGATGACTAGTGGCTAAGAAGTCAGGTGGGTGTTTGGTAACCTATTTGAAGTGGGGGTCTAAATGGGCCCATCTCCCAAGAACTCAGCACCGACCAGCTCTGGCACCAGTGGTTATTTCTGTCAGCAGACTCAGAGCAGCCAAGGCCCGAATAGTCTTGGATATTGGCTCATCCTCATTTCAAGAGGCAAACCCTCGAAGTCCAGGCTGACCATGCTGTCATTGTGTGTGGATAACTCACCAGTGAAAGCCTCATTCTCCATCTAAGCTGTCTTTCAGGAGCAGTAAATTCACTTGGAAAAGTAAAATAAATCTCTCTCTCGGAAGATGACAGAGAGAGACTATATAGCCCATGACGAGGTGATATTAAACAGTTTGCCATTAATTATGGAACTCATTTTAGGGGGGCGCAGACTGTGAATCAGCAAAAGACGAGACCGTCAGAGAAGAGGCCTTTCGAATTCCAAGTGCAGGTTCGTCTGAAGTCTCTTTCCCACATTAAATAGAGCAGGCAGATTTTGCATGTGCAATTGCGGTACTTTTCATACTCAAATGATCTGGGCCATCGTTAGCCCATCTGTAAAACTGGGTTTTTCTCTCTTCAGTCTCCAGAGCAGGGAAGAGGTGCCGAGCCGCTGGGGAAGAGAATCTGTGACCATTTATGGGCATGGTTCATCGGCACACAGGCAATGCGCGGAGCAGAGATGTGTGCTCGCGTTGCTGCTGCTACCACTACTGACTGCAACCACTGTTCACACTTGACCTCTGCTTGCATCAAAAACATCAGGGTTACATGCCTGGAGATTGTCATTCTTTTGCTTTATACAGCGTGCTGCCTTCATCAGGGTTACATCCAAAAACGGCATGAAAAGAACGTGATTAATGGTGCAAAGTCAAGCAGTAAAAAGTTAGGAAATGCCAGAATTAAGATTCCATGTGCAATCTTAATCCAGCTCCCTTGTGTGTCCGCATTCTGATACCGTCTTTAATTACATGATCGCATGCTATTTTTTCCAGAGGACCCCTGCCTCTTTCAGTGCACACAATGGACTGTAATCTCTGTATGGGTAGCTTTTCGATGTTTGTTTTATCCTCATTCAGTGAATGCACTCATTTATTATCTACTATACATCATTCCAAACCTGCTGGGAATGCTGAATAATTACATTTCCTCATAGGTTTTTCTATGTTCTTACTACTGTAGCATCCGAGTGCTTCACAGACATTCATGAATTCATCTTTGCAGTGCCCCTTTCAGGTAGGCAAGTGCTTTTATTCCCATTGTACAGATGGAAAACTGAGGCACAGAGATTAAAGCCAAAATCCCCGGAAGTGTACACAACCAACTCTGAGTACCCAACCTGAAAGTCTGAGAGTCTGATATTTCAAAGTGTGCAGCACCAAGCACTATAGTAAAACATGATAATAGCACCGCACTTCATAGATTCAGGCACAGCTCCCACTGACTTCAGCTGCGGCTGAGAATACTCCACACTTCTGCAAATCAGCCCCCGTTGTCTCAAGTCTGGCACAAAAAAACGAGGAACACCCAATTTGTGACCACTTGTGAAAAGGCTGTTTTAAGAGACTTGTCCAGCAACTCGTTGGCTCTCTGTAGCAGGGGAGGGATAGAATCCAGTTCCCCAGGGCAGCATTCAACTGCCAAAGCCATCATCCTGCAATCAGCAGGGGCGGGAAGCTTATCTCCATAGCACAGACCTCAACTGCTTGAGCTAACAGGAGTAACCGGTCGCTGTAGAAGGCTGGCTACGTGGACCTGCCACGACAATGAATAAGACGCTTTGCTAGTGAGTTTCACAGCGGTTTGCTGCAAAGCGAAGGAATGCTGCGACTTGGGGATAACGGGGCCCATTCCGGGTTCCGCAGGGAAGTGTCCAGAGATTAGAGGCACAGCTCCCCTGTTCTCCGTGACAGTCTCCCCTCACCAGCTCTTCCTCAGCTCCTGCCTCTATTCCCCTCCCTCTGCACCTGCACAGGCCCTAGCTTCTGTCTTTCCCCTTCCTTCTCCTCCTCCATCTTCTCACCGCCAGCACCTATCCCTCTCCCCATCTTGTTGCTATTCCCACTCTGGCTCCTGCCCCCAGCCTCCCACACCCCTTTTCTTCCTCCCTCCCCCATTCCTCAGCCCACCGCAGTCCAGTCAGAATGAGAGAAGGGAAGAATTATCCCCTTTTTAGAACTGGGGAACGGAGGCCCAGAGAGATGAAGGCTCACTCTCTGTTGTCATCTCTTACCGGGTACTGTCCTGTCTTCCAGACCTAGACCCCGCAGGGACTAACACACAGGATAACTTTCGGCTCCGTTAACTGTCCTTTTGAACGTCAAAGACACTCTGGTGATTTACACTAGACAAGGATCTGACCCACAGCATGGAGTGCAAAAACCCCTGTACGCCAACACAGAACAGCCTTCAGCCAGAGGAGAGGGATCTATGCACATTGGGTCAGTATTTCCCAGCCCTACGCTGGTCACGCAAGGTCTGCTTTGTTCCTGGTCTCCAAACTCTACATTCGTACACCCACAGTAAACAACCATCTCAAAGTCTAACCCTCATCCAGCCCCCGACCCCAGCTATTAAATTGCATTTGATCAGAGGAAGAATTACTGCTCTTAGCAAAGTCAAGACAGGAAGTGGGAAGATACTAGGGTGGGATCCACAAAGCTACGTAGCTGCCTAAACACCAGATTTAGGTCCCTAAGTCCCAGATTTAGGCCCCAAATCTTCCCTGCAGTCCACAAGACTCCCACTAAGCCTAGGCAAGTGCCTAAACTTACTCAGCACCTACGTTTTTCAGGGTAAAATTTCCCTACTTGCCTAAGTGTCTGTCTCTGGGCATGTGCTGTTTTGCTATAGTCATGCGGGCACCCACCTCCCAACTAAACCCAAAGCTTGGGTGGGAGAAGACTAATGTTCGGTGTCTAACTTGCCCCAGGGGCCCACTCTAGTAGGTGCCCTCTGACCATACCTACCGGAATTCCAAGTCTGGAGCCAGATGTGGGGCCCACTTTACACATTTTTGGCCCCGGGATTAGAGCACTAACTTGGGAGACCCAGGTTCGATTCCCCGCTGCCTGGCACAGAGGAAGAAAGGATTTGAACAGGGGTCTGCAACCTCTCAAGACAGTGCTCTAAACACTGGGCTATGGGATGCTCTGATGAGGGGCTCCCGCCATCTCTCCGACTGAAGCTGCTCCACTGTTGATAAATAACGAAAGCGTGATTGAGCCCAAGAGAGACAGCCCCCCTGCTCCAATCACTTTTTCATTATTTATCCTCCGTGCAACAGCTTCAATAGGACAGGCAAAGGTCCCACAGCCCCAGGGTTAGTGATGGGCATTACAAGTGAGGTACCACCATGTCCAGCACGGCAACGCCGACGTCCCTTCGTGGGTCCCACTCCCACTCTGGAGGGTACCAGAGCTGGCCAGGGGCTCCAAAGTAGAGTCAGCCATTTTGTGGGAGGATATCTGGTGGATGGTGAGGGCATTAGCCAGGCACAGTACCAGGGAGGACAAAGAACAGCCCCTCCACCCCCCGGTATGAAGGTGTCCTTCATTCATATTAATAACCACAGCCTGGGCTGACACACACCTCAGCCTTGGGGTTGATCTAGCCCAGGATAGCCACTGCCTCACAGACGGGACAAGGATCTGCCTCACGCGTACCAAGGAGCCTCGGAAGCAGGGCCCAGCGACTGAGGAATGACATGTGAAAAGGTCTGTCTATGCTACAGCCCTGCACCCGCAAATGCAGTCTGGCTGTGGATTGCAAAGAGCAAACGTGGGAAATGGGTGCGTCTGGGAGGGTTACGCAGACAATATTAGTCTTCGGGGGGTGGGGGGGGTTCAAGGCAACATTGTACTGTCTTTCTTAAAGAGGCACTGACCAGCACTCACCACCTCTCTGGGCCCCGTCCTGCACAGCCCTGAGCACCCTCAGCTCTCATTGCTTTCAACGGAAACCAAGGGGCGTTACGAGCACGTGCTTTTCAGAAAGCACTCGTCCCCTGCGCCCCACACATCCATCTCTCCTTCCCTTCCTTCTGCCCTAGGGGATTCAAAACCTATCGAAGGGGCCGTGTTATGTGACCACGGATGACTTTTTCCCCATCTGTTTGCACAGAGCAAGGAGGCATTTTGTCTTTTAAAGGTTTCAGGGGAAAGAGAACAACTTCAAACCAAAATCGCTCAGGCAGAAGAAACCAGGCAGGCTGAGCTAGAGACAGAAAAAGAGTCAATTCAGTTGTTCAATTCTAGTTCTCCTCTGAGCAGCTCGTTATGAAGAGGTCTTGCAGGGGGAAAAAAAAAATTGCAAAGTTGGCTAACACCTGCTTCTTCCAAAGCTGCTTTGACTGCTGGCACACAGGCCCTGGCAGAACAGAAGTACTTGAATCTATGAATCAGTTATAGCAAGAAGCATGGGCAGGGACTCACAAGGAATGAAGCCGCTGGTATTTGGGACAGGAGAGGACTACAGACAATTGGCATCCGACTGGCTGATCGTGCCAGCTCCTGGACAGAATGATTGGGAGTAATGCATTTTGAAGGACTAAGAACAAACTCTCAGCCTCAGCTGAACAACGAGCAGACTAATTAGCCAGAGGAGTTTCTCATTGCACGGGCTGCAGGACGACTCTTATGGAGCAGTTCCCACGCATGGAGCGCTTTGACCGCCTCCATATTACACACGCAGGAAGGTTTCATGCCCATTGCAAGATGACACACAAAAGGGTTAATTTTCCTGAGGTCACACAGCAAGTCACTGAGAGACCCAGGAAACTTAGCTCACTGGGTGATTAACTCAGATCCTGGGGTTTGAGGGGCTATTACGAGCGAGTGATCGGATCTCCTGCATGGCACAGGCCCGAGAAACGCACCTAGTGATTCCAGCACAAAGCAGAGGGAACTACAATTCTGATCCCCCTTTGATCAGACACCTGTACAATGCATTTGGTGTCTCTCTTCAATAGAAGAAGAAATTAGGTTTCCACTGCAAAAAAAAAATAATGAATCCTTTCATATTAATAGCGACTTCCAAAATGGTCATGTTAGATGGTATGCTCACTTTACACCCCCTAACGTGCCAGCTGCCAGAAGAACAGCTAACAGATCATGTAATTTACACTCTCCTACTAGCAAAAGAAAGACCTTACACATACCAACAAACACAAAAAGGAAGGCTCAAACTCGGTTTCAAACAGCAAGGTGAGTTCCTCAAAAGAGGAACATCTATTCCGGAAATGGTGCTGAATTGTAACCTATAACCGTGTCCCTCTCCAAAATCCTGTTCTAGGCCTCTCTCGCCCCTTCGCTCTCTGGGGAACTGGAGATACCAGGATGCAAAGGCCTGACGCAGCAGAGCGCTAAAGCACATAGACTCATAGGGCAAGAAGGGACCGCAAGGGTCATCTAGTCTAACCCCCTGCCAAGATGCAAGATTTGTTGTGTCTAAACCATCCAAGACAGATGGCTAACCAGCCTCCTTTTAAAAACCTCCAGTGAAGGCGCTTCCATGGCCTTCCTTGACAGTCTATGCCATTGTCCGCCTTTTCTTAGTTAGGAAGTTTTTCCTGAGATTTAATTACATCCTTCACTGAAGTTAGTTGTAATTTGCTTAAAGTTAAGTTTTGCTCAATCAAAGCCCAAATCTTTACATTTATTTCTATTTCTCTTCTGCTCTGCCACCTCAGGCTGCCACAGCTCTCCAACTCCACCACTCAATATTTTCTTAACTACATTTAACACCCTGGAAATATATAGTGGGCAAGAGTTTGAGAAAAATCAATGAGTTGTGTGTTTGCTGTTGCTGTGAGTGAACTGAATCCAATCACATTAAAAACAGGGCTCAGAGGCCAGATGTAGAGAAGAAGGCTGTGTTTTTACAGGCGAAAGGAGCTCTTCCCAAATGCCAGCACCTGATTTTTGTCTAAGGCCTGGTCTATCCTGGCCACAGATTTCAGCTGCAGTCGACGGGAGATAGGAGATACGCAAGTTACTGTATGTAGCTTGCCTATCAGCTTCCTACCATCTACTTACCATGGCATGTCCACTGTGCTACGGCGATAGGAAATGCCCTCCCGTCGACACAGCGCTATGCGACTTGTCGGGGTGGACTTACAGAGTCAACTTCCAGGTTCAGTTGAGCAACCTTTACTGCCACTCAGTCGAACCCATCAAATCGATCCTGCACTGCCACTGGATTTAGACATAGACTAACTGCTGATGCCTGTTCACTGGCTGGTTGGCAGCATGGTAAAGAGGGCTGCTTTCTTGATGAAGCCAGCATAAAAGCTGTTGAATGAAAATGCAACCCAGCCGCGAGAAAATTCTTTTTGAATAATGAATCCTCTCCATTAAGAAGAGGCTAGAGATGTGTCAAGTTGTTAAGATTTTGTCTGGCCAGCCAAGGATTAAGAGTAGATTAAAGGGACGCTGTCAGGACACAGACTGTATTTTAAAAATATCCTTTCGCGTGTTGCTAAACCCAGTTTAGAATCTGCAAATGGAAAGAATTGGAAGGGATCATGGTCAGTTTTTAATATTTTTGGCAGAGTCACTGGCTGGGAAATCCATACATGGGTAAGCACCTCACAAGTGATCATTACTGCACTACTTGTGTCAGGGTTGTACTTTCTAATATGGTTGGTCAAAAAATTTCCCTCTAAATTGCTCTGATAGAAAATGGAGTTTTGACTAAAAAAAAAAAAAGGTGTCTGTTTTCCCTGTAAGATTTTGATACTTCACTAAAAACTAAACATTTTGGCTGAAAATCCAAGTATTTTGATTCAAGTGGCACCGTGGAGCCTCATAGGAGTTGTAGTTTGGATGTCTTTTGCTCCCATTCTCCTCCACAGGCTGGGCTCCGTGCCTGGACTACATCTCTCATGATGCATCCAGCCAGGGACTCCTACGATAAGCCCTCATTTCTCACTGACAGATAAAACTGGTGCATCACGGGAGCTGTAGTCTGGCCAGGGAGCCCGACCCACAGGTGACAACAAGAAAATAAAGGCAACTCCCAGGAGATACTGTGGAACTGAGTGGAAAAAGAAAGTGGAAGAATTTCAATTAAAAAATATTTAGCCAAAAAGTCAAAATTTTTCATGGAAATTTCACCACAAAGTGGGGGGAAAAAGAAAGAAAGAAAGGAAGTCATTTGTCAAAAGTTTCTGCCAAAAAGAGAAACCCGTTTTCTGAACAGCTCTCCTTTCTAAGCCCAGACTTATTTGACACTCATTTACACGTTGGATGTTTACCCTGCTGCTGGGAGCGTGCCTCCCAGCGCAGACAGAAAGGTGCTGGCTAGCAGAGTAGCCAGGGGCGTCATGGGCAGTGGGTCAGGCTAGCTGCTCGCGCACATAGCCAGGGGATCCAGGTGGCTTTGTATTCCTGCTGCTAGCCTGGCTGTGCTGGGCTACCCTAGGCTATATTGCCATTTTTAGCACGCTAGCTCCAGGACCCTCTCGGCTGCAGCAGAGACATCCCCCTAGTTTTTCTTTTCAGCACAATTCTGTTGCGTTTCCAGCAGCGCAAGGAAGGACTTAAAAAAATCAAATCACTTATTTGCTAAATAATTTGCTACCAGAAAAAAATGCCACCACAACTGGATTCACATTACTTTTTGTAAAAACTTAAGTTGGGGGCCAAACTGCTTCATATCATCCTTCTGGGAGAAATCGAGAAATGCCGCATAAAGGGAAATGGAATGCACTGCTAAAAATCTTGTTATGATGCCCGTGGAAGAGGAGGGTGGCATTGTAGGTACATACATTTGGGAAATAAGGGATCAGCTTTGTTCTGTAATTGTTCCCTTTTAAAGGGATGATATAACGTGGGAAGAAAATCTGCCACCTCATTTCTTAATAGGGTCTCCCCCCCATCTCCAATCGCTGAGGGTGACTGCCATCACATGGCGCATCACGTGGGATTATTCCTGGGTCCTCTCCACAGTGCAATGATCTATAAGGTCATCATGTCACATTTCCATATGCTAATGATCACCCACTGGCACGCTCTCTCTAAGCTAAACTTGCAATTAATGAGGTGGTGTGAAGACTTTTTTAAAATGCTTTTGATTTACTATCATCCATTTAGTGGGCATGATGAGATTTAAAGCAATTGACAACCAGCCGTTGAAGCCGTGGCGTCTTCTATTGATCGTCTCGAAACAAATGGCTTCTGGCCTTCCCCCATGTTGTTGCGAAGCAGGAATAATCTGGGTGTATGTCGTTCTATGCCGTACAAGTATAAATGCAACTTGTGTTTTGCCCTCTAAGAGTCATATCACCATGGATAACTGATCCCAAACATTGCACATTCACAAAAAAAAAAAATTTTTTTTAAAAAAGAGTCCAGTCAGAAGAAGAATGACTCAGTGCTAGAGAGACAGTATCCTGCATCTAGCATTATTACAGAGCCGGATTTGAATTCTTGGGCTCCGTACTGCCCTAGAGTTTCATAGTTCCACCTGAAGTGGCTGGGGTTCCTTCCTTTAAAGGGCACTCCCCGCAGGTCTGACAAGCCTTACAGGAGCTAACTGGGACCACAGGACTTCTTTAACCCCTTCTTGACTGTGAGGGGGGAGTCTGCCCTCAGAAGTCCTCCTCTGCGGAGGGGAAGCCATACTTGCAGCGATGGGCAAACTCTGAAGAGCCAGCACTCATTCCCCAGAAATGACAACATGCTTCACAATCTCCTCCCCATCAGTGGGAGACCATTAGGGAGCCCTCCCTAAATAGTTCAGGCCCAGATCCTTGAAGGAATTTAGGTACCTAACTCCCATTGAAACCCTTCTTCTGAATGCCTTTGATTTCTAAAGGAGACGCCCGTGGCTCCACAGTGGGAGGATTGCCTTTAGCACAGCTCCCACAGCTCACGTAAGAATGAAAAGGAATAAGACACCCAAGGAATGGATCCGACTTCACCATAGACACTCTGAACTTTTTCAGTAGACACCCGCACATCTGAAGGGTTTGCAGCCAGTGGTACGTCTTCTGTGAGCCTTCCACCAAAGCGTTATGGGGCCTCGATCCTCAGCATCGTTGTTTGCTGAGAAGTTGAGGGTCCACGTGGCTTTTTCCCCCAAGCTGACTTGTGAAGTTTACATCTAGCGCCACGTTTCCTTGATTCCATGGATTGGGACTTGGGCACAGTTCCGCCACAGTAGCCATCTTTGGCAATTTGGGCTTTTGATGAGACAGATGGCCGCCGAAAGGACAGGGATGGACAGGGCCAGCCCTTAGCGCCAGTAGCCTGTTTAGCAATGTTGTGGTGTTGCAAAGACACCTTAATGGCTCACCCGGCCAGGGAGAAAATGCTGCTGTGCAAGTGCCTCAGAGGAGGGGATACATCCAGCGATGGGATTCAGGAGCGCTTTGGGCCTGAAGCAATGGCAGTGCAGGAGCGGGAAGAGGACAGCTTGGAGGAGCAGGTTCTGATGAGGGTTAGTGCACCACAAGGATAACCAAGGAAGGCAGGAGGAAGAAGCTGACATCTTAAAGTGTTCCCAGTTGCCCTTGTTTCCAACAGCTCGGCACAGCAATGCTCGCAATTGCCCAGGGAAGGAGTTCACCGGTCAGTGGCGGGGGTTTATCTTCAAAGTTCTACATGACCCGAGCCGTGCATTTCAACCGTCACAACCAGGGGTCATTAGGGATGTTCCCTGTGCGGTGCTAAACACAACCACTGACGTTTGTTAGGGAGGAGCCCCGAAGAGCAGAGCGGCAGCCACAGAGGGAAGCTGTGATTAGCTGCCAGGCAGGAGTAAGTCCAACTCTGCTGTGCTGAAAGACGCGGGTTTCCTAGGGGGTCTCCAGCATGTGCCACTTGAGAAAATAACTGAAAGGAGGGATGAGGCTGATAATGTAGCCATGATGGTTTCTGCATAGGGGACTTTGTCCCTCTCTGCTGTTGGCCGTCCAAGGCTATCGCATCCACCAGCTGAGGGACTAGCAGGGCTCTCTGCAATCGAGTTCAGATGCTGCTTTAGATCTGTCCCCGCTGGGATCAGGAATGCAGAGCACAGTCCAGCTGTCAGCACAAGGCCAACAACCACACTGACCTTTCCAGCCGCTTAGTTCTGAAGGTCAGACTCTTAAAGTTTAAAAAACCCCTTATGGACAGCTCCACCTACCCCCCGCTTCATGGCATCTCCTCTCTAGCATCGCCTGCTAAAGAACCTCATGTGGGTTGCTATATGCTACATGGCTAAAGCACCTACATCTATGGGAGAGGAACATTTGTATTTGATAAAATCCCAGTTACTCAAAATACAGCCCCTTATTGTACAAGCACATGGAATGGATTCCCCCTCATCTCTACTCTTCACTAAGGATTTCGTTCTATGACCCACCAGAAGATAACTTTCTGGCCCAAAACCCCAAAGGTATTAAGGCACCAATGGAGAGACCGGCATTCTTGGTTAGTTGTTGAAAAAATTGTATTTGCTGGACAAAAGAAATGCCTTCATTGAAGGGTAATTCAGTTCAGCTCTCATTCTGTTTTGTGAACCAATCCTCAACTTGAGTGCATGTGGGACCTAGGGCTTGTCTGTTGTGGGGGCTAACGCCGAGCTCCGCTCCTGGGGAGGAGAGCTGTGACTTGCACCGGTGAAACCTGTCCTTACTTGACATCTCGGCATTTAAACCATCTCGGTTCAGTTCCCAGCACTGCCATAGAGCTGGGCAAGTCATTTCATCTCTCTGTGCTTCAGTTCCTTATGCAAAATGGGGTAAGACTTCCTGGCTTCATAGAGGGGTGGTGAAGGAAAAGTTATTAAGTGTCTGTGAGGAGTTCAGCTGCTATGCTGATGGGGCCTTGTAAATGGCTAGCTGGAGGATAAAATTGGTTCATTCACCATCTCCTCTCGGAAACAGGTACAGGCACATGTTCTGCACTTGAGTAGCAACTGAATTTTAAAAGCTGTACAAACTCTCTTGTCATGGTGTCAGACAATGACAGATTGCAGCTGCAGGAGCAGGAAAGGCAAAACATTTGACAGCACATAAAGCAAGTCTGACACAATTTGGCCGATGTCTTTTCGCAGATGGTCTTGTCTGGACTATATTCAGCTACCACCAGACCTCAATTCACAATTGTGCCATGCTGTTTATTTAGTTTTGCTTAGAAAGAACAAATGAGCAGCCTGTGAACTGACAAACAACTTGATAAGGACGAACTGCAGACGGGCTTTTCAGAACTGCGAGATATGTACTGGAATTAAGTGATAGACTGTGACTATAACAAAGTGGTGTCCCTAAAATGGGCAGGAGAAGGTCCAGATGCTGTGCAAAATCATGTCTCAAGCTAGTCCTTGCATTGTGATGGGGAACTACATCTGAACATATGACTTAAGAATTTTGTATGAAATGTGGTCTGTTTATACTGCACAAAAGAAACAAAATCTGAAAGCATAATTCCAGGACACAAAACCTAATTTCCAAAGAGCCCATTAAGTTAGCATAAATCACTATCACAGCCTTTAAAAAACACAAACACGTAAAATAGATCAGGAGCTCATAAATCTGACACTGCCCCCACAGCGTGTCTACACTACAAAAAACCCAGCAGCGGCAGCAGTCTCAGAGGCCGGGTCTACAGATTAGCAGGGTTCATGCCCTGGCACTCCATCAGCTCTGTCAAAGTTCAAGCTTGGGCTGTGAAGGCCTCTATCCTCCCTGGGATCCAAAATCTGAGCCAGACAACCGACATGGCTATTTTTAACCCTGTGAGCTCAAGTCTGTAGCCCTAGGCTCTGTGACTTGCTGACATGGGTACAGCTACACTGCAAAAAAAAAAACACCACACCCACAGAAAGTAACACATTCTTATGAAGTGCGAGGAAGTGTCTATGTAACCACACCACAACCTTAAAGATGTTAAAAAGCCTCCTTCAAGCTCCCTTTGGAATACCCAGAACTGTATCATCCCCTCTTATGTAATTCTCAACCTTACTCAGCCCTAGACATTGCTGTTAAAGTCAGAGCCTTATCCTCCAAAATATGGAAATACATTAAATACCGTTTTGACGTGAGGGCAATAAAAGATGCCAACCACAGAAAAGGCAGAACAAGTTCATTTGCATAGCCTGGTTATTTAATTACCAATAGTTATTTCTCCGGAAGGAATGACACAGAATGGTGGGGCTGTTGCAGGTACAGGACTAGCTGCACATCGGCACTTTTCTGGTCTCTTTGAAGCTCCCAGTTCAGGGCTCGTGACTGTGGGTATGTCTACAAAGCAGCGTAAGCCCAGGCTTGAGCCTAACCTCCACTTGCATCCCCACACCAGTTGTGCTAGCCTAGGGCTTGAACCTAGGTCCCAAACCCTGCAGGGGTGGAGGGTCCACACCCGTGTTCAACTGGGAGCTAGGAACTGAGCCCTGAGGTTTTCCTGTGGGCGTGCAGCCCTGGCTCCTTACGGGCTGCAAGCCCTCCAGCTGTATCCCGGGGTCTCCCGCGGCAGACGAGCCCCGCTGCGGGCAACCAGCACAGCAGCCGGAAGCATCATTCCTGCCTGGCCGAGTGCATTCCCCCTTCCTGCTCCGACCGCTCCTCCCTGCTGTGCACAGCTTGCCTGGACCAGGGAGCAAAGCTGAAAGGCAGGAGACAGCACCCAACCACCAGGATATTGGGGGTCATCCGTCCCCCAGCCATGCTGAGCCAGGAGCTCACCGTTCCCCCTCCCTGCAGGGGCACCACGTGGGCCTGCTCCACTCTCTGGTCCTTGCTCCCGGGCCCCCCCACCTTCTCTCGGTCTGCACATGCAGGGATGCCCAGGCCGTGTGCATTGCCAGGATGGTGAGTGGGAACCAGCCCCAAAACTTCTCTGCAGCCAACCTGGGAGTGGTCCCTTATCCCTGCCTCCTGGGGTGTGGTAGAGCCCTTCACTGCTCCACAGCCAGCAGCAGGTAGGCGGGTCTGTGTGTGGGTATGAGTGTGTTGTTCCTCTGAAACCTACAGTTTATGGCAAACTTCCAAACACACAAAACCAACCAACCAAAAACACCGTCACTGAACATCCCTTTTTACACACTGAGAATTGCAAAGTTACATCAGAATAGTTTGACATTCCTGGAGCCTGACGTCCTAATTCTCCTCAGAACAGGGCTATGTGGGCATCTCTCTGCCAGCGTGACTCAGCCGAGAGCTGGTGAGCCCAGTTCTCAGGTTAGAGGGTAGTTCAGTATAAAACCTTCTCCAACCAAAAGGAATCTGATGAGGTTCAGCAAGGACAAGTGCAGAGTCCTGCATTTAGGACGGAAGAATCCCATGCACAACTACAGACTGAGGACCGATGAGCTAGGCAGCAGTTGTGCAGAAAAGGACCTGGGGGTTACAGTGGATAAGAAGCTGGATATGAGTCAGCAGTGTGCCCTGGTCACCAAGAAGGCTAATGGCATATTGGGCTGCATTAGTAGGAGCATTGCCAGCAGATCGTGAGAAGTGATTATTCCCCTTTACTCGGCATTGGTGAGGTCGCATTTGGAGTATGGAGAGAGTCCAGCGGAGGAAAACAAAAATTATAAGGGGGCTGGATCACAAGACGTATGAGGAGAGGCTAAAAGAACTAGGCCTGTTTAGTCTGCAGAAGAGAAGAATGAGGGGGGATTTGATAGCAGTCTTTAACTACCTGAAAGGGGATTCCAGGGAGGATGGAGCTAGGCTGTTTTCAGTAGTGGCAGATGACAGAACAAGGACCAATGGTCTCAAGTTGCAGTGGGGGAGGTCTAGGTTGGACGTTGGGAAAAAGTTTTTCCCTAGGAGGGTGGTAAAGCACTGGAATGGGTTACCTGGGGAGGTGGTGGCATCTCCCTCTTTAGAGCTTTTTAAGCTGCAGTTTGACAAAACCCTCGCCAGGATGATTTAGCTGAGGTTTGTCCTGCTTTGAGCAGGGGGTTGGACTAGATACCCCCTGAGGTCCCGTCCAACTCTACTATTCTATGATTCTAACTGCAGCCCTTCTGCTGAGACAGCCACCACAGAAACGAATCATGCAGTTTATGTACCCAGCTGATCCGTAGGGGCATCTGAGTCCCATCAAGAGCACTGCCACTGCTAGGGAACGGGGGTGGGGGGCGGGGTGGGGCAGGAGAGTTCTCTCCCCAGTGCACCACAGTCCTGGGGCCAGAGTGTTGCCATGGGAGTGGGGGGACTAGGCTCTCTGGGATAGGGTTATTTTGACTCGGGTCTCTGCACTGCATTGCATTCAGCAGAGCCCTAGATTCAAGCACGGGTCGGACAATTCTTAACCTAGGGTTAAAATGCAGTAGCGATGCTCCAGCCCAGGATTCCCCAACACAGGTCAGTGGGCTGGAGTCCCACGAGCCCATGGCGTACATTGCTGTGCAGACATACCCAGTTTTTAGGTAGGAAAAAGAGTGACGCAGCTAGAGCCGTGGTTCTCAAACTGTGGGTCATGACCCCATTAAAATGGGGTCACCAGGGCCAGTGTTAGATTTGCTGGGGTCCAGAGCTGAACCCAAAGCCTGAGCGTGGGCCCTCTCCCAGCCGGCCTGGGGTCATGTACTAATTTGTGTTGGCAGAAGGGGGTGGCAGTGCAATGATGTTTGAAAACCGCTGCCCTAGACCTACCTAGGGAATGGGGCGTGAAAAGCAGACTGCCAGAGGGGAGCAGATAACACGCCATCCTAGATGTCAAACATCAATCACATTTTGGGGCAGGAGATCACCCACACCCCCATGTGCTCCACCATGCACGGTGCTCCACCGTGGTTATAGCCAGCAAATCACGCAGAATCCTGGAAAAGAACCTACCCTGTCCGAGGCCAAAGGCATTAGTTCAGACTGGCCATGCAGTGTGGGCTTCCAGACCTGCAGTGCAAGGATTTCTTGTGGGGACCTCCTTGTTTTCAGAGCCCCAGCCGGAGAAAAGAAGTAAAACCCTCAGTGGCTTCAGTGTTAACGTGGGGCTTCTTGGTGCTTGTCCCAGCCTGCAGCCTAGGAGGGAAGCGAAGTGCTAAGCTGCTGGGATGCAGCTTCGGGCAGAGGCGTGGAGGTGCTGCATCATTGGCGCTTGGTTTTAGCCTTACCACAGTTTCTTCCTTCTGCACGTCAAGACAAAGGACGTGTTCCCTGAGACTTACCCCACTGTGCCTCCACAGGAGCTTAAAGCAGGCCTCAGAACAACTCTTCAAGGGAACAAATGCGTGAATAGCGCTGACTAGACAGGGCATGCCCAGCTCTGGCTGTTTGGCGATGGACGAAGCAGTAAACATGAGCACCACTGAGGACCCCATTAGCTCCAGCACAAGTTTAGGTTCAAACAGTCTCCATTGTGAAATACGGGCATCTGCTACCACTTCGCAGAACCTGGAAGTGTGGCCCCACCCGCCAGCATTACAGGCACAGGAAGCAACTGAATTGGGGTGTCTGACACAGCTAATGAGATTTAGGTCCTGAAATACCCACCTAGCAACTAATGCTGCTTCAGAGGAAGCTGAAATGAGATTAGAATAGGCACCCGCTTGTGGGGGAGCGGAGGTCAACAAGCTAAGTGATACTGCATCTAAAAGGGTTTTCTGCAAAAGGGAAGTTATTAAAGATCCATTACAGAGGGGAGCGGTACAGATAAGCAGCTGAGAGCAAATGAAATTGGAGCTGCTGCAACATTAAGGTTTTGTCAGCATTTCCAGTGGAGAGCGCCTGAGTATCTCTTTTCCAGGGTTTGTAACTGAGCTGTAAGAGCTATTGTTACTTATTCCATTCTGGGACCACTAAGGTGGCATCCGTGATTTTAGGGATTCTGGCATTGCGGGGCTAAGCATCGTGGTGCCTAGCTCTTAGAAAATCCCTGGAACAGCACTGCCATCCTCAAACCCGAATCCAGCGCCTCGGCTGCCTAGACAACGAACGGGGAGAACTCGGCACCTTAAACTAGGTCTGCAGTAGACACGCTACAACCACACAACTGCAGCTGTGCCGCTGCGGGGAGCTCTTGCCGTGTGGACAAGCTGGGAATAGTCCAGAGGAGAACAGCAGAAATGACTAGAGATCTGGAGAACACGAGCTGCCAGGGCAGTTCAGCCCTAGAACAAGCTATTGAGGGAGGCTGTGGAATAGCCGGCCTTGCAGGTTTCTAGGCACAGGTGAGACAATCGCCTGCCAGGGACAGCCTAGTCATACGTAGTCCTGCCTCGGTGCGGGGGACCAGACTCGAGGCCTGTCGAGGTCCCTTCCAGCCCCACATTTCTGTGACTCCACAGCAGCGGAAGGGGCTTTTCTGGCGCTGTAATGAAGCTGCTCCCTCGAGAGGTGGGAACTAGGGCAATGGAAGAGTGCTTCTGCTGGCCAAGCAGGGTCTGCGCCCGACTGAGGCAGGCTTATCAAGGTGTCTTGGGGGAGGGCTGGATTTTACCACAACTCTGAGCAGCAGAGCTAGATGGACCTGAGTTTTAGGTGCAGACAACACAGGGAGCCGCCTAAACTAGCCAATGAGAAGGGCCAGTTGGGGTGGGGGAAGAGGATGTTAAGCCGCCACCCCCTCAGAGATAGGGGCCTGAGCCCAGGCTGCAAGGAGCCACCGGTCTCTGGCAGCGATCCATGGACAAGTCCTCCGTCAGCAGCCACGTGCCGTAGGCACCCAAGGGGTTTCTTGCAGACCAAACTAGGCAAGCGGGCAGGTGAAGCTGGGTCTCCCTCATCCAGTCGTGTGGAGGCCGCTGGCAGCGTGGGGTGCTGTGGGCGTGGTTTCAGCCGTGCTTTGAACCAGAGCGGTGAATTGCCCGAGCAGCATGCCGTTATTCCATGGCACTGGGCGTGTTGGCTTGGAATTTTTCAACATACTTAAAAGGCATTGCTCAGGGCAGAGAAAGTCAAGTGAGGGTTAGTTTAGTCTTTACATACCGCTGTGTTTCACCTGGAGATATGCCCTAGCCTGTGCGATGTAGGAAGTCAGGTTACATGGCCCCTCTGCCCTGAGAATCTGTAACTCTGCAGCTGGATTTATATTTTCCTCACAGAGAAAAAGACAGATTCCCTCAGCCAACTGAGCTGTACTTGGTGCAGGACCGGGAGTGGGGCCCAATGTAACTTGAAGTCGCGTCTGTGCTTCCTTGCACCTGGGATCATGGACCCAGGCTGGTCTTGGCTTAGCCTCAGGGCTACTCTGCCCCAAGACCATTCCAGCAGGCAGGAGTAGCCACTGCAGTGCTGGCCTAGCCCATCTGCCCAGCCACACTCCTTCCATCGTGCTCCGATGGGCAGGGCATGGAAGCTGCTACTCGGGCCCTATGCCAGCGGAATCGCCCTTCAGCAGAGGCATCCTCCAATGTCTGCAGGTTCTGGGTTAATGACTCTGCCATGATGGGTGCAAAAAAGCCACAGTGGGGCCAGGAATCTGGGCCAACACCTACCTCCTCCCCAAGGAGTGAGCAGTTCGAATGTGAGCGCATGGTGGGGAAAAAGTGCTTCTTCCAGCCCCCTGTAGACACCCCAGCGTGCCCCCCTATGGCTCTGAAATGTGACCCCAGGCAGCTTCATGGCAAACTGGGAGCCCCAGTGCCGCCAGGCCTGGCCTTGTCTCTGCTTATCAGCCTCCCCCACCGGTCATGTGCCGGGGTCAGGATTAACAGCAACAAACCCTAAACACAGATAGGTTTTCCTAGGCCCATGGCCACTGAGTGGGAATGCTTAGGCAACCTTGATTTCCAACTCTTCGCAAAGCACTTTGGAATGGAAGGCGCTAAGGCAAGATGTGGAGCAATGAACTTTTGCATCTGTTTGCTGGATGGCCCACACGCTCAGCCTGTGCCCATCGTTTATTTACACTCCGATTTTCCATTTTTTGTCTGCCGCTTTTATTTGTTCCAAGATATTTTTAATCTGCTGTTCTGCCAACAGACTGTAAGCCCTTGAAGCACCCACCCTGTATCAACGACTCCTTTGATAGGTTATTCAATCTCAGTTAATCAGGAATGCTAGCAGCATTTTTGCCAAACTGGGAGCCACTGCTTTTTGCTGACAATTTTCAGACCCTCACTGACAGACCAATATATTAGCAGCTGGCCCCTGGAAGCTCATTTTAAGGAGAGCAGTCATTTGATACTTGGGAAGGCAAAATTGTAGATCCCTAACATTAAAAAAACTACAAGGAGAGCTCTCCCATAACTAAGGTTGGAAGAATCCATGTTATTTAGCCAGTTTCCTGTTTGGGCCATAAGCATCATGAGAGCTAGTCCTATAGTTTCCTCTCAGTCGTGGGTTACAAATCCAAGACAGCCCAGGACAAGAAGGTGACAGGGCAGTAGGTTATTTGCCCGTGGGCCACTACATTGCACAGTGGCACCTCTTTAATAGAGAGGTATAGACAAACTGAGGAACGTTCAGAGAAGAGCAAAAATGTGATCCAGGACCACTTATAGGGAAAGCGTGAAAGAGCTAATGTACAGCTCGACTAAGCAGCACCTAGCCCTTGAGGTGGGGGCATGTAGGGATTACAGCCGTCTACAAATGTTGGAAGGTGTCAGCATGAGTCTAGCCAATGAAGGAGAGAGAGAGAGAGGAGTTACCAGGGTGTTACTCAGCAGAGTAACTTGTACTTACGGGATGTAGCTAGAGGGGTATTTTAGGGTGAATCTCGGGAAGAACTTACACAGCCTAACAGGTCTCAGTGCCCGAATAGCCTCTTGAGGTCAGCAGCAGAAAACCCGTGGATTGGGACACGTAGAACAAGCCTGGTTGGTGTCCTACTGGATGCAGAGTGACAAGCTATCCTGAATTAGTAGGGGTGGACTTCTAGCAAGGGATTTTATCCATCTCAGAGTCAGCATCAGAGTTTCAGGGCAGAAGGGACCACCTGGTCTGACCTCCTGCACATCACAGGCCACCAAAACCACCCTGCACACGGATGGCAGCCCACAGGAGACAAGACTACTGTGTGCCAGAGGCTGCGAATGGGAGGGACCGAGGTGCCATGGAAGGGAATTGATTGAGGAAGATATGCCCAGATCCACAGCCCATGCTGCCAGTCCAACCTGAAGGGAAATTGCTTCCCCACCCCACCTACGGCCATCAGTTCGACCCTGAGCATGTGAACGAGAACCCGCCAGCAAAGTACCTGAGAGAGAGGATGAACGTTCAGGGCCATCTCACAGCACTGGCCATGTTCATGGGCCATCTTCAGCCAGGGCCATCCTGGATGCTTCAGAGGAAAGAGACCGGATACCCTACCCACCCATCAAAATGCAATTGGCAGGGGGAGGGGGATTTAATCCCTTCTGACCCCTTTGGGTGAAGTTCTGAAGCAGCAGACTTTTAGGAACACAAGACGTGAACTGGGCGGGATCCCCAAGGCAACCAATCGCCACCCTTGCCAACACAAGCATCCCCATCAAACAAGTTCATCTAGTGCTCTCACACTATTGGGGTTGGTTATCCCATGGCTCCCTGGTCTAGAGCCTGACTCCTGTGATGGTTGGAAACCTTCCCCGCATTTCTGCCCTCAATTTTTGACTCCTCCCGCATTCAGCCTGGTCTCCCCATGCCTGTCTCCTGGGGAGCCAAAACACATCCCCTCCGATGCTCCATGTGCATCTCTTAAGGTGGGTCACTATTGCAGAAGCGGAGTGGAGCTCACGTTACTCACACTTGCAGCTGGTGGGTGTCCAAATTCTGAACACCCACAACCAGATTCAAACCTGGGTCGGTGCCCCAGCTGTCAGTCCAGCACTGCTCGTACGTCGCCGCCCACAAGACAGGAAATGATTGCCGGCTTCGGAGCAAGGCCACAGAAGGGTTTTTTGGCTGCACATTTGTTTGCAGAGGAGACAAGTGCTGGTTGTGGGAGCCATCCCAGGAGGCTGAAGGGTTAATATTGCACAGGTCACAGGATTCAGACCAATATGCACATTACTAAAAAGTCACTGCACAGCCATACATCAGTGCACATTTACTTAGGTCTGATCCTAGATGCCACACGTAAATATCCCCTCCGAGAGCATTCATTTGTCTGCCAGCCTGGAAAAGGGCCCTGTTCTGAGACTTGCAGACACATGGACCACACCAAGACCGGATTAGTGGTGTCTTGTGGACAATTGAAAGGGGAAGAGCACATAACCTGTTTTATCACGCTGTTGTCAGCCGAGCATGCTAACACACGCATGAGCTAGGACACATCTAGAGACAGGTTAACTAAGTGACAGCCATCTTAGCCTCTCAAGTCAAGCCTTCCTTAAAAATAAACTGGAAGCTCAATTCAAGAACAGCTTCTCCAAGCAGCGTTGTACATAGTCCTGGGAAATATTTCCAGCAAGGTGGAAAAAGATGGTCCCTCCCCCACACTACCACCACCAAAGATTGTCCGACGGCTCCGTCGGAGTTCCTCTGGAGATGGCTGACCTGAAAACTGAGGCGAAGGTTTGGGTACAGCTATCAGGCCCAATTTTTCATTGACACCAAAGCCCCTCCACAACACTCCAGGAGCACAAAGGGGCCTACAAGTGAGGGCCACTATAAATTCTGCCCACTCTGATTAGCTAGGGCTCTAACCTGGGACTTGAGTCTCCCAGGTTCAATTCCCTGCCTTGCCACAGACTCCCTGTGTGACCATGGGCAAGTCACTTAGCTTCTGTCTCTCAGTTCCCATCTGTGCACTGGGGATAACTGCCTTGCCCTGCCCTGCAGGGGATGGGATGATACATCCCTAATAGATGGTGAGATCCACAGATGAAAAGCACTTTAAGAACTACCCACTGTCATTCACACTGCCAGAGACAGGTAAAATGGCCCTAGTGTAAGCGGGACTCAGGCCCGCTGAGGGACTCCGTAAGTCACACTGGTTTCCCAGAGAACAACGAGGGTACAGATATGCAGGTGTGGCTGGGAAGTGCTCCACCTGTGAGCGCCAGGCTATTCAGTGGCCCATGGAACTGGGTGAGAGTACACTCTCCCCAGATGGCTGCGATATTGGACTGACCCATCCAGGTGGTAATTTGCTCATTTGTGAAGGATTCATGCCGTTCAGCAGTAGCTCCAGCGACTCCACCAGAGAGTCTCTCCAGATTCCCACAGCTGCCCCTGACCCAGCCACACGAGTCAGAAGGGTCGACTGTTCATAAATAACTCCAGCTGCAACCCGACATCCACACCAGTTTGGAGCTGGAAACAGTTCAGCCGTATCCAAGCTTGAAACCAAATGGTGCCAGCTCAGACAGACAGGGCTAACAGCCAATAAAGGACTAACGGACAGAATGTGGGCAGCCCAAATTGAAACGAACGGACATATCTCAGAAAGGGGAGTTAGAGTTCTGTCCCCTGGAGAAGGACACCTGGAGTGACATCAGAACAGCTTATGCCCCACTCCGTCCCTTTTGTGGAGAAGACAATCAATCCTACTTCTTCGGGGCGCCAGTTATCTGTCCCGAAAAAACTAACCCCAATCTGTGGAAAGGAAGCTGCACACAGATCTGTGCCATGACACTCACATTTTCTGTGACAGCACTTAGATGCAGGATTTCAGGTCACAGTTTAACACCAGCCTGTCTGACACCTTCCACATACACTGATAACTATCCAATTTAAGATATTCTGAGGAACACTCCATCACTCCCCACTGCACTACGCAAAGTAACACTGCGTCAGCCAACAGTAGCCAAGACTCACAAAAGCAAGGCCTTTTATTTAGGATGTGGTTAGATAAAGCATAGGGAGCTGTGGAAAAGACTACAACCTGAATCACAAATCCCAGGCCTGGTTTAAATCAAGCTAGATTTTAACAAACCCACTACTGGCAACATACAAAAGAACACGGCACAACAGGCACAATCTGGGCCCTGAACGAAGCATACTACGCAACAATTGTTATCTGGACCCTTCGGGGAAGCATAGTGTACCAGCAAACATCTGAAGTGCATGTTCATGTATAACAGTGCCATTCCAAGCCCAGGGTACAGACTGACTCCAATTCATGTCTGCTATCCTTGTTCACACGTTGATTTGCTGCACCAGATTCTGGCTTGACTTCCTACCACAAGTGCAGCTACGAACTCCGTGTCTCTGCGTTATTTCCTACATGCAGCATTTACATGGATAAAGGCTGTGTAAGTTTCATTGAAACACATGCACAAAGATTTTGCCCAGATGTAAAAAAACCCACTTTTTTTTCTTTCAAGTTGAATAGACTGATGCCAGAATAAATGTAAAGCAGGGAACCACTAAGAACTGAGATGATGTTCAGTGTTAGGTGGAGAGTGTCATGCACCATTTATTTTATTTCTTCTGCAAGCTGAAAAGCATGAAAACCCCTTGAAAAGGATATTGAGTGCATCCATTGGTAGCTGAGGATGATAGTATTATTGCAATTATGTTGGTGATTACTTATTAACGAGCTGATGGCTTTGAAATAGTGTGTTTTAATTACCAAAAGGGGCACTTTGCTTGTAAAGGTCACAGCGGAAATGTATTAGGGTTTGTTTGTTTTTTAAACCAGTTACGGACACAAATAGCATCTAAGATCACCATGACTGAATGATGAAAGGGAAAAAATATTTCTGTTTCCAGTTTACTTTGAGCACTTGAGAACATTGTGTACAGTCAATTTCATTCCTTCCCTGGAAGGGTCACTTTTCACCATTTGTGTGGGTCTGTCACACAGCAGCCAGTGCAGAGGAAAATATTGCAAATAGAAAAAATAATGGGAGAATGCAATACGAACTCCCCAAGCTCGCAGGGAGCTACAGGGGAAGGTGTAATAGCTGAAGCTATTTTTCATTCATTTTATTTTTCCAATGAATTAGAACTCCAGCTGGGTGTGTCCCTTTGAATGCTAATTATTTCTATGGTAACAGCACTGGGCCTGACCCCAAGAAAGGTGAGGGCATGACAGCCAGCTGTAACGGACGTCATGTAAAATGCCTAATGGCCCTCTACACTTGGTGAAGGGCTCGTGGGGGCAATTCCGTCACTGAAGACATTTATGTGATAAAATCTGACAGAGGGCCAAGGTTAAACAATGCTGTGAGCAAGGTTCAACTCCCACCAAGTGGGTCTTTGTGCATAGACCTCAGCCCAACGTCTGTAAGAACAGACGTATGCAGAATCACTCACTCACAATTAAAGGATTCCCAGTGTTGTGTTTTTCTCCTTTTCTCCCTTCTAACCAGGAGTGCGCTATGAAGGAGACAGCTGCAGTTTCAGTCCTGGAGAGATTCCTCAGTCGCTCTGCAAAGATAGTGTGATACTCCTCACGTGCCCCTGCCCACGTCCTCCCCCAGACTGAATCAAGGGACAGGTAACATATCCTCCTACGCCTCTAGATTTCCAAAAGTGTTGCACACTCCTTTGTGCCTGCTGGCACCTGTGGGAGAAGCTGGGGCCTTAGCTCATCTTAAAAAAAAAAAAAATAAAGCAGCCAGAAATTATTTAGACACTTAAATATGATCTGTAGGCTCCCTCTTTCCAAAATCTTGGCCTAGAGAGCTAATGTTAGGCTGGATCTGGAACCATTCACTTGTAATTTAACTGGCACCCCTGGGTAAACAGCGATGATGCCCTAGCATTCTCTTTTGGGCGGGGGTGGCTGTATCCTCGATCCACACCCACTCTAGCCAGCTCTTGCACCACTGGTACCACTCACTCTTCCTAGCACAACACTGGCTTAAGGGAGATTTCCAAATGCCTTCCCTGCGAGTCCTTCTGAACTGTGGAAGGAGTCCGATTCAGAGCTCCTTGAAAATGCAGCCATTTCCAGGTCTTATCTGCAAAACAGGGGCCAGTGGCAATGCTCTGAGCTGGCAGACAGGGTTTTTGGGGAGCTCCTGAAAAGCAAATCGCTGAGTCTCTCTGGAGGTGGGGGTGGAAGGTGCCAGCCAGAAAACAGGGACCATCCGTGCACAGAATTCACACTTCAAAGCTCACACCCACCTGTACCACCCTGGCGTAAGGGGCTCCATGCTCTGCTGCTACGTTAAGTTGACCGGTTGAGCATGGCGTGGCTACCACCTCTCGCGGGGGCAGGAATAAAGCCGACAGAGGAAGCTCATCTCCTCTTCTGTAAGAGCCGTAATGTAAACGCAGCCTCAGAGTACCTCCTGGATCTGGACTCAACCCTGCAGGAGTGAAGCACTCTGGCCCCACCTGGCAGAGTTTTAAAAACATGGGCTGAACTTTAAACTTCCACTGAGTCGAGCGGGAGCAGTTGGGTGAGCGCACTTCTGCGAGTCAGACCCACGCCTTAATGCAGATTACAGCCCTGAAAACCGTGCTGTATTAGTCAGTCATCCACAAAAGGTCTGAGCCCCTACTTTAACTGCACCAGTCAGCATAGCCTTGGTGTAAGCGGCGGGATGGGCCTGCTATTGTGGGGAACTGTCCTGGCTCTCCCATGACCCGGGTGGCGTTGGCTAGCAAAAAGGATCTGAGTCCTCACTCCCACTTCCTTTCCCAGAGGCCAGCCTGATCGCCAGGGCTCTCCTCCCCCTCTCCTGTGTGGCTGGGACCCTGTAACCCCGACAAGGCTGGGCACAGGATTCCTAGGGGGCTTGACCCCCAATCTTATTGTGGTCACTTGGGGCCGGGGCTTGGGTGTCCCCACCCCAGATACAATTGGTTAAACAGCCACCAATTAAAAAAATAAAGAAAAGAGGAGAAAGGTAAAAGGAAAACACCCAATGCTGCACCCTGGCACGTGGGGACCACACACAGCATCTCTGGAGTGTGAGGGATGTTCATAGTCTGTGTCACATGTCCCAGCCTCCTGCCCAGGCCTGGCCGCGTGACAGGGATGCTGCAGGTCGACCACTTGCCCTGGCAGTGGCCACACGACCCCAAGCACTAGGGGGTAGGGCCCCTTTCCCCAGCATCAGCCCCAGTTGGGGTCATGACCCCCTCACCCAGTCCAGCCTGTTGGCATCTCCCTGTTTCAGGACCTGCCTGGGGTCCCCCTGGCTCTCTCCAGCCACTCACACACTGCACCTGGCTCCAGATAGCCCCAGCCCCACTCCAGCGCAGCTGTGGCCCTGCTCAGCTCGGTTCCCAGCCGCCCGCTGCTTTGTCCTTAGCTCTGCCCCACCTCCTGGCCAGACAGCTCCAGCTCAGAGAGGATGGGGATCCCTCATTGACCTGTCCGCCCAAATCAGGCTGTCCTAGCGCATTGGCCTCGCCCTACTGTCCATCTCAGGGCCCTGCTTCCTCAAGAGATACCAACCAAAAAGACCCACTCAGTTTCAGAGAGGGGCTAACAGTCCCCCGCCGTTAGCAACAGAGTTGGAACGGGGCCTTCGTAAAAAGGCCGCCTCAGTTTGGAAAGTTCAAGTCGCCAGTGTCTGAACTTTTTCAGACCACCCTACCCAAATAGACTGGGCAGGATTAAATCACCACTAGTGTCAGTAAATGTTGATTTCACCTAACATACAAAGAGACCAAAAAAAACATTTCCATGGCTAAGAGATCCAAGTTCACAGATAGGCAGAGAAAGAAAAACACTGTTTGGGAACTTAATGCCATTTGATTGAAGGAGATTTACTTGGTGTAAACAGACATGTGATTTTGGCAATTTGTGTTTAACACTTATCAAATGTTAACTTTTTGAATCTCAACATCTGGCATTTAGTAGATGTCTGACCCATGTCACTGACCACAACTGTAAATATTTAAACTGATAATACCAAGGTTTTGCTTTTAAGCATTTTTTAAAAACAATTTCTCATCTCTCCAAGGGATAAAAACCGAATTCTGCCACCCTTACGTGGAAGGCCAAGAGCTGGTATATAGATCTATAGACACACACTGCTCTCTAGCGGTCATTTTGAAAAAGTAGCATGATCCCAGCTAAAATAAAGGACACTATACACAAAAAAGGGACTTCTGAAAAGCATTTTGCTGCTATAGCTAGAACACCAGAGAGAGACGGAGACCTGGGAGCCAGTCTCTTCCCCCTGTTTTGGGTTTGTGACTTTGCACAGGTGGCTGCACTTTGTGTACAATTTTCAAAAAGAGCCCCTAAGGCCCAGATGCTCATTGGTATGTAGGACCCTAACTCCCACAGATTTCAGTACCTAAATACCTGAGACCTGGGCCTTGGTGACTTAGAAGCCTAATCCTGCTGGACTTTTGATTCCACTTCAGCTGCTAAGTGCCAAAGTCACTTTTGAAAAAGGAGACTTGGGAACCTAGTGACTTTGAAAATCCCAACCTTTGTCAAAGTCAGTTGCACCCTTTTCCCTGAATCAAGCACCTTGCTCCTTTAAAGGCAATCAGATTGTTGAGTGGGTGAGGATCCAGGCCTGTACATTCTATTCTTACATTGTGTGGCTCTTTCACACAACAGCAACGGGGGAGAGTTCTAAAGTACAGGAAGGTGAGCATAAACCCACAGCAGGGGGAGTCATTGATTTTAAATTGGAGAGGGACAAGGGACCAATTTCTGCTGGCAGGAGAGACTAGCTTTCACACAACACAGGGCTCTTCTTCAGGTTTGACTACTGTAAAGTCATCTTACATCTGGAAGAGGTGACTGTGCCACTTCAAAGCGTAAGGCCACATTCTGTCCTGGAATCCACCCAAGAAGAGCTAGCAGCAATAACCATACACCAGACTCCCCTGTAAAACTTTCCATCAGCAGATCTGAAAGCACTTTATAAAGGAGATCCCATTTTACAGATGGGGAAACTGAGGCACAGAGGGCAGAAGCAATTTGCCTAAGGGCACGGTGCTGTCAGGAATAGAACCCAGACCTCAAGAGTGTCTCAGTCCACTGCTCTGTCTGCCAGGCCACACTGCTTCACATATCTGCTGTAGTGGCTAGCTGCCCCAGAAGAGTCTTATTCTCCAAGGACAGAGAGCAGAGCCCATCTAGCCTGTGCTCAGATGCCCCCCACACAGGGGCATAGCACCCAAACCATTCCAGACCCATGGCAGTTGCTCAAGAAATCACATTAAAAAGGTGCTGCAGCACCCTTCTGGGTGCGAGGTATTTTGTAAGTGCTAGACTTGCTGCAACAAACAGAACCATTCAGTAGGGAGCTCTCGGGTTTTCCACTCAGAGCCATCAGTGCCGAGTCTGCACAGTGGACCAGCAGGTGGATTTGTACAGACCTTGCAGCCAGGAAGTGGCACCATTAGGTTGAACGATGCTGCTCCCAGCCAGAGCAGAGAGATTTCTGCTCGGTGATAAGCGTCACATTGCTAGCATTCTTCAGTTAACAAAACAGCCAGAGTTTCAGTGAGTCCAGCTCACTGCTGCATCCTAGGAGAGTAACTGCATTGATCTAGTGAAGCATTACGTGAGTAGACAACAGGCTGGACATCTGTGACATATCGCTTTGAGGTCAAAGGCATGTCATGGCACAGTCCAACAGTCAGCTGGCAGTGAACCTTTAGTGTCCTGGAGGGGCACCTCACATACCAAGAAATGCTGCAGGCCTTCCTGCAGAATTTTGCAAGCCTTTTAACTGGAGATTTCAAAGCAGACTCTTATCAGGTGTATGTACAGCCCCAAGCACAAGGGGTCCTGACCTGGGGTCTTGAGGGGTCACTGCAATACAAATGCTAAGCAGACTTTTGTTCTTGCAAGACTCCTGAGAGGTGGAGAAGACGTGTGCCCATTTTACAGATGGGTAAAACAGTCACAGAATGGAGCCACAGTCCTCTCTTCTGCCATCTTGATGCTTTAAGGCTTCACCAGTCAGGAAGCAGCTCCCAAAATTAGTTGCAAGATAGCAGGCAGGGAGATTTCCTTTGGGGTACTTAACAGTGTTTACAGCACCTGGTTGAGGTTACAACCTAAGCCTGCATGGGTAACAAACATGCCACGTAACCCTCGGGCGCCAAGTAACCCAAGCTGAGCATTAGTGGGTTACTCGCACATCCTCCCTAAGCGAAACCCGATTGATTTGAGCAGCTGCTAGAGGATCTCTGGAGAAAGGAGACTCTCCGAGCAGTTCTCCGGTGGCCAAGAAACCTGAGCCCTGGAAAGATAAACATTTCTCCCCTAAAAGCCTCCTCATGGGGGAGGCAAACGGGACAACCTGGAACCAGATCCTAGGCTGGTGCCAGTCAGCACAACTCCACGGGCATGGGTGGGAATAGACACCAGCTGAGATCTGGCCCAGCACGCCGGGGCAGAGGAAGTCTTCAGGCAGCCTTTCCCTGACCACAGGCTCCTAGCTCGGGAGCAGCCGCACTCAGACAGCAGCGCTGCGCACCCAGCACTGGCCCAAGCGTTCGGATGGAGTCTGAGATGGCTCCACACACCTGGATGTTTGGAGGGGTTTGGACACTGGATGAGGAAGTTTCCTTCTGGAAGGGAAATTTTCAGCGTACCCAGTGGAAACTCTGGCCCCTCCTCCCTTTTCCGCCTGAAAGGGGCAATAGTCGGAGTGATACACAAAGTGCCTCAGCTGCTGGAAGTCAGCATAAGGCCCCTCACTAACTGGAGGAGCTGGCCTGTGTCCTGACTGTTCAGCCAACGCCTGCTGCTCTGACTGCTTTTTCCGCTGATCAGAACAGATTATCTGAACTGGTCTGACAGCATGTAGCTGTTCTGCTTCAGAAGAGCTTCCTTGGACGCGACAGTCGATCTATCAGTGGATAAACGAGTTATCCCTAGCACCTGATCTTTGACATGCTCGTGTACATTTCAGAGAAGGTCCGATCGGTTTTATAATCAAAGCCGGCAGCCGGACAGACTTTATGCAAGAGAAAGAATGGAAAACCTAAACCAAGTGTGTGAGCCTTGTCATCTGCTGAGCTGGTCGTGAAGCAGTTGGTGCAACTTTGGAGGGACATTTTTATTAGTGGGTGAATGCACTCTGATGGTTTGAGGTGCTGTGGTTAGACCATTTGTAAGGCTGGGCCATTATAACATTCCATGGGAATGGAGCATCCATGCCTAGGGTGGCCACCTGAAAACACCAATGTTGGACAGGCTGCAAAGGAAAGCAGATTCTCCCAGCACTGGTGGGTGACACTGAAGTCACACTCCCCAACCAATCACAAACAGTGCTTCTGTTACCCTCACTGATTATCAAGAAGCTACAACAAAATACACACAGCCCTCTTTACTGCATTTCAGTCTCAGGCTCCCAATCAGCTAGTAAAGTTATTAAACTCTATGGTCTTGACCAAAAAGGTTCTCTTGATCCACAGAGTCAGCCACATTACCAGATCAATAGCGGTTTGGATCTTACCCAAAATACAGTGCTGCCAGCCAATCCTTTAGTAACCAAAACTAAAGGTTTGTTATAAAAGGAAAGAAACACAAATGAGAGAAACATTAGATTGTTAAAGCAATCAGATACATACACATGGACTCTCCAATCATTTGTATCAGGTTTCCATTAACACTGTGGAGTTTGCAGGCTTGTACAGACCCTCTGGTGAACACCCAGTATCTCGATGGGTCTCAGCTTGAGAGGCTGTGACATGAGGAAGGGAAAACATCGGGGTTAGCCTCATGCAGGCACAGAAGGTGAAAGCCAGGCGTGGCTGCTAGAGAAAGACAGACGCCAGCCCTGCCGACCTGCCCAGCTCTGCAGCAGAGCAGTCATGCTGCGGGTGGATTACAGCTGGCTGGGGAAAAGAAAGTTCAATATTTTCATGAAATTTGTGACATTTTGAAGGTCTTTCCATTTTCTAGGATCCATATTTGGTCCCCTCCCCCGAGTTTGCCACCGCCAGATCGACTTATCTGGACTGACTGAGCAGTCAGTGAAGACCCACCCAGCTGATCCAGAAATCGATGTAGCAAAACCACCTTCTCAAGTGGCGTAGCGCTGCGTCGATGGGAATACGGTTCTCGTCAGCACAGTGCAGTGAAAACGGCGTGCAGAAGGGAAGCGCAGAAGTCAATGGGAGTTACGCAAGTTTTGTGTAGTTTGTATAACTCCCGTCGACAGCCACCAAATCGTGGAGGTAAATGTAGACACAACCTTGGTGAATTATGTTTCTACAAATCTGGAAGTTTCATTGTTTCCCTTCCTCCCCCTTTTTGCCACTTAGTGCAATAAAATTAACATCCAGGAGGGCTGGGCTCCCCCTTGTCCCACACATTTGTTTTCCTTTTTCCACTCGGTCACTTTTCCAAAGTAGGAGATGCTTGAAAAGAGAGAACAGAAAGAGGAAAAAAGAAAGAATGAAGAAAGAACTAACTAACCCTAAACCCAATTCTATTGCACTCAGCAGCATTCCAAGGAAAGCCAGGGGCGGGAGGGGGAGGAGGAAGCAGCAGCCGGGGCAGAAAAAGCAAAAATCCAAAGTCTCAGAGAGCTTTTGTTTTTTCAAAACTCTCCCTTCGTTTCTGTATTTGAAGTGAAACAATATCACCCTTTCAAAACTTCCCCCTCAACAAGTGTAATCAAAAGTGACTTTTCCATGGGAAAAATTCCAATTTCAGCTAACTCCCGCCCCCTTTTTTTTGGGGGGGGGGGGCAGAAAAACATTTCGGTTGAATAATGTCAAAGACTCTAATGGTAGTCAACAGAGCTGCAATGACAGACTCCTGCCCTTAGCCCACCTGGAATAAGGAGCTACCTCAGTCCCACCATGATGTTCTGGGTTACTAGGGAGCAGTAAAACAAATCATTAAAAGCAGCTTCAGCTTGGTAAAGGAGGGTTACAAATCTGGGACAGGAGTGCCATCTAGTGGAATTGCTTTTTAAATCCCACTTTGTGCCCACGCCAGTGAGGACAATGGACTGAGAATATGAATCTATTTTTAGGCCTGCTAAAGCCACCTTCCTGATCTTTTCTATTCTATTTTTGTGTCACCCATCATTGCCATGGCTAGAAAATTATCTGAAAAAATCTAGACTATGCCCCGTATCCTGTGTCACTGGAGGACCCCAACTATAATGGCTAACCTGGTCTATACTTATTTGCTAGTGGCAGCAACTTTCAGCTTGGAAAAGCAGCGTATGGGGGAAACGCAGAAATCCTGGTACAGGGCCCAGCTCAACGAGCATGGTCGCAGCTGAGCCGCCAAACATTACGGGAACACAGCACCTCCCGGCTGGTGACGATGCACTCCCGTCCTTACCCACAAGCCCCGCCTGACGCTGGAGCACAATGCAGACCCACTGCTCCTACTCAGATGTGCCACTGACCTTGCATGAGCTCTGCCTCCAGCGCCTGGCGCTTCAACCCATTCTCCAGTCTGCTCTCCACCGTCCAGGCTGCCTCAAGCACAAGGAGCAGAGACCCATGGGGTATGGGAAAGGTGCCTCTGATATAGTGTTCTCCTTCCACAAGGCAGAGCCGCCCGGAGACAGGGGATGTAGCTTAGTTATAGAATGCGTGCTTTGCACATTTGAGGCCTGGTGTTCAATTCCCGGCATCTTTTCTGGCCCTGGTGGGGAGACAGGCTTGGCCTGTCCCTATGATCTGCTTGCCTGCCTCCACGCCCCATGTCTAATAGGGACATTCTGGCACCAGAACCATGGCCAGTGCCAGGACGGAGATCAGGGAGAAGGACTGAGCACCAGGAAATGGAAATGAAAGAGCTGGAGTTATAAACTACAACTTCAGTGTAGGGAAAGTTAATCTCAAGCCTATTTCAGTCCTGACAGGGGATTTCCTGCCCCACTGGACATCCTCTCTGGCTAACCCCTCTAGTTTAGCATCAGCTGATTTATGTTAGTGGTGAAAGATCAAGTTACAGCACACAACCCGAGAATGGCTTTCATGATGGATTAGAAAGATGTCCAAAAATAATCTAGAGATCATACAGCCACTGGGCTGGCCCTGTATAGGATAGAAACCACCTCAGGCCAGGAGATGCTGCGCCCCCAGCATCCTTAATTCCAGCACATAAGACTGTGTGTGTGTGTGTGATAAAACAAAGTTATAAAACCATAGACTACAAAAAGGGTTCCAAAACCATTTTAAAAGGCCGCATATCTGACTGAGAACAGTTCTTAGACCAAGATGCCTGGGCAGTGTCTGAAACCCAGACACTGGAGGACTCACTAGGGCACTGAAAGTGAAATGAATTAGGAGTTGTAGAACTGATTTTTTTTATTGTCTACACTTAAAGAGATGCAGGAAATAAAGCCCATAAGTAGTTACCAATGACGTTTTTAAATTCTCTCATTTGTAACAGCCTAAGTCAGTGTTGTCATTACCCGCCGAGTCGGATTGGGCACTGGGAATATATTTTGCTGCATTATCTTCTACGTTTACAAATAAACTTAAAATACAGCTTCAACTGGTGTGTTATGTTTTTTCCTTTCTCTATATAGAAATTAGGTACGGTGCTCCTGTCAACTCATTTCTGAATTATTTATAAGACTAGAGTTTTCAGGTGCCTCAGTAGCCCCTGGAATCAGGGTTCAAGTTGCCCCCACCACCACCACCACCAAAATCTGAAATGGAACCCATTAGACTGTCAGGTGCTTTGCCCTGCGAGAACCACAGCCTCCCTAGACTACTTGCTAGCCCGGCCTCTGCCTGAGGGCCAAGGCATCAGAGACAGCTAATTCCCCTAAGCTCGCCTGGACAGGAGTGGCACCAGGCCTCGCTCAGAGATTGACCAAGAGGGACAGCCACGCACGCCCACAGAGCCATCGCGGATCTAAATATGTACCAGACACCCAAAACTATGTTAGAACGAACGTTACTGAGGTTGCAAAGTCAAACACTCAAAAGTTAAAACGCCAGTATCAAGATTGCCTGTGCAACCTTAAATCAGCCCCCTCATTTATATCCATTGTGACACAGCCTCTAATTACATGAGAGAGCATACTATTCCTTTCCACAGGAGCCCTGCCTCAATCAGTGCACAGGATGGTCCTTGCTGACTTTGTGAGCAGCTGTTCAGTATTTTGTTTTCTCCTCATTGTTCAATGCTTGGCCTTATTTACTGCACACAATTCAAACCCTGCTCAGAACACAGAATGTTTAAGTTCCTCATAGGCTTTTCTCTGGTGCTGAGCACTGCACCATCTGAGTGAGTCACTAACGTTCATGTATGTTTGTAACATGCCAGTGAGGTGAGAGGATCATATTATCTCCATTTACAGATGGGGAAGTGAGGCACAAAGATTAAGGTCAAAAGAATCCGCTCATTTTGGGAGCCCACGCTGAAATGCCTAGGACCTGATTTTTCAAAGTAATTTGCATCACGCAGCACTTTCCATGTTCAGAGCCCAGCTCCCATGGACTTCAGCGCTTGGTACTTCTGCAAATTAAGTCCCAGGGTTTCAAGTTGGGCACCCAGGAAATGGGGCACACACAGTTAGAAATGAGGCAAGGTCCTACGGATAACAGGCTCCTTCACTCCACAGCCCTGATTTGTCCCCAGCACAGGCCCAGCTTCTGCACTGAATGAGGCAGAGTGAAAGAACCCACAGACCTAGAACCAGGGACCAAGGGAGGTGCTGCTTCCTCATCACCACCAGGGACCCAAGTAGGGCTGCCACAGAGAAGTACTGAAAGGCTAAACCTTGCAGGAAGTCGCACCCTAAGAGGCATGAGTGACTGCTCTGTGATTCCTTGATTGGCTGGCACTGTCCATATAAACTAGGAAGCCATTTTGGAGAGCTGTCTGAGCAATGAAGACCTCTGACATGCTTCCGCCTCACACCCCACTTGCAGCGGCTCACCTGGTTCCCAGGCTCTCCACCATGGCCCAGCTCCCGACACTCATCCAATTTTACTGCCACCAGCTTAGCACCAAAGCTCACCATGCCGCAAGACCCTGGCCCCACCGGACCCCGATTCTCATCTCCCACGCTTCATTTGGTAAAAGACTGAGACTCTGTGGTTTAGAACTGGCCTGGATCCAGACTGATCTTTGACTGTTCGGCTCGGATACAGAGCCGTGTACCTCGTGCCCCAGGCCATCCACGACCCAGCCCTGACACAAGATATCTAGGATCGAGGAATTAAAGACTGTATCCTAGCGCAGAGCCACATCAGGGAAAAATAGGAAACCTTAGCCCTTGGCATTTCTTAATACTAGAGTGCTTGACATTTCCATCTTAAAATTTACCAGTTTTCTTTCTTTGTTTTGTTTCTGAGGGGTATGTAGAGTGAGTGTGTGAATTGCTATTTCCACCAACTGTATCCGTTGGTCCGCTTTGCTTTCTATGGCCTTCATTGGCTAAGGTTCAAGCCTCACATTTCAACATGTACCATCATTTAGCACAAGACCGTGCATTCCTCACTCTTGCTGGTGAGGAGTTACTCAAGGAATAATCCCATGGACTGCAGTGAGACAGCTCATGGAAGTAACAGTTCCTGACAGGAGTAGGGGGGGTGTACACAATAGCTCTTTGGAGGAAATGTATCCTGTGCTTGCAGGGGTAGGCACAGAAATTTGAATGTGACCACTTTGGGAGGAGCACATTAAACACGTGATGTTAGGAGAAAATAGTACACCCTTGCTATAATGAGCCCCTGGGGAACCAAGCCATTTCACCATTATGGCCAGAGGTTCCTTATAGGAAATGAAGAGGACTGGGAGCAGCTGTTCTGGCCCCAGGAGGGAGAGCAAGGGTGAATTTACCTCAAGTGAACAGTGACCTAGAATTTGCCTCCGTTCTCTGAACTCAGGAACACGGAGAAACACTATAAAATGTTCAAAGAAGTCACCTTTCAATCTCCTTAAGTGGAAGAGCATTTGCTAAATAGCTTCCACAGTTTTAAAGCAAAGCCTACTCCACCCTTACAGGTATCACCCCAGGGTTTGAATCGTGAGGAGCCGGGAGTCAGCCGGGGTGTGGAACTTTGGGTGCAAGCTCCCCTGTGGAAAACCGATCCTCTTCCGCTCGGGAAGGCATGCTCTGCCTCCCTCGCGCCTGTTCACACTGGTGCGGTTCTAAGCAGGCTGCTGTAGGACACTGCACTCCAAGCAGGTGCAAACAGAACCATTTTGGTGCCACCTCAGGGCCTAGCCCTAGGGTCCTTCGTGAGGGCCTGAGGCTGCTGAAAATTAATAGTGACCCCAGGCTGCGCTGCAGACTCCCACTGATCCCCAGATGGAGGGCAGGCCTGCCGCGCAGTGTGGCTTTAGTGAATACGCTGGCCCGGAGCTGCATTCCTGACTGGGAGGTTGAGATGCAGGAGGACTCCAGCATTGTGCCCTACGGCAGGTAAGGAGGAGCTCTTGGGAGACACAGAGCTCACTGAAACTACAACTCATGCCTGGCATGCCAACACCAGAGCCTGGATATTATGAATAAGCACAGATAGCTAGTTCAGGCTCTGCAAATCCTTGGCTGGATACCCCTGTTTGCGCAGGATCGTAATGCAGCGTGCCATGCCCATCACATTGGAAGTACAAGGTTGAAATACTAGTCGCAGCCCGGCAGCTCGTGGAGGGAATCTGCTGGTTAATACACACATCACAATGCAAGCTGCTGAATCCTGGAGGCTGTCTCCACAAAACAATCCCCTGCCCCTGAACAGGAGATTAGCAAAACCATTCTCCACCGATGAATAGAGCAAGTGGCACAATTGCACGGGGGTCAGAGCTGCAATAGCATGGAAAGGGCTGGTGTAGAACTCAGTCAGAGCTGTGCAAAGAGTACTGCAGCTTTAAGCACAGCAGTGTTACCCAAGGTGCCAAGAAGAATTAATCACATTTTTCTTTGGCTAGTGTACCAGGTAGGGAGGATCTGCAATGACTTGAATTCAGCAAAGAGACATGAACAATACTCAAAAAAACAAGACAGCAAGGAGGACTATTCTGGGGGCTCTGTTTCTATAGTTATGCAGCTTATGACCAGCATAAAGGTATTTTACCTACTAATACAGCTCTCATTAGCTCAAAGAGCAGAGACCTAATTTTCTGCAGTGAGAGGACCAGGGTTCCAGCCTCTCCTTCTACAGTTGGGTACTGCTTTACGCGGAGGGGACGATAAAGTATAGCAGTCCCATTATAAGGTGGACTTTCATGTCCCCTGTAATGCAGTGAAATGATGTGTCTAATGACCTTGTAAACCTGGGCTCTGAGTCAGGCTTAAGCCCAAATCCCACTACTGTCCACACACAAAACCCTTCAGGGCAAAGGCCAGAGGCATAGGCCTAAGTCCATGTCATGCTGTGATGTGGGTCCAAACCCAGTCACTTTGCAGTGCGGACGTAGCAGAAGCCCAGATCACCGGGCTCACGCTCAGATAGTCCACCAATGCTATCCCATAATCCCCTAGGCCTGCATGTGCCAGCCCTTCTATCCCCAAATTTTCCATTTGGCTCCCAGGAACCGGGCACCATTGGATCAGCAGGAACAAGCCAAGTGCCTCCAGACCACCTGAGGAGCAAAGAAGGTGGGCCATACAGACACAGCGGGGAACTACTCACCGCTGGGCGGCGCCGCCCCCTGGCGGTTCTGGGGATTAGCTCTGCCAGGCCAACACCTCTTCCTACGGTCGCCCTCCATCACGCGGTCACTTTCTCACGCGGGGTCACCTCTCTCGCACCAAGAGCTGCCGCTCGGCGGGTTGTGCGGCGCGGCCCGGGCCCGCTCGGCGGGTTGTGCGGCGCGGCCCGGGCCCGCTCGGCGGGTTGTGCGGCGCGGCCCGGGCCCGCTCGGCGGGTTTCCCCTTCAAGGTCTTTTGCCACAAGCAGCATCGGGCAGTCTTCACACCTGCTGCCCTGACGTTATCACTCCAGCAACCTTCCTAGCCACTGCCCCTAGCAACACCACTCGGCAGTGGAGAGCCAGGTAACCCAGGCCTGTCCTCTGCTCTGGGTTCCAGTCCAGGGCTCTGTAGCAAACAATTAAGGTCTGGGTCTTCAGCCACCCTACTGCTCTCACCCCTAGACTCCTTCCTACCAAGATTTTTCTCCCCTTCCTTCTCTCTTACCTCAGGAAGAGACTGAAAGTTTCCTCCCTGCTGCTGGCCTCCTGGATTTCTAGAAGCCTCTTTCCCCTCTGTTCCTTCACAGGTGAGCTCCCTCCTAATTAGCGCTCGCGCTCTCGATGCAGCCTAATAAGGGGCTTGGCCTAGGCTAGCTGTAGGTGGGCGGTTGTGCCGCCCGGTTGCGGCGGCCCGTCCGGTGGGCCCGACCGCTGGGGAAGGTCCTGGACTCTTCCGCCCTAGAAGGGGAATTCTTGACTAGTCCGCCTCTAGGCCCGGCCCTCTGGCAGGGCTGGCGAGCAAGCAGTCGAGCGGCCTGCTCCCTGGGCAGGCAAACAAGCAGTCGAGCGGCCTGCTCCCTGGGCAGGCAAACAAGCAGTCGAGCGGCCGTCTGGCCAGAGGTGAGGAGTCTCTCCCTCTCCCTCTCGGGCAAGTGCGGGTAGAGGAGGGGGGAGGGGGACGCAGGCCCACCCGTCTCCACTGCATCCCAGCCCAGGGCCCTACCAGTGGCACTGCGAGTACCACTGGTGTGGCAGGGATCCGGCCACAACACGCCGCGGGGGCTCTGCCCCCTCTCTAACCAGTAGGTCTGGTTGCCCCTGGGCTACTTCCTCCCCGGAGCTGACCCCGAGCAACCCGGGGGCAGGGTGCGCGGTCCAGGGCAGGCTCACC
This sequence comes from Mesoclemmys tuberculata, assembly GCA_007922155.1. Lineage (NCBI taxonomy): Eukaryota > Metazoa > Chordata > Testudines > Chelidae > Mesoclemmys > Mesoclemmys tuberculata. The sequence goes on along the minus strand of ML675650.1, from coordinate 4,925,974 downwards.
CATCCGTCGGCGTCCGGAGGCGGCAGCGGGGGCAAGTCGTCAGCGTCCGGCAGCTCCTCGAGATCTATGGGTTCGTCGGGGGGTCCGGCCTCGGGCAGCTCCTCAAGGTCGGCCCCAGCTTCCGGGGGTTCCGCGGCCAGCAGCTCCTCAAGATCTAGCCCCGCCTCGGGCGGTAGGACCCACTGGGGCGGACCGAGCCCCTCCGGCCAGGCTTGGGGTTCAGGGGGCTTCTGCCCTCTCGGGGGTTTCGACGGCCAGTCCCAATCGCCGGCCGGCGGAGGCCCTATCCAGTCCTGCTCCCGGGGTTTCCGCTGGGAGCCGTGGCCGTGGCCGTGGCCGTGGCCGTGGCCGTGGCCGTGGCAGGTCTGCTTCCCACTGTTGCCTGCCTCCCACTGAGCCCCGGGGCCTGGCTTTTATACTTCCTGTTCCTGGGGAAGTCCCGCCCCTCGGCGCCTGGTTGGCCGTCCCCTGTGGTCCTATCCAGGCTGGCCTGAATGGTTGACGGGCGGCCCGGGGCGCTGGCCTAATCCCGGCCTGTTGCTGGGCAGGTTTACCTGGCCAGCTATTCGGCGGGCCTATTGGCTGGGGGCCTCCTTCGCCTCCCCACCCCGGGGCATACCGGGGTGCCTTCCTACACTGGCCTACTCTTCGAGGTAGCTAGGCTCAGCCTGGCCCATGACTTGCCAGATATCCCTCACCCTCACTGATGAGCTAACAACATAAGGGCTAATTAGTGACCCCAGCTGTGTGTAATGGGCTTGATTAGGCACTGAGCCCGGCTGTGGTGGTAAAGCAGGGAAGCACTATTTAAATGGAGCTGAGCCCACAGTAAAGGAAGAAAGATTCTGGAGGGAGGAGGGGGGGGGGGGGGGGTGGGGTGGGTGGGGGGGGGGGGCGGGGGATTGAGGGGCAGTCTCTTTAGGGAAGAACCTCAGGCTGGCTGATATTCACAGGGAGCAGGGCAGGTTCCTGGGGGTGCTGAGCTAGACTCTGTGGGGCTAAGGGACTATAAGAGAAGCCCAGGTAAGGTGGAAGAGTTAGTAGTGATAAGAGAAGCTTTGTAGCAGGGCAATCCCAAGGGAAAGCTGTGGGACTCTAAGAAATAGAGACAATAGGAGCATCCTGCTGGAAAGGGTGCAAGCTGGCAGAAGGTATGATGGGGTAGTGTAGAGGTGAGGATGTGTGTTTACAGGGCTCTTCTGTCTAGTGGAGAAAGGTATGATGTGATCCAATGGTTGGAAGTTGAAGTATCTCCAAATTGATGCTGGAGATAAAATGTAAATCTTTACTGGTGAGACTAATAAACCATGGAAACAACCTGCCCAGGGTCATGGTGGATTCTACATCACTGACAACTTTTTTAAGCAAGATTAGATGTTTTCTAAATGATACACTCTAGGAATTATTTGAGGGTAGTTCCTTTCCCTCTGTCATAGGGGAAATCAGACTGTCACAAGGGTCTTTGAGCATTCTTCTTAGGTGACCATTCTGAGGAACTGTCCCAGATTGAGGTGTCAAGAGAGGAGGTTTGGGAACAAACTGATAAACTAAATATTAAGTCACCAGGATCAGCTGCTGTTCACCCAAAAGTTCTGAAGGAACTCAGCAGTTCTTCAATTTCACATTTAAGTGTGGTATGTAACCTATCCTTTAAATCAGCCTCTGTATCAGATGACTGGAGGATACTAATGTGTTACCAATTTTTTTAAAAGGCTCCAGATAAGATCCTGGTAATTACAGGCCCGTAAGCCTAACTTCTTTACTATAGTTTCAACCAATTTGCCTAGTACTGAACAGAACTATGAGACACAGATTAACACCATTTGTTGGGGAACAGTCAACACTGTATCTGTAAAGGGAAATCCTGCCTCACCTCTATTCAAATTATTTGAGGGGACCAGCAAATGTAGACAAGGGTGATGTGGTGGCTATAGTGTGCTTGGACTTTCAGAAAGCCTTTGGCAAGGTGTCTCACTAAAGGCTCTTAAGCAAAGTACGTGGTCATGGGATAAGAGGGAAGGTGTTCTCTCCTGGATCAGTAAGTGGTTAAAAGATAGGACACAAAGGGTAGGAATAAATGGTCAGTTTTCAGAATGGAGAAAGGTAAATAGTGGTGCCCCCAGGAATCTGTACTGGGAGCATTGCTGTTCAACATAATCATAAATGATCTGGAAAAAGGGGTAAATGAAGGAGATGGCAAAATCTGCAGAGGATACAAAATTACTCAAGGTAAATCCAAAGTAGACTGTGAAGAGTTACAAAGGGATCTCACAAAACTGGGTGACTGGGCAACCAAATGGTAGATGACTTTCCATGTTGAGAAATGAAAAGTAACGCACATGGGAAAACATAATCCCAGCTATATGTATAAAATGTTGTCTAAATTACCTGTTACACTCAAGAAAGAGATGTTGGAGTCATTGTGTATAGCTCTCTGAAAAATCCACCCAATGTGCAGTAGCATTCAAAAAGTTAACAGAATGCTAGAAACCAGGAGGAAAGAGCTAGATAATAAAACAAAAAATATCATAATGTCACTGTATAAATCCATGGTACACCCATACCTTGAATACAGTGTGACAGTCTGATCTCCCTATCTCAAAATATATATTTTAGAAGTATAAAAGGCACAGAGAAGGGCAACGAATGATTATGGGCATATGAGAGATACCCAATGAGGGGATATGATGATAGATGTCTATAAAAGCATGAGTAGTGTGGAGAAAGTGAATAAGGAAGTGTTATTTGCTCCTTCACATAACAAAAGAAGTAGGAGTCACCCAATTAAATTAATAGGTGGCAGCAGATTTAAAACAAAAGAAGTATTTCTTTGCACAATACACAGTCAACATGTGGCACTTATTGGCAGGGGATGTTGTGATGGACAAAAGTATAACTGGGTTCAAAAAAGAACTAATTAGTTCATGGAGGATAGATCTATCAATGGTTATTAGCCAAGATGGTTAGGGATGCAACCCCATGCTCTGGGTGTCTCTGATGCTGACACCCTTCTCCCAGCCAGCTTGCTGCAGCTCCTTGTATTTGAAGCTATTGCTGAGCGAGTCCCGTAGGCAGAGCCGAGGGGAAACAGGCTGCTGCAGTTGGATTCTGTGGCTCGTCTATCAGGACAGCAGGGCTGCTGGGTCAAAGCTGAAAGGGCCTGCACCCCTGGCCTCTGTGCACCAGGTTGCAAAGCCACTCACTCAATTTTGGCTCTGTGCCACCTGCCACCATCATGATGGGTCACAAAGCTAAAACAGAGTGTGCAGTGGGGCAGTTGACACTGCTCCTTGCCACTGCTGTGGGGAGGACCCATTGCTAATGTCGTGGTGCCCCACCTATGGCTCACACCAGTTCAGTCACAGCCATGCATGCAAAGTGCTTCAAAAGGGCCACCGAGAACAGGAAGCCAGAGGGGACACCCGATTCCAGAAATGAGGGAGGGGGGCGAAAGCACTGGTATGGCGGCGCTGTATATAATGTGCCTGTTTGGTGGTTTTGTCCTTTTGGTTGCTTACTGTGCACTCTCTTTTCTGTCTTGCTGGCAGCTGGTCTGCCTAGGCGGCTTTTAAATTGTTAGTGACAGGCATGTTTCCAAGCACGTGTCCTGTTTGCTGAAAAGAACACGTCGGGACCTTACAGGAGCAGGCTCTATTACATTCATTAAAAAGGAACTCCACCCGAGTGGTCCACACGCTGTTTGTGGCGGTACCAGAACGGTTACCAGGGCCTCCCACTCACTCTGCCCTGGGAGATCATGTTCTGATTGTGCAGGAGTGCCAAATCTTTTCCTGTCACTGCTTCCCCGGAGACCCCCCAGCCGGTAAGTGTGACCTACCTTCTTTGTGCCTAGATGGGGGGAGGGAGGAGAGGGTGGGCTGTGCCTTGGCCAGAGCGGGTGGGGGGGGAGAGTTTGAGCTGGGCTGTCCCAGCCTGGCTGTATGGATGGGGAGAGGGAGGCTGTCCCAGAGGGGTCGGGTGTGGAGAGGGAGGATAGGGGCTGGGCTGTCCCTGCCTGGGGGGTGTGTGGAGGGAGTAGGGGTAGGCTGGCCCTGCCTGAGCATGTGGGGGGGG
>ML675650.1:4870568-4921500 GCA_007922155.1 Mesoclemmys tuberculata | reverse complement strand
TGTGCGCGGAGCGGGGCGCGGTGTGCGGCGCGGACGGGCGCTCCTACCCCAGCCTCTGCGCCCTGCGCGCCGCGCCCGGGCCCCGCCGGCCCCGCAAGGCGCACGACGGCGAGTGCCAGCTGGGTGAGACGGGGCGCGGGCCGGGCGGGCCGTCTGGCGGGGCGCGGGGCGCGGGGAGCAGGGACCGCCCCGTCCGTCCGTCCGTCCGGGCGGGCTGCGCGCCGGTTTTTGGAGCCCGCGCGGCCCCTGCCTTGTAATGACGGCGGGGATTAAATCCCCCCCCGGGTGAGCTGGGGGTCGGACCGCCCCGTGCTTCGGGGCACGCGGCACCCCAGCCTCCGCCCGCTCCGAGCCGTGCGCGTGTGTGTCTGTCTGTCTGTCTGTCTGTCTGTCTGCATTGGCACCGCCGCGACCAGCGGGTGCGGGAGCCTCGGCCGTTCGGGTGCTGTGCTAGGCACCCTCCGGGCCGGGCTCTGGCGGCTACCCAGGAGCGGGGTCCGGGCCCCTTGATCTGATCCATTCGTTACCGGTTAGGAGTGTCCCAGCTTAGCCAACTCCCAGATACAGCCGTGCGGGGCACCTTACACACAGCCATCCTCCGGGTCTGATGGGCTCTCCTGCCCGGGGAGTGTCCATAGAAGAATGGCTCCTGCTGCAGTTTTCCATTTTCCCGCTCTGGCACCCCCTTTTTATAACGTGATCCTGCCCATGCCTACATTCTGCACATGACGTGCAAGTGTCAACCCTTTTTTTTCCCCTTATTGGTCTGGTGTCCCCGAGAACCTCAAGGTACCCCGATTCCTATAGGTTGTGTAGGTTCCCTTTATTCTCATTAGCATTGATGTATCCTGTGCTTAAGACATGTTGGAGACAAATGTGGCTCTACAGCATATTTGTGATTTAAAATTTATCTTCCGTTTAATATATATTTTAAATATTTCCCCTTGTACCTCTTCCCATAATCTTTGGGCATCAGGTTATTCTTCCATCCTTTGCTTTTGTCAGCATTTCTTATCTCCACGGCCCAAAATAGCTAAGCTAAAATCTTCCAGGACTCCGCTATAGGCCTTGCTTTTCAGCCTTCCTTCCTTAGATACCTGATACATAATTATCACTTCTAAATACCGATTGATCTTTTGCTTCTATAGTCCTACAACTAACGCTCGCACAGGAGCTGAAATCTGTAGATGCAGAACTGTAGCCAGTGATTTTAGTTTATTCTTCACTTCTTGTGTGATGTAATTAACTAACTTGTCATGTCAGGTATAACCATGGTGTGCCAACTAAAGTTAAACAAAGTGCAGGCGCATGGATGTGGACACAATCTTGCACAGACACAAAGGAGGCCAGGTGGTCTGGGGTGAGAATTTGGTGGTGTTTGTGCCGGGTGTTTTCAAAGCGAGCTGGGCAGGGTGGCCTACCAGTGTAATAATGTATTCTTAAGAATTGCCTGTCATTTGTGAGGCCCTGCTGGCTGCGGCCGCCACGGTGCTACGGCAACACAGCATGGTGTGAACGTTGCAGTAGATGCCCGGCTCCTCCTTTGTCCCCGTCACCTGCACTTCTGGCCCTCAAAGTCGGCTGTGCGTGAGGACTGCTGGGATACTGCGGATTTGTTGGCGGTGGAGGTTGCAGGTTCCAGTCTCCCTTGGAGGGATTGTGTTAGCTCTGTCAGTTGTAGCAGGGGTTGGCCCTGTCTCTTTGGGACTGGAGTGCACTGGGGGGGGGAGGTTGATTCCCCCCATGGCTGCAGGAAGTGCCCTCTCTTTTCCCCTGCGCCCAAGGGCCTCTGATTGAGGTTCTGCCAGAGGGGAGCAGCTTTAAATCCCTGCATAAAACACCAGCCGCTGGCCCTGGGCATCATTGTCATTGTGCTGCTCCTCCGAGACCAGAGTCCCTGCTAGTCAGCCGCTCTCCCTGTCCGGGCTGTGCCAGCCACCCTTGGCCCCCGCAGCAATGGAGGGAGAGTTACAGACAGCACACCCCGGGGCAGCCCCTGCTCTGGAAGGCATTTCCAACAGTGGGAGAAATTCTGCCTGGGTGAATTGGGCCCATGCCCTCTTTGTGTTTTGAGCCCCCTTGCCCTGCCGCAGCCAATAGCTGAGAGAAGGGCATCGCTTCTGAACTGGCCAGAGACATTTGCCAAAGAAAATAATGTAACTTGTCAATTCCATTTTCTGCCTTATAGGTTAGATCCTGCAAGGTGCTGAGCGTGCACGGCCTGATCCAGCAGAGCACTTAAGCATATGCTTAACTTTAAGCACATAAAATGGGACTTAACTCGGGAGCAAGGGAGAGGCGGGGCATAGAACTCCCTCGGGACAGGGAGAGCAAGCTTCTCCTGTCCCAGGGCCCCGGGGGGACAGCCTGCTTTACTGGGGGGGGGGGAGGGAGGGAGGGATGGATGGAAGGGGAGAGAGCTTCTCCGTCCATGAGAGTGTCCTTCCAAAAGTGGCCACATTTTTATTCCCATGCACGCCACTCTACTCAAAGCTAAGCATATGTTTAAGCGCTTTGCTGAATCAGGGCCAGAGTGAGGAAATAATTCTGAAAAGGCCGGTTGAGACTATATAATCTTGAAGTATCAGTTATATGGTCTGGCCCTGAATAAGGTCAGGTCAGATGCTAGTTCATTCTGTGCCAATGTCATAATCCAAACATTTGAAATTCTGTAACTCTACTGCTAATTTCTTTGTCTATCTTGTAAGCGGCATTCCTAAATGTTAATTCTTCTGTTTCTTTTTTAAATAGAGGATACTGGAGGGGATAAGCACATGTTTCAAAATCCTTTTCTCCAAATGCAGATGCAAGATTATTCTATTCCTTGACTGTAATTTATCCTTCAAATAAACTAACTAATTCCTCCTAAAGGCAAAAGTTGTATTTTTAGCCTTTAAGTGACGTGAACTGTAGAGACGTTACCTAAATCATTAAAAAAAGGAGTTCCAGATTAGACATGCTCACTTGTAATATTAAAAAAAAAAAAATGTCTCTCTGCCTTTATATTGTTTGCTTGTTTGGACAGTTAACTCTGTTAATGTTTCAGTAATTAACCTGCATTTTCAGAGTTGATAACTTGGTAATAAAAATTGACTTGGAACTGGAATTTGGCATAAAAATTCTTGGCATGCTATAAACAAAAGAATTGCCATGGGTTTAAAAGAAGAACATAACCAGTTTGGCCACTTCAAAGTTCCTTTAGTGTTCTAAGAATAAATAATAGAACTTTACCAAGTTTTAGAGACCTTTTTTGCACTTGAATAACTGGACATTTTTATTTACATGAACTGTGGTTAGTAACTAATCTTAAGAAGCTCTAATCACATTCAGTATTTCAAAAAGGATTTTAGATTGGCCAGGGGATTTCAGTCCTTAAAACTCGACATAGGGCAATCTTTTCAGAGCAGATTCTTAATGCATAGTTAAATATGTATCTTCTCAAAATGTTCAACTTTCCATTAAATTAACACCTAGGATAATTCTCTCTTCCTCTCCCAGAAAACTAAATGCACCCCCACCCTCCAGTTAGCCAAATTCTAAACCTGCACAAAACCAAAACCACAGGGGGATCTTCTCCAGAAATGCACGCTGCACAGCACCAACAAAACCGCTCCCCACCTGCTCCTACAGCCTCGTGTCACACTAACCTCAGAGACAAGTGCAATTTCCCTGTATTGCATAGTTCATAGCAAAATCCTGGCTCCCTACATCTCATCCTGCCGCATATTGAACCTTCTCTTCTGCAGACAGATGGAGGATGAGAGATGCAAGATTTGCTCCTGTCCATATAATAACATTAAGGCCCGGGAATGGTTTGCATGTGGCCCATGTGTGCAGTCCCAAGGGCTGCCTGCAAGGATCCAACTGCAGAATCAGGGCCTTGATGCTGTATATTAGGAGCAAATCTGAAACAAGGTCACCACACGAGCGCTGAAGTCTGTCTGCGGATCTGATTGCAGGACAAAAGCCAAGCAATTCTGAGCATCCCATATTCCGTGCCAGTCTTCCTGTCCATAACGGTGTGAGCTGAGGACTGTCAGCCTCCACACTTCCTGCCTTTTGTGGACTTGTCACAGCCACGTCACTAAAGGGTAGCTGTTAGCATCAGGCAATGTTTTATTGCATCTTGCTTCCCTTGTTTCCATGATGATGAAAATGCTGGTGGGGGGGGCATTTATGTGTTCGTACGTACCCCATTATAGCCTGACCCAAGGGCACTAATTATTCAGCTGTAATCCATGGGATCATTTTTAACAGTTTCCCCTGGGAGGTGGGTTGTATGAAGACTGGGGAAGGCTGGGTACCAGCTGCTGCTTTTCCTAGTTGTAATCAAACCATCTTTTGAGTTTGTTTTCTAATGAGCATCCTAGAAGCCCACAGAGGGAAAGGGCTCGCAAAGTAAATGCGATTTTGATTCTAATTTTGTAGCTGGAATATTTCTGAGACAAAATGGCACACATGAAGATCTGTTTAAAGGCTGAAAGCATACACTTGCCATTCTGACTTTAAACGTCCTAAACCGTAGAGGAGAACACTGGGTTATTGAAGGTTTGCCCCTGGGTGTACACTAACACGGCTTCTTTAGCTCCGCTACCTGCCGTCTAATCAACATTTTAGTTGGCAACAAAGACATTGATTAAAAAACTTTAAACCCTTTTCCGGAGACAAGTCCAGCTTGTTGTGCAATCCTGCAGGAGGCAGAACTTTTAAAGTGAGGAATCTCCTGTCCTCAGAACCCTTTGAGCCTCTGTCACTCAGTGTTCTTTACAATACTCTGAATATATCAAGAAATAAATGCCTGATCTCCTTTCATCTCTTCCAGTGCTTTGCATGCTCCCTTTAATCCGCTCTCTGACTCAGCCAATGAGAGATTAGGCAAAAGCTTTGCTAAATTCAGTGCCAATGTAAGCATAATTTGATAAAGCATAAATTTGTCTTGTACTGGTAGGTCCCAGTGAGCTTGGCTTTGTCTCTACAATATTATTTCCTCGTGGTCTGTTTTAGGACTGTAATATGCAATAACAGGTTCAAGTCATATTCACCATAGCTAAGGTTGCAAATCAGATTCCATTAAAACTCCATTATAGACGCTTACAACTTCTATAAACTAATCAACTTTTGGGCCGATATTTTTCATGGTCAGTCTCTGCCTGAAAGTGAATATTTAACTCGTTTGTTTTAGAAGTGTCTGAGAGAGATTCCTCTGGCTACTTTTGGGTTTTATAAAGGTTGGGAGTGGATTGCACATTTGCTCTGTGCAAATACAGAAACAGGCTGTGACCATTTTTTCCCCCCCAAGAAAGCTGACATGCAGGCTATGTTCCTCCATCAGGATTTGCCATTAACTTGTGCTCCTAACCAAATGGAGAAATGTAACTTAATCGGAGCATTTCCACTTTCATGACTGGTGGAAGATGGTTACATGGGCAGGCGCTGTCAGTTACAGTGGGTTATTTGCCTAACAGTGTTGTGTGAGAGTTTGTGTTGACCTTATACTATGGGGAGTTAATGAGATCTGTACTTGTTCTTGTCAGCATAGATGAGCGTTTTAAGGATGAAACTTCTTAGTAGATTTTTCAGAAAATCTGACATACCACTAAACGATTAGGAAACAAAAGAAACAAGTACAAAACATCCGTGTCAGCAATTTAAGACTATAAAAGAGACGGACACACAGAACTAGCAAGCGGTAAACAAAACAAATCATCAGGTCCCAAATGCTTGTCTTACCTCAGCTGCTGAGTGACCTTGCACTTTCACAGCATTGTACAGTTCTTGTTTCAGCCTCCCACCCCAGATAGTTATTTACCCCCGGTTACAAGATGGGAGGCAGAGAGTTGAAAGTTGGTGTCTCAGTTTTTGTGACGTGACAATTCACCTGGAGCTCACAAACAAGCACGGGTTAGAGAGTGGTCACAGAGACGCCCCCACTCCTACACACTGGAGAAGGGCCATTTGTGAAAGGCTGCACGAGGAGAATTCCTTCTACCCTCACCTTTACCCTCCCAAGTGAATCCACTTTCCTTGCCAGGATGCTCCAGTGCCATTCCCTTCCCCTCTGCTCCCCCCATCAAGTCATCCCTCCTCCAAGAAGGAATCATCCCTCAGGCAGGGGAATCTTTGAGCATCAAGTAGGAGCATGGCTGGAGAACTCCCTCTCCATCCAGGCATTACAATCACTAGCTTAGCTCTGCAGCCTCCCACAGACCTTGGAGGTGGCATGGGAGATACAGAGGGTATAGCGATTAATCTGCTATGAGAGGTAGGGCTGGTCAGTAGAGGAATCACCTGTAGAAAGTGTAGTTTCCGAGAGCAGTACATCACGCTTTGTTGAGGTTAGGTTAGGAATGGCCAGGTTTAGAGATCTAAGCATCACGTTTGTTGTTTAGTCTCCTGGGCCCTAAACACATTTCGGTAGAGCTCCAGGAGAGATCAACTGAGCTCCACTCAGTTTGCTGTGCACTTTTCAGATAAGCCTTTCAGCTTTGAAGCTGTGACTTTCCTGTGTGGGCGGGGTGGGGAGCAGGGCTCTTGGAGGGCTTTGCAAAGCGGGCTTTGAAAGTGTCTGACAAGAGGGGCTAACCCAGAGAGCTTAGTAGCTGAGAATTTTCAAGCTCCATTTGCACTTAAGAGCAAAATAATCAGACTAGGCAATTCCATGCTAAAAATTCACATGAGTGCAGATATTGAGGTTGTACAGTCCAGCACTAGGGAATGGAGAGTTCAGACTGAAAGGGGACAGCAAGCATTTTTGACTTGTTGCTCAATATCTAAGGGTGTGGGCTTGGACCAGAAATGCCCTGGCACCCTCATACCCGCAGGAGGCAGAGCGTGGCATGCAGCGGTACAAAAACAGGCTGCTTCCCTGACATCCACCCAAATGGTAGTAACTGACAGTGAAATCCATGGGTGCTGCTGTTTCATGCGGTTTCATTGAGCTGCTGTGCACAAATGAGAACCCAAGGCAAAGGGTGCGTGAGCACTGGAAAAGCAGGTGTGTTGGCAGAATCCAGGGGAACACAGCATGGTCTCCCAGCGAGTCATGCCTAGCTCACAACGAAAGGACGCTGCAAACCAAAGCAACTAACGCTGCTTTGAGGTGCTTGGCTCAGTGATGGGACTGATTGAGAATGTGGGAAGGAAGCAGCCCCAGCAGGGACATCCAGATCTAGCCCGTGTAGCCTGTCTGCATTGTGTGTCGCCTCGATCTGGCGAGGCTGGTCGTGGGGAGTGGAGGTTAATCTAGGGCTCTGAAGTGCTCTTAGACGTTGCTGGTGGTTCATGGTATGACCCCTTCCACCTCACCTGGTAGCTTTCCATTAGGAAATCAATGCTGGAGTTAATACTCTTAAATGCAGCATCATTGCCCCCTCCATGCTTTGCATGACCCTGGGCAATGGAAGGAGAAGGGCAGGGCCCAGGCAGGCCGGGGGGAGCCAATGGCAGCTGGCGGGAGCAGCCCTGTCAGCACATCCTGTTCTCCACCCCCCTGTTCCTGGAGACATGGCAGCACAGAAGGTTTTCCCATGGAGCCTCGCCCTGGTGAGGCTTCCAAGTCACAGGCCATGCGCTCTTCCTCACACGCGAGGTCTGCAATGCCTCCTCTAGGGCGGAGAGCGGGGATAACCCCTGGGGTAAATCTTGGAGTTTCCAGCAGACATTTCCCTGTGGGAGGGAGTGATTCAATCCTTATGGCATCTTTGGAGCTGTGGGAGCCCATTGCATCTGACAATAAATTAAGAGTGGGTGCCTTTCTAAAAGAGATACCAGCTGTGGGCTTGACCCAGGAATTACTAGATGAATTTCTCTGGCCTGCGCTAAGCAAGGTGTCAGACTAGATGGTCATAATGGTCCCCTCTGGCTGTAAACTGTGAAATCAGGCCATCTAATCAGTATCCTAAATATGGAGACTTATGCCCAGATCTTCCAAGGTATTGAGATGCACAGCACCCATTGAGTTCAGTGGGAGCTAGGTGCCTAAATTCTGAGAGGGATTGGCTGTTGGGGCCTAACATCCAGGGTTAGACTGTTGGTCTCTGGTGTCCGTAAGCCGGGCCCTAAAGGAAGAGTTGTCAGACTTGCTGAGCAGGCCGGCCCCAGTGAAATCAGTGGGAGCTGCAAGTGCTTAGTGCTTTTGCAGATCAGGACTTCCGGCCCGTCTGATATTTTTTTTAAAGGTTTGAAGTGGATTAGATGCTAGTGTTTGAAGCGTTATGGCTGTCACACAGCATTACTCAGCTGCCGCATTAAGGACTTTCAGGATTTATAATTTCTCAGCTATTTATATGTGTTTCTTTAAACTCGTATTCTAAAGTCTTTATTAGATCAGTGTGTTGGCTGCTCAGTTTACTAGACGAGTGCTTTGTTATGCTAAGTGCTCCACGGCAATTCAGCCTGTGAAAATCTACAGAAATTCTTTAATACCTCCACATCAGCAAGTAAAGCTGCTTGAATTTGTCGTACAAAGCAGACAGAACAATGCAGCCAGGGACTGGGGAAAAATGCGCCCCCATAGACACTCCATCCCCCAAAATCTGAGCATTTGGAGCATGGAAATGAAGGTAGGGATTGTTGTGAATGTGAGCATAGGCTCTCATTCACCCAGGAGTGCTTATAATAATTCCTGCTTATTATAGGCAGCTCAATAATGCTTTAATAACATTATTCATAGCCACGTTTGGCATTGCATGTATAGACACGGCTACCCAAAATTGGCAGCATTTTTCATCCTTCCTGGAACACGCTGCTAGCTCCCTGAGCCCCTGGAATTAGGGCCATGGTCCCAAGTGGGAGTGAACATATGACAGTAGCTAGAAGTAAAAATAGCTTACGGGGCAGATTTGTTCCTTACACAGGTTGGTCTGCTGGGAAATGTCAGAAATCAAGAGTGCCCTTGTCACTCAGCCATGTAGTACATTGTTATAGGACTTACATTTCTTTGGGTATAATTCTTTATAACCTAGCCCTTTTATTAAGGGGACTTAAACTAAAAGGGGAAAAGAGTACTATGGAATTCAGCACTAGTATTTGTATCTTACTTGTGACAATACATCATAGAGTACATCTTCAGCTGAGGTTGTACAGTATTTCCATTATAACATCCTAGTTTTAGAGATGTCAGTTCCCTGTGAATTGTCTCCAGGCTAAACTCTGGCATGCTAGCTCGTGTTTGGGAACGACATTCACTTTACAGAGCTGAAAAGAATTGATTTAACTCACTGGCCCACAGTCCCTCATTTTTCCTTTGCAGACAGATATGGCTGTGGTCTGAGATGAGTGGGTAACCTTAATTTCCACATGTCCTGCAAGGCACAGCAGGATGAGTTAAGGATGGAGTTTCAATCTGATTTTGAATTGGCTGGTTTTACTTTTGATTGGTTTGGGCAAGGATGATTTAGCTGAGGTTAGTCCTGCTTTGAGCAGGGGGTTGGACTAGATGACGACCTGAGGTCCCTTCCAACTCTAATTTTCTATGATAGATTTCACTGATAACAAGTCCCACCGAAGACATGTGTAACTGGGCTTGTTTTCAGACTGCCATTAAAGCAGAGCCCTGTTCTGCACATCTTCTATAGCACTTGTTAACTGTAAAATGCTGTCATTTCCATAAATAGATCAGGAATGGCTTATGGTTCTATTTTTATACAAAGTAGCTGTAGCATAGTGTGTTTATAACCCGACATTTCCATGTGCATTAAGTTGGGAATGTGACATTCCCCAGAGTGCAACTTGAACTGCTGGACTACTGTGTCCCCTTAGCTCTCCAGGCTGGGATGCCGTTCACACTGCTTTGCTGGTGAACAGCCACTCCTCCAGGCTCTGTGCACACACAGCAGCCACCAGCATGTAAAGTAACTCCCAGCTGAGTACATTAATGCTGTGTCCAGCCATCCCTGACTCACATACAGGGCGACACCCGCATATCCCTCAGTTCCAGCCTTGCTCCCCAGAAACGTGTATCTTGTACTCTTCAGTAGCCCACTGGACAGTACAAGCTCATAGATAGTTCATCATTCTAACACTGGGTAATGATTAGGCATCAGCCTTGTTACCCTAAGTAGAAATTCCCAAACACTTCAGCCAAAACACACTGGCTTAGGTAAAACAATAAACCAAGTTTATTAACTAGAGATGGATAGATTGTAAATGATTACAAGTTTAGATGCATATAAGTCAGTATTGGTTACGAAAGAAATAAAGGATAAACACGCAAGCTAATTCCTAAACTTTACTACGGCTAATAGGTTTAAATGCAAAAAAGGAGTTTTTCTCACAAAAATGCTTTCCCAAACTTCCTGTTTCCAGTCACAGGAAGTTCAAGAAGCGTTAGGGAGAGTCAGAATTATCTGAAATAATCTGTTTGAGATGAGGATCTGATAGAAAATATTGTTATCCAAGAATTTGAATGTTCCCTTTCAAGAAACTGTTTGAAAGTGACCTGGAAATATCTTTTGGGTTTGTGTGTCTTTTTCTTCTTCCTTTCTATTCTGAACACGGCTGTGTTGCAAGGAGATCTTGGGACAGACCACATTGCTTTATTTTGATTGAAATTACTTAGCGGTTCATCCTTTGGGTTTTAGTGTAGCTGGTAGTATAGGAGTATTTTTGCATTGAGCTGCTTGTTCAGAATGGAGCTCAGTCCATCTCTCTCTCAGACGATTTTGCGCTAGCACCCATCAGCACAGGATCTGCATGCCTCACGTTTTAACTATGCTGGCAAATGGAATACATGGAGTCTTCTGCCCACCTCCCTTTGTTTCTGTGGCGGTGTCCGGGGTTGTGTTGCGCAGGGCCCAGAAAGCAGGGAGTTGTGAATGTCATTTTGGTTATGGTGTGAAGGTTTTATGAAAGAGGAAGGCCTGGCAACATTCCCTAAAGACTCTGCATTGAGTGAATCTCCTTTGAAGGTGGTTCCACAGCTGGATCCCCTCAGCTGTAAACGTCTTATCTCCGGCTCTCACATGCTTCATTCTGGGTTCCGTG
Organism: Mesoclemmys tuberculata; assembly: GCA_007922155.1. Classification (NCBI taxonomy): domain Eukaryota; kingdom Metazoa; phylum Chordata; order Testudines; family Chelidae; genus Mesoclemmys; species Mesoclemmys tuberculata. The sequence continues at coordinate 4,910,517 of ML675650.1, read as the reverse complement.
AGCTGCTTTTTCCCAGAGCAGTGGCACCATCTTGGCAATTCATAGATAGAAATTCAGCCTCTGTAATGAAGCTGGGACCTGGTCCACTAATGGCTCTGACATTCAGGGCATGCTGGCGGTGGAAATGACATGGGAGCCAATGGAGAGACCTTGGGGCTCATAGTGTCCTAGCCCATGGAAGGAGGTGGACAGCTGCATTTTTTTAATTAGCTGGAGCCTTTGCATTGCTTTCACCTTCAAATACAGCAAATTACAGGCATCCAGCCTGGCCAATGATGGATTGCCGGTGGCAGGTTCTTGTTTGGCAGGAAGAAGTGACATTTCCAGCAAGTGAGAGATGGAAGAATATATTTTTAGTCACAGATGCTATCTCCGTGGTCCCCGAACATTTTTGTTCCATGCCCCCACTTACCTGGTCTGTTCCCACCCTGTAGTCGGAGCTGCAGCCTGGGCCAGAAACAAAGCCAGAGTGGGGGCCACGGCTAGGGCCCGGGGCCAGGAGCGGGGTGAGGAGTGTGGCCAGGGCTGGGCACAGCAAGGCCAGGGGCTGGGCCAGGAGCAGGCTGAGGAGTGCAGCTGGGGGTTAGCTAAGACCCCACGCCCTCACGCTGTGGTTTTGACCGCGATCTGTCTGCATTTAGTGGGAGAGGAATACAGCGTCCCGGCCATTTCTTGAAAGTGTTTCCCTCTTTCCAGGCAGCATGTCTGCAGCCTTGCCCATGCTAGTTAAACCAGATGCTCTTCCTCTGGGAACTGCTTCTTGTAGACATTGTGACAATAACCTGTGCGTTACTGACAGCTCAACGTCCTTTATGGCTAATTTCTTAGAGCAGGCTTTGCTCCTCAGTGACTCTATGAAGTAATCCCAAGGAAAGGATAAGTGAGATTTAAATACACTGTAGTAAATGCCTAAGAGAGTCATGTTTGGCAAACTCAGAGAAGATACTGGACCAAACAAAATTACCAAGTGTTTGGGGTTCTAAACTGACTGAAGCCGGAGGCTGCCCCAATACCCTCTGTCAGTAACGAAGCTTTTCGGCTCAGGTTGTGTTACTGTGGAAGTTTAATGTGCATGAAAAATCAGGATTTCTCCTGCAATGGATTGTTTTGGGGTCATTTTCACATTTGTGGCATGTCACTAAGTAACAAGGGGATAAAAGAAACAAAGAGAGAGCTGTCACGCATGAGAGCAATTCAAATGCAATTCAGTTTCAAACGCAGCGCTGCAGCTAGCTGAATGAAGTTACTTCATGTTTAGCATTAGAACTGGAATTTCAATACTGATTAGCATAGATCATTAGCGTTTGCCTTTTTATTCATGCGTCTGATTTATTTACAGTCTGATTTATAAACAAATCTGTTTGTTTTTCCAGATCGTATGTATTGCAGGTTAACAATATCCTGAACTTTACAGAACTCTTAGGGTTCCCATGCTTTTAAAAAAATGATTCATGATGAAAGCATCATCACCATACCAGGAGATTATAGGAGCTGCTGCTAGTAGCATAAAAATCATCTCATAGATTTAAAGACCAAAAGGGACCATTATGATCATCTAGTCTATCGCAGGCCACAGAACCCCACCACCCACTCCTGTAATAGACGCTTGACCTGTGACTGAGTTATTAAAGCCCTCACATCTTGATTTAAAGGCTTCAAGTGACACAGAATCCACCATTTACTCTAGTTCAAACAATCAACGGATCCATGTTCCATGCTGCAGAGGAAAATAAAAACCTCTCAGTGTCTGTGCCAGCCTGACGTGGGGGAAAATTTCTTCCCGACCCCAAATATGGTGGGTGGTTGGATGCTGAGCGTGTGGGCGAGACCCACCAGCCAGATATCTGGCGTAGACTTCTCTGTAGTGACTCAAAGCCCTCCCCATTTAGTGCCCCCATCTCCAGCTGTTGGAGGTTATTTGCTAAAAGCATTCGGGGATGAGCCGTATGCCATTGTAGGCAACCTCATCAAACCATCCCCTCCGTAAACTTATCAAGCTCAGTGTTGAACCTTTTTTCCCCTCACTGCTCCCCTTGGAAGGATGTTTCTGAACTTCAAACTCCTGTGATGGTTAGGAACCTTCATCTAATTTCAAGTCTAAACTTGTCGATGGCCAGTTTATATCCCTTTGTTTTGGGCCTTTTTCTGCCCCCAGGATTGTCACTGGAGCCGTAATCACAACTGAAGTCCTGGGCAGTCACTCCTCATCTCCACAGGACAGTGCTTTGCCAGTTATCCTTTATATTGAAGTTTGCTGGTTGCTGGGCTAAACGTTCAGTCGCTCCAAGGGGTTCTCCGTTCCTCGAGAGAACAGGCGTTCTGCTGCCTCGCCACCTCACTCCAAATTACTCCAAATTACAGAGAGAGTGGCCTCGCTCCATTGCCTGCTCACATCTGTCCAGGGGAGGAAGTGGTTCCCTGGCCTGCCTGGAAGTGATGAGTACGCTTTGCGTGCTGAGTCTGGATTTGGCATTGTCCCCTATTTGAATTAGATACCTCTCTGCTCCCCAGGCGAGCTCTGCTGCCTGTCATTGCTATTCAGGACAGCGCTAAGACACACACGCGTGCCCTGGCACACAGCTGGGGCGGCGAATGCTATCGCTCTGAGGCTTCGGTGGGAGGCAGGTGTCTGGGAGCCTAGATGGACGCAGCAGTACATGTGGCAAGAGGCAGAATCATAAGTGGGAACGTTTTACTGCAAAAAACATCGGCGCCGAGTGAGTTTAGGGGTCAGCGGGAGTTGTGTGAATCACAGGGGAGCCTAAAATTGGGGCATAGGTTCCTAAGCACCTTTATGAATCTAGGCCTGGACGCTTAAGTGCTGTATTGCAGAGAGTCCTTAAGCACGTACTTGTTGCGTCTTAGTCAACCTGGAGTCCCCAGTCTGCCCCCGGTTTCAGTTAATCCACCAGGGGCATTATTCGTTTTGGGTTCCTGCGGGCCGGACAAAGCACAGCGACCAATATGATTGCAAGCCAAGTCGTTTATTTCAGGGCAAAAGCCATTTTATATAATACTTCATGCACTGCTCACATCCTCTTCTTGCAGGTACTGATTGGTTAAAAGTTACAAGCATACACACAGCACAAGCACAAGCTGATTCTCATGGATAGCTTAACATTTCCCACGGCTGCCTAATACTATTCTGTTTACCTCCTGGACACTAAGCTAAAAAAGAAGAAAGGGAGGTGTCTGCCGTCCTTGGCCGGCTTCCACCTGCCTAGGCAATCTTATCTAACTCTCACGTCCTTGGGGCCTAGCACTGCAACTTTCCATCCCAGGCATCAGGGCCGCGTAAGGATTGTAGATCCCCACACGTGCTTCACTCTCAGGGCTACAAGAACCTGTTCTGTCACTGAGAAGGGCTGCCAGGGAAATAGGAGACAGTCTGGGGTGCAGGACCCTCCATACACTGGTGACCATGGATGCTGGTTTTCCACAGACCCACTTCATCCCTAGAATATGTTGCAGTGATTTGACTTTCCCAGCGTCTCACTAAGGTCAGGCCTCAGAGAAGAGGCTGTCTGATGTGGTTGAGCCTCAGGGCAGATGTGGAAGATGCACGGGAAGGGGGGGTGTTGTGCTGCTAGGTTAGAGGAAACATCTGGAGGTGGTGACAGCTTATATCTACCCCTTGGTCTGCTTTTTGTTAATGAAGTTCGCAACCAAAGAGATTTATTAAATCCTCAGCTGCTGCTGGATGTTCAGATAGCAGCAGCAAAGAATTTCCATACAAATCAAGGTGGTGGTAGTGTTCATCTATAAAGCCCTGTATAGTCTGGGCCCTAGTTATTCCAAAAGAGGCTGTCTCTCCTGGCACTTTCCCTCTGTGGTGAGATCTATCAAGCTTATGGCCCCATGGTTAACTGGGACGGTACTAGTGGCAAGGGCTTTCCAGAAAGAACTTCTCTTGTCCATGCAGTTCACAGACACATTCACTGACATGCCTGGGTTAGCTGTGTGTTATCTAGGTCTTTTGGGATGGAGTGGCTTGAGCAGGGAGAATTTAGTTGTTTGGGTCTTTTTGTGGGATGTGTTAATTTGATTTCAGAAGCCTTTATGGAGTGTGTTTGGATTATCTGCACCTTAGTTATTGCATTTTAATGTAGATATTTCATGTACCTTGGTATTGGCTAGGCACTATATACACAGAACTAAAGAAATACATTTTAGTTACAATCCTGAGGCTTGCTGCACAGAGAGTACCCGCTGCTTAAATCTGTTGCTAGAACAGGAAAGGAATGGAAGTAATTTGAAGATACTGAAATGTCTGGAGGCTTGAAAAACACTCGCCAGAGATTTCCTGAGACTCCAAGTCTGAATTAGGCTAGCTGCTTCTCTCACCCCTTCATTCTGATTGCTTTGTTCCATGCCACTAACAGAAGGGGAAAGACAATCTGGTACTTTAGTTACCAAGATTTCTCTCCAGTGCTTTGTGATTTAAAGCACAGAAGTACTGTTTTAAATTACTCCTTCAAATGGTAGATTAAGCAATGCTAAAAATCCCTGGTAGGGCTTTTAATTCCATCTGTAGGAAGCCTGGTGTTTTGTGTGGTTTGTTTTTTTTTAAAGTGGTGCCTGCCTTGTTTTCTGATGTAGATTCTTCTAGAACAACATATTGGACTCAGATGTAGGGGTACTTGTGAAAAATCTCTTGGTTTAGGTTGTTCCTGCCATCATGCTCTGATGCAGTTGCTCTTCAAGCATACAGCGTGATAAATAAGTGGGTTTTTTGGAATAAACTACTGGCAAATTTTTCTCTCTTGGACAGACTGGACACTTTACATCTTTTACGTAAAATCCTTTGGACGTTCTGTTTGGACTCAGATTATGAGCCAGGTGTAACCCTCTACAAAGCAGTGTGTTACGGAGCAGCAGTAATGACTCAGAAAATTTTCAAAAGAACCAAAGTGGTTTAGCATCCGAATTCCCATTTTCACGAGTGCCCGAGTCACTTAGGAGCCTAAGACCCTTGAATTTTTCCAGTGAGATTTAGGGTTTGTCTATGCAAACGCTTCGTTTGCAGCAAGCTAGGGAGTAACTCTACCCTGCATTGGCCTGCTGTGGTCAAACTACCCGTGTAAACCCGACTGCCACACATTAACCATTTGTAAGGTGCTTTGATCTAGTCCTGTTTCAAAGGGTGCTCAGTCAAAGCGCTCTAACGAACGGTTAATGTGGATCAGCAGGGCCCAGGTGTATAGTTAATGTCCAGTTGGGTGGTGTGGGGGCGATTCACACCCCCGCTAGCTGCAAACTAAGTGTTTGTGTAGACAAGCCCTTAGAATTCTCTAATGCGCTTACGTGTTTTTAAAAATATTACCTCTCTAGTTAGTTGCAACTGAGTTTCCATTGTAATCATGATTTTTGGCTCCCATGTATCACCTCCCCCCTCCAAAAGTCTATACCTGCCTCAAAAAGTAGGTGACGTAATGCAGCCAGCTATTAAACTTGCACCATAACATTGCAGTCTTAAAGAGCTGTATAATAATTTCACACACTCAAAGATCATCTTGCCTTAGGTGCACAGACATCGATCTAGCAAGTATAGCGATTTGAGAGAGTGATGAAGAGAGACACGAAGAATCCCCAAACTTCCCCAAAGAGCTATCAGTTTCATAACTGATTTAAACAAAAAGAGAGCCTCAGTTTTAGAGAGAGAAAACACAGGCCCTTAATTCCATCACAGATCAGCGAATATATCATCCAGCAATACTCGTGCATCTCTGGGTGATTACCTCCTCACAAAATGAGTAGGTCAGACTGACACTAATAAGCTGCACTTCACTCTCAGACAGGAAGATAGCCACTTCAGACAAGCAAGAATAACAGAGTTTATCAAGACTGGTTTCCTGGATAAGCTCAAAGTCATTCCACTTCAACAGAAAATGCAGTATTGCTTGTAAAAGCTACAAACCTTAGCAAGGTTTCCTTAGTGAGTGACAGTGATTTGTAGCGGCTGCCTGCTTTTCGTGGGTTGCATGTGTCTAGATGAGTAAAAATGCAGTTGAGCAGCCGGATACATAGGGCCCCATCCTCAGCGGCTGTACATTAGCATAGTTCTATTGATGCTGATTTACACTAACTGAGGATCTGGCCCATAAAGCAGTGTGTTTCCCAAATACAGTCTCCAATGCAGGATGCATCCAAAGCAACCTTTATTGCCTTTGACCAAATATTCAAAAATCTGGAACTAAAGATCTTAAACGCTGTGTTGGTAGCCTTTCCAGACCCAAGGAAACGGGGGAAGGAAAGCCAGGTGCCAAATCCATGGGATTCTGGATCTTGTAATACCAAATTGGCCGTCACTCTATTGGGGGTCAGGATAGTGGGCAGAATTGTCTTTTCCTTGGGCTGTTACGTGTGGTATAAGAGCCAGACATTATAAAAACAAGTAAGCGTGTCAGTTTGACATCAGTTTGAGAAGAGGATGGGTGCTGTAACTACAACATGTTGTGATGATGTTGCAATGCCATCTTTGTATCTCTTTTGTCTACAAACAGTGTGGCCACACATTCACTTTTGCTTTGTTTTTTCTCTCCATCTTTCCCCTGCCCCATATACGTGCGCAACGCTGCCCATCTTGAGCCTTAGATGTGTGGTTATTTGATAGGCAGCACACTAGTTTTAGAAGGTTATATTCATTGTCCCTGTTTATTCTCTCTCTCGTCCCCCTTTTAACAGTTTGGCTAATTCAGGCATAAGGGAAATAGAACACGGGCTGTGCAACTTGAGCATGAACCAAGAGGGATTTCAGCCCATTGATTCCCGTGGTTTCCCATTTTAGCAATCTATCAGGATCTCCAAGGGCCTCGTCATCCTGGGTGACATCAGTGGGAGTAGGTTGTGTACAACTGACTGGCTGATCTGCTCTCAGCTGAGTGTCTCTTTATTTGCACCCCCAGTATAAAGCATCCAGAGTTTGGGGCTGAGAAGACTAACAAAATTAAGTTGTGGAGAACTTTGCAAATGCAAGGTTCAGTGACTTGAGGAACTGGGAGATTCTAGATGCACGGAGACTGACAGTGTAACGCAAACTGAGGCAATGCTTCGGAGGGGAATCAGCACCACCCAAGCTGTGTTGTGCCCTTAGTTAGTTTCCGAGAGCTAAGAGTTGATCCATTTGGCTGAGACTCAGATTGGACTTGTCAGAATGGGGCATGTGTAGAGCAGGGGAGATTATGCTTACTACACATGTAAAACTTCACACAAGATCTCACGGCACCTGGTTTTCAAGCCTCTCACTAAAGTTCATTTCTGACTTGCGCTGGGAATTAGACGGACTTTCTTGAATGTATTGTAAAACTATTTCTTTGGTGTGTCATAAAAATTTGTCCTGTCCAGAAACTTGTGTGGTAGGGAGGTGGTGGAATCTCCATCCTTAGAGGCTTTTAAGGTGAGGCTTGACAAAGCCCTGGCTGGGATGATTTGAGCAGGGGCTTGGACTAGATGACCTCCTGGGGTCCCTTTCAACCCTCATCTATGATTCTATGATAATGATTTGAATGTAAGCACTGCGTTTTGTCTTCTCTGGCACAAGTTTATGGCAGTTGATTTTCCCCACCAGCTGACAAAATGTATATTGCCGGTTTTTAAGTACGTGATATTTTACCGTAAGATGTACTGTTATGATTAATAATAATAATTAGCATGTAGCACTTACAGAAGAAGCCACAAACACTCACATGCTTGTTTATTTACAGGTGCTCAGTCAGTGCTGTGGGTGCCCTTACACATTTTTAAAATACTTAGCAATCATCAGCTGATAAGACAGCCGTAGAATGGGAGGTGGAGCACTTTGTGTCCCACCCTGCTGGATAGGGCTGGGTATTTTCCGCCTGCTGTAAACACTACCTTCCAGATGGCTTTATCACGGTGACCTCATACAGGTTGAGCAGGAGGGACAGTGAAGTGGAACTCAGTGAGGCTGTGCACAAAGGAGCTCTTGGAGCAGATGAGTGACTGCTTGTCATTGCTAGGGGGATCTTCTCAAATGACAGAAGAGCAGAGACACTTGAAGGCTGAATATGGTGGGAGACCATCCTGGCTTAATCAAGAGACCTTCAACAACCTGAACCTCAAAAAAGACATGCAAAAAATGGAAACTAGGTCAGATTAGGAAGAATGAAGATTAGAAAACCACACGAGCATGTAGGGACAAAATTAGAAAGGCCCAGGCTCAGAACAAGATTAAACAAGCTAGGGCCATAAACATTTTACAGATGCATTAGATGCAAGGACAGGGTAGGCCCCGTGCTCAATGAAGAGGGAAAGACAATAACAGAAAACACATCATTGGCCACATGTTAAATGCTTTTTTTGTTTCAGTTTTCAACCAGAAAGGTGAGCACTGATCAGTCAACGAACATAGTGAACAGAGTATGTGGGGCAGGATCTGGGACTAAAAGATGGAAAGAACAAATTCAGCCTTACTCGGCCATGTTAGGGCATGTCTAGACTACAAAGTTAAATGGATGGCAGGCAGCCCACGTTGACCTAACTACGTAAGTGTGCACACTACAGTGTTCCTCCTGCGCCGTCACTCGCCCTCTATGCCAACCTAGCAAATCCACCTGAATGAGAGATGGGAGGCTTAGGTCAATGTATTTCGGGTGATGCAGTATCTGTACTGCGTTACTTGCATCCCCTGTTGGCTCCAAGGGTGGCTGACAGCCAGAGCTGTGAAAATGACCGTTTCACTGCTGGTAGCATCCCTGTTTTGAAATTGAGCAGGGGGGCAGGAATGTTCCAGCCGTCAGCCCTCCCACTGCTGACAGCTAAAACCTCGCTGCCCAACGTTGAGGGCCTGGGCTGTTGGCTCCCAGCTGGAGCCCAGGCTCTCAGCTTCCCACTCTGCTTGGGCTGCCTCTCAGAGGGAATGGGGAGCTGGCAGCCATGCTCCCAGTTGGCTAACGTAGATCGATTTAATGCTATAAGGTAGATATGGCCTTATATGTCTTCCAGTTGGCAGCAGCTAACGAAATACATCCTAGATTACTAAAGGATCTGGCTGAAGAGATCTCTGAGCCAGTCGTAATTATCCTTGAGAACTCGTGGAGCACTGGAGAAATTACAGAGCACTGGCAAAGAGTAAATCTATAAAGAGGAGAATAAAGACGCCCCAGAGAATTATAGCCCAGTCAGTTTAGCTTTGGTACTTGGACAGAAATGGAGCAAAGAATCAAACAAAGAATCAATTTGTAAGCATCTAGAAGATAAGGTAATAAATAAGTCAACGTGGATTTGTCAAGTGCAAATCATGTCAAACCAACCTAATTTCCTTCTCTGACAGGGTAGCAAGCCTTGTGGAGATGGGGAAAGCAGTAGATGTAATTTGTCTTGACTTTAGCAAGGCTTTTGACACTGTCACATGATCTTATCAGCAGACTAGGGAAACATAGCCTAGACCCTAGATGAACCTACTATAAGGGGAGTGCACAACTTCTTGGAAAACCTTACTCAGAGTGGTTATCAATGGTTCACAGTCAAGCTGGAAAGGCATATCACGTAGTGTCTCCCAGGGATCTATCTTGGGGCTGGTTCTATTCAATATCTTCATAAGTGGTTTGAATGGTGACATAGAGTACACTTATAAAGTTTGCAGACAATACCAAACTGGAAGGGGTTGCAAGTGCTTTGGAGGAAAGGCTGACAATTCAAAATGATCTTGACAAACTGGAGAAATGGTCTGAAGTAAATAGGATGAAATTCAGTAAGGACAAATGCAAAGTACTACCCTTGGGAAGGAATAATCAATTGCCCAAACACAAAATGGGAAATGACTGCCTAGGAAGGAGTATTGCAGAAAAGGATCTGGGGCTATAGATAAACAAAATGAGTCGTCAATGTAATGTTGCCAAAAAAAAAAAAAGCACATCATTCTGCAATGTATTAGCAACAGTGTTGTAAGCAAGACATGAGATGTAATTCTTCTACTCTACTCTACACTGATGAGGCCTCAGCTGGAGTATTGTGTCCAGTTCTGGACACCACATTCCAGGAAAGATGTGGACAAATTGGAGAAAGTCCAGAGGAGAGCAGCAAAAATAATTAAAAATTTAGAAAATGACCTGTGAGGAAAGATGAGAAAATAGGGTTTGATCGTCTGAAGAGAAGACTGCGGGACTGGGGGAGGGGGGACATGACATGATGTCAATCTTCAAGTACATAAAAGGTTGTTATAAAGGGGAAGCTGATAACTTCTTCCACTGAGGACAGGATAAGAAATAATGGGTTTAAATTGCAGCAAGGAAGAGTTCACTTAGACATTAGGAAAAAGTTTCTACCTGGGATTGAGAGGAAGTTCAGTACCATGGATAGAGACCTTTCTTTGCCTTCTGCACAGTCATTAGACCGTCCTGTAAGGCCATTAACTCAATAGTGTTTTTGCAGATCTCTGTATTTACTTTATAATTCAATAATTGCTTCAGAATATTCCTCAGCTCAGACACATTTGAGATCAGTTATTCCCTCCTAGATTAGCAGGTACCCAAACCACCACACAGTGTGAGATTAGCAGTTTTCTTTAAAAATTGCCTTGCTGTGTTAGGATTATTAACACGTATAGTTTCAGCCTGGACTGCAACAGACTTTTTTTTTTAAAGTAAAAGTAACCTGGAGAGAGAGGTCAGACGTGTTAAATATTTTACAACTGGTACCACTGAATTGCTGAGATACTTGTTCAAGCCACAGTCTCCCACACTGTCACCAATCTGTTCACTTCTCTCTACTGCCAGCTGACATAGGGGTGTGGAAGGAAGCCTGCTCTCTGTTTTTCCTTTCGGTTCAAGCACTGCAGCTCTGCCAGTTTTAATGATCTTTGTTAGATTCTTTGTTTGCAGAAGTGACAATTTATGGTCCCTTGGGCACACAAGATGTAGGATCTTAAAAAAAAGTCTCATGATCTTTCTGTTGGTAACATGCTTTGGTATGCTTAAATTCACCCGTGGGTGGTATGCACAGGTTCTCTTGGTCTGCGGACAGCTAGTGAGGCTTATGGCGGTAGGAAGAAGGGAGGCAGTGGGCAGCACATCTCAGGAGGCAGGCTGTATATGGCCAGCCCCTGGTTTCACACTTTTCATGCCTTGTGGTCTGAAATCCCAGCACAGAGCATGCAGAGGGACAGCGTCTGCTAATCCCAGATTCTTGGGTCTGTGCTGCTGCCCCACGGTCTGCCGTGGCATTAAGGATGGATTCTGTCCCTGCCCAGCCTTGTCTTAGTCCCCCACCCGATTCAGGCTTTGTGCAGGGCTGGCAGTGAATTTTAGCCAGAGAGATTTGTGCTGACATCTGTGATACAAATTGCTCCGGTAAGGAAAGGGGGAAAAGCCATGTTAATTTCAGGCTGCTCTCAAGACTCTGCGGGTCACTGGGATACGTAGGTGAGCTTTACAAATGCGGACTGGTCAGTGCAGTAGTGAACAAAATGCCATTCCCGGTTTGGAAAAGCATGGGACAAACAACTGAGTATTTACACAATATCTGCCAGAGTCTGGTGCTGAATTCCCTGGCAGAGCCAGGGGTACCCCTCTACAAATAGGCACAGGTCCATAATCTGCCCCATTTGTAAGTGTCCAAGAGCTCTAGATTTAAGGAGGGCTGGATAACAGTGGTAGGACAGGATCCTGTAAGGAGCAGAACACAACACTGTTCTTACACAAACATACACTTAAATCCTGCCCAGCGTGACCCAAAGGACCTCTTGGTGTCCCTTCCAGTCCCACCTTTCCATGATTGAGGGAGTCTTTGCCCATCGTCCTTTGTTTAAATAAAGGCCATAGGATACAATAGCATGTCCTAAAAATATATGTTCATGGGCATGTTTTTAGAATGTTGGATCTTAATTTGCACATGATTTAGTGGCTCTTTTTTAGTTTTTTTCCTCTGCCTATATGAGGCATGAATAAGAACTCATTGACGAGGAAACAACTAAAGCGTTGCATTGAGAAGGATTTTAAAACTAATCTTTCCTGCATTGACACATGCATGTTGGAAATCTTTTATAAACATTGGTGAACTAAAAGCAAACATTAGGTGCGATACATCAGCTACACAATGGACTGCTGGCAATTAATCCAGAAAGCCCCAATGTATCAGAAATCACTTACTATAATACTCCTGATTGAGTTCTGCAATCTCTCGTAATGTGCCATCTTCCTCCCCAAAAGCTTCAATTTACAGCCAAGGATAACAGTATTTTATAGCAGATGTGTACCATTAAGTTATTAGTTCATCAGAACCTTTGGAAGCAGGAGGCACTCAGCAGGTATTAATCTTTGAATCCAAAGGGATTTACTCCATAATTCTGTACAGGATGCTTTGTCTTCTTACAGACTCAATTAAGTAGCATTACTGCAAATATTAATTTGTCAATGGTAATTTTAAAGATGGAGTACCTAGTAACAGATGGTCTTTTTTCCTTTTCTTTTGTTTTCCAAAGAGTGATGTGTCCTATGCCAGCTGCTAAAAGGAAAAAATAGCCTATGTTCAATATTCTGCATGCATCCACGGACTGAATAGAGAGCAAAAGCAGTATCAGATGCCAAGCGTGATGGGTCCACACAATGGGATCCCATGATGTGAACTTGAGATCTGAGCTTTAATTTGGCAGGCAAGATTAGAACTCGTAACTGGAGTGACAGTGAGTTCCTGGATATTGACGGAGCTCAAAGATTTCCTCCTGCGCTAATTGTCTTCTGAGGAGGAGTGTTCCTGGTGGGGAATCCAGGGTGATGGTTTCTAAATTACCTTTCTTTGTAAAGGCAGTAAATGCTGGCAGAAAATTGGCTTAATTTGGCCACGGTACACTCTCTGAGGAAAGCTACTATTATTGGTAAATGTTGCTATAGCTACTGATGATAAAGCTCTCCATATGAAAGAAAAATGGGAAATGTGGAGAAACTAAAACACCTGAACCTCACTAAGGCTTTGTCTGTATGTCCCTTCCTCTCTCCTCTCGACAGATTTACATCTGTCGTCTTTGTTCCAAGGCCATTCAAAAGAATTGCTCTTATTAGAAACGTATTCCTGAAATACCATTGTTTGCATTGCACATCTGTTGTCATTGCAACATTTTGTCAATGACTCTTGTTTAAGATGCTGCTACCCGTGGTAAGACATTTGCCATGCCTGTGTTTTGAAAAGCCAAATAAATAAGTTTGTAATACCAATGGCTGTACAGCCCTGAGGTCATGATCCTGCCAAGATTTGCATGGGTATTTAATTTGGCAAGTGTGTAAACCAAAGAAACCAATGGGCCTACTGACTGGTGTAAAATTAAGCATGTGTCTTTGCGGGATCAAAGTACTGCGTTAGGTAACAGAGCTCTGAATGCCAGTTTCACTGATAGTGATCGGTTTCAGCATCGGGGATCTACAACACAGCAACAAAAATTCATTAGATTGCTTCTTTTTTTCAAACGCCCCCTCTGTGAGAATTATCTGGTATTAGAGTGTCTATAGGCCAGTAGCAACCCCTGAAATGTGGAGCTGTATGATCGCTGCTGTGCTGAGAAAACGTGGGACAAATTCTCAGGAGAAATGGTCCTTCCTTTGAACAGGAATATTTTGAAAACCTATGTAAATTTTGATTATGTAGCGTATAGAACTCTTTAATCCTAAATTTACCAAAATCTCTCATTGTTCTCCTAGCCTGTTTCAAGTGTACCAATATGCAGACAAGGTAGGGGAGGTAATATTTTTTATTGGACCATAAAAGATTGGGGAGAGACTTGATAAGACATATTACCTCCTTCACCTTGTCTCTCTAATATCCTGTGGCTGACACAGCTACAATGACACTGCATACACTCTTCAAACAAGTCAATTGCTGCAATTAAAGGGGTAGAAAATAAGCTTATGACAAATCTGGATGCAGCCTTAACTAAGCCATCTCCATGATGATCTAGTATCAGAAACGCCTTCTTTACATTTCCAACTGGTTATGTGTTACGTATAACTGAGTTTCAGTGTCTGGAGTGGTTTGTCTCAGTGTGTACTTCCTTAATAGGAATACAGTAGTCATTCAGTGGTCACAACTAGGCATTTGAGGCCCCGATCCTGCAGTGAGGTGTTTGTCCCATTGACTTCTGTTTACATACACTCACTGAAGGATCGGGGCATAAGATGTAGCTAAAAGGAATGGGCTAAATTCCGTCTCTGTCTCAGTTTATCTGGTTGCAGATGTGGCAAGACTACGGCGCATTGATTTATATAATGAAGCCAAGTTCCCCAGGTAGAAGGGCTAAAAGGTTTTTAAAATAAAAGCTCCGAACCGTTTCTGTTGCCTCTAGTTTAGGGACAGATCCAAATCTTTGCTACCGAATCATCTCTGGTTGAATGGAGGAATCCATGTGTTTGTTATATTTAAAACTGGCACAGAACTGAGAACTATTGGTAGGGCCATACAAAAGCACTAAAACAGAAATGTTCTTGTTATTTCCAGCTCCTGTGATAGTTGTACCACCAAAAAAGATTCATAATATAACTGGTGCCCAAGTGTACCTGGCCTGTGAAGTGAAGGCAGTTCCCACTCCCATCATCACATGGAGAAAGGTATGCCAAAATCTGATTCCATTTTAACCGAGAGGTTACACAGGCTTGGACATGTATAAGACACAGAACCTGACACGGGGCCAAATTCACCGTTGATAGAAACTGTCTCTGCTCCATTGGAACCAGTTTTCAGCAGGAATAAATTGGGCCCATTCGTTTTGCTCTGTTGCTGTACCTGATTGCAGGTAATTATATTCATAATTAAGATTGTGTATTACTGCCAAATGACAGCAATTCACTCAGCACCTCCGTGTGTTCACGTGCCCCACCTAGGAACACCTGCCTCCCGGGGGGAATGGAAGTCTGGGTCTTGCCCATGTTGACCAGCTGCTGTAAATCAGCAAAGAACCACCAAGGGTCTGGCCTCAGGCCTCGTGAGCCCCTGAGGAGGAGGAAGGGAATGAATAACCCAATCCCCGCTCAGTGCTCAGCTTGAATTTTGGACTGGCTTGGCTGGGGGATGATTCTCCAGCTCCAAGTCTGGGACGGACAGCGTGACTGGGGTGACATTGGCAGACGGGGTCCTCAGAGCAGCACGGGGGCAGAAGGGAAAAGTCTCAACCTCCGGACTCTGGCTGTGGAAAGGGAACTCTTTCCCCACCCCCACCTCCAAAGAGCCAGCCCTGGGGTTAGTGGAAGGGTGGTCAGAGAGCTAGGGCATTGGGGCAGGCCAGAGGAGAGGGGTGCTAGGCTCCTGGGAGCTGAGGGCAGACCGTGAACAAAGGCACCGAGGCACTTAGGCCAAAACATTCAAACGAGGGTGTCTAAAGTTAGGCACCTCAGCAGGAAGGGGGTGAGCGTCAGCGGTGCGGAGCACGCCGCGCTTCCCATCCCACGCTACCCCTCGTCCTGCACATCCGCCGCTTACATGAGGGTCCAGAGGGAGGGAGGTAAGAGGAGCCCCAAATTCTGGCACGGGCTGGATGTATGCAGAGAGGAAAGTCTGAATCTGCCTGCAGCAAGCTGGGGAGAACAGGGCTACCGCCGCTACACAGCACTGTCAGAGGAAGGCATTGCCTCCCAGCGGCGGCTGGTCCTTGACCAGGGCCTGTCTCCTGCTCTTCCTGGCAGTAGCTGCAAGAGGCTCTGCTCCATTCTCCTTCCTCTCAATGAGCCCATCACTCTGAGGGCACTGGGGAAAGATAATGTTCTTCTGTTACAAGCATCTGTCTCTGGAGCGCTGGTGCCCATTGCAGAAGCCAGTACAGACTGCAACAGGTCGGGCTCATGTCTGCTGACAGCAGAGGCAACGCACGGATTAGAGCGATGCTTTTAAAGTACTCCACGTATATGTTAACGGCATGCCAATGTCATAACCCCACCCAGGTCACGGAGTCACCCAAGGGAGTTAAACTCCTGGAAGAATTGCCTGGAGACAGAGTAAACATGGCAATCCAAGTTCGGGGTGGTCCTTCAAAACATGAGAGCACAAGCTGGGTGTTGGTAAGTCCAACAAAGCAAACTGCATGGAGGGCAGAGGTGGGGAAAAGAGAGGGCAAGCTGATGTGGGAGGTTTTTCCATACAGAGAATATAGTATGTTGCAAGCGTGATGGTGCAGTCCTTCTGGGAGACATTTTAAGAGAAGAAACTCAGAAGAGTGACTGCACAGAGTTTACAGTACTACGAAAGTTTCTACAAGCTAGCAGACCGAATTTAAACCATACATTTTAGTCCTTGTTTTGAAGAAAGAAATCTAAAATCCTTCAGATTTTTCACCCTTATCAAAGTTTGATTTTTGGCTGCGCTTTTGTACCAACTGGTCTCGTCTCGATCCTGTCATATTCTCCCCTTTGCTTTTGGCAGATTAACCCCCTGATGAAGGAAGATGAGGGTGTTTACCAATGTCATGCTACCAACATGGTTGGAGAAATGCAGGCAGAAGGGAATATTAAAGTCAGTGAGCCAAGCCAGAAGGCTAACTTCCTAGAATCAGAGGACATGATATAGCAGGGTGAGGTGAACATCACAAATCCACTTCGGTACCACTGAATGCTGTTACCTTTCTTTGCATCTTATGGTTCTAAAGATACAGCTGGAGAGGAAGCATGACCTAAAAACGGGGGGCCTGGAGGGGTCTGGAGTCGGTTGGAGGTTGAACCATTGACTCAGTATTATCTTGAATAACTCATTTTCTTCCTTCTACTTTCCTACACCCATGCTCAAGTGTAAGAAGATAAAAGGCAGGCATTACAATAAGCTAAATACCTTAGCTTTTCAAAAGCAGATACTGCTGCACTGAAAGTTTCTGGGTAGATAAATTTATCAGTCTAACAACTGCTGGTTTTAATCCAGCATTTACTGTCTGCAGTGTGAATACACGCTGTCCATGATCAGAATGCTCGACCACCCCAGACCAAAAGGCAGCATTTGGTACCATCTTCTAAAGATGATGTAAATGACACGTGCCACAGAGACAGAGCAGACTTCCCTCATGTCTGACCAGTTCTTCTGGGTCATCTCCTCTCTTCTATAATATCTTCTAGTGTAAATGGGTGCAATTCACCCCTGGGCAGAGGGCCAACACTAAACCTATGCAACACTTTCATCCAACTTAAGTCCTCAAAATGGGATTTAAGTGTTGCATGTACTTTGTTCTGACCCTTTGCACCCTCATGGTGAATTTCACTTAGAGAAAGGAGAGCGGATACCTAGCAGAAAAACAAGTGAGTGGCCGTGATTTAAATAAAACAACCAAAAATGTCCTTCCACTGATAGCTTCATCGTTCCCCAAAGGGCCTGATTCCCCACTGCATTACTCAAATTTTACACTGGTGCAACTCCATGGATTTCAGTGGCTCTTTGAATAACTGGAGTAATATAGTGATGATGAATTGGGCCCAGTACATATGGGACTCTAGCAAGGTGAGGCAGTACAGCAGAGAGGGTGAATGGCAATCAACGTCAAGTTGTGCAGCACTTGCCTGGAAATGCAGTGCAAAGAAAATTAATGCTTATTTTTGGATGAGAGACCCTACATTTTAGTTGAAAGAGTATTATGAAAAAAGATTAATCCAGTTTAGCAAACACATTATCAAAGGTATATATTTAGTGCTAGATGCAGCCATGTCAATGTCTTCATCACAGTTCAGTTTTCTATACAAGTTATCACAAATTATTTGACATAATCTCTCAAACTGTGCATTTTTCCCTTCTAGGGAGAAGTGATTCAATCTTCACTCCAGGGAAACAAAGATTGTGGAACACAGGCTAAAATCCAGTCAATTAGCGTCTTGCTTTGCTTTTGAATAGAATTAGGAAACACTGTATTAATATTCTTGTGGCATGTTAATGACATTTTTGTACATTTTCCTATTTAGATAAGTTAGATTAATATTAAAAATCTGTAGTTTATAATGGGGGGAATGAGCAATAAAAGTGCTCTTTTTTTTTCTTTTACCATTTTAAATATATATACTGTCTTGCTTTTTATTGGTACTCAGCTATGAAAGTAGGGGGCAGCAATTATATGTTCCAAGGAAGAGACCATTTAGTATAATTGCTGCACATCAGTCTTGGCTCTAAAGACAAATCACAATAATTCTCTGGTTTTAAAGCAAGCCACTTCTTAGGGGGGAAAGAAAAAGCTGAACTTCAGCAATTGTTTTTGGGTGCATATAGTCACTAACTAGACTAGCTAGAACACCAAGTTTTGAAGACGTTTGCAGTCTAAAACAGATATGGGTACTCCTCTTTTTAGGTGTCTGATATTCAGTCTACTGATAAGGGTGCCATGATTCATTTCATTCCAAGGCCAGAAAGGGCCATTGTGATCATCTGGTCTGCCAGGGCCAGCAGAAACACTGTGTTTTCACTGCACTTCTGACCACAGCAGAGACTCTGAGCCAGCGGACGCCACACACCGAGCATTGGGTGGTGTCAGACATCAGTGATTGGGTCCTATGCAACAGCTACCTTGCCTCTCCTCCAGATAACCTCCAGCTGCCTGCCTGGCTCACCCTGGCCTTCGCCATCTGGTCCTGGCCTCCACCACTCAAACAGATCTGGGGCACTACAGCTGGGGCCCCTCAGGACCTGCTCCCTGGGAACAGCACTGTAATCAATCAAAGCCTTGCCAAGAAGAGAAGCTAGGGTACAGTTGAGAACCACAAAATCAGACCAATGACTGACTGTCATTAACTCATTCCAGCCCAGAACCCCCCCCTTTTTTTTTTAAAGACCCTGGGACAGAGGGTTCTAAAGTGGTCCTGTTGCCCACAGTTTTCAGAACCCAAAGCAGTGGTAAGATTGTTTTCCCTTTTCTTAACAATGGAATATAATGAGGCCTAGTTTGTATTTTGAATGCAAGGAAGTGGTAAACTGGCTTTATTTTCACAAGTAGGTCTAAATCGCAAGTTTTTGATTGGCTCTTTGCCTGTTTATCGCAACTGTTTGCTCTAATTTTAAACAATGTATCATTAACATGCAAGTACAGAGCAAAAAAAGTTCCACATTTCTATCAGCATGTATTTACTGTCTCATTAGTTTAATACTTTTTTTTCTTGCAATTCAAATGTCTTCTGTACAGATCTAGCAGTGAGTCAGGTGAAACAGTAAACAGCCGTATAGAACTATTGAAATCTTGATGGCTTAATAAAGAACCCTGAAGAGCCCCTTGCATAGCACCAAGAACCAGTTTTTATTAGACATTTTGGGTGACCAATGTCAACAACTGCCAGTGGAGAGCTGGGAATTGAGTGGCATATCCAAGAACGATGTTTTCAAGTTGAAAGAGATTAAGGGAGTAGGCCTGCCTGGAGAACAAATGCATAAGATCGTTCATGATTAATTCCTTAGTGTTTACATCAATTGTTACTAAACTAAAAGTGGTCCAAAACCTGAACTATTAACTTTTAGAATAAAAAACATTGAATTAAATGGCAAAAAAACAAACCTTCATTAACACAGAGTTAAGGCTGCCTGGTGGTAGCTTGTGCCCTTCCAGAATGTTGAGTTCCACAATACTCAAAGTTCTGAAAATCAGGAAATGCCTAGACAAAGTAAATGCCCACTCAACCTTAACTCTGCCCTGGAGCTTCTAGTGGGAATTTATGGGGAGAGGAGTTTGCTTACTCTGTGTTACAGGGATAGCTCGCTGCAGTGTGATCCTACACAGGATGAAATGAAGCCAAAGCTTGGAGAAGGACAGCTAGTTCCGCGCAGAAGGTGTTTGAATTGCAAGGGAAAAAGGTCTTAAACTAACAAGGCAGTGACTAGGTGTCGATAGAAAGGCTGTGAAACTTTTCTTTGCTCTGCACAGGTGGGGAGCTGCCTCCCTCCGCAGAGGTCAGCAAGCCCCTGCATGGGGGGGCATCCTGAACTGCAGTCCAATCCTAGCAGCTGAGGCCTCCAACGGTGCCATCTAGCAGCTGCTAGAGCCTAGCCAGAAACCCTGAGCTGCCAGGAAAAAAAAGTAAATGGTGCTTCCCCGGCACACAGCAGCATCTCCTCCAGGGGGAGCACCCACCTTTTGCAAAGCTCTACCTTCTTCCCTTCCCGGGAACCAAGAGACACTCGCCGTCCTGAGCGCTGTAATCTGTAACCAAGGTGTGAAATAAGAGGAAGATTCAACTCCCTCAGCTCGTACTGAACTGGAACAGACTGGGCAGAGAGCGAATAAAGCTAGTTAGATGCTGGTATTGCAGATCGGCTACTTAGAGCTGAGCAACAAGTAGGAACACTGACGGGATAGAAGGGCCAAGAGAGTGGTAGTAAAGGCATTGCCGTTCTTCCCAGGTAATGAGAAATGAACATGACAGTGAAAGCCAGCCCCAAGCAAACACTGGTAACCACCAGGAAGTACGTGACCCTCACATTTTTAACAGGAATTTTAGAGTAGAGAATGTGGCTTTTGGCAGACTAATGCATAACTTTAAACTGTCTCCATAACCCACTAACCCCTCATCCATCAGCTGCTTTCCCATCTTCCTTTCCTCCCTATGAATGCAGGGGTGTTAACGGGGTCATCTCAGCTTGAATGGCCCTTGAAATGTGTTAACTACTTATGCTAAACACAATCCGTTCAAATCTTGTATTTAGCCATAGACTCATAGACTCATAGGTCAGAAGGGACCAATATGATCATCTAGTCTGACCTCCTGCACAAGGCAGGCCACAAAACCCTACCCATACACATTTATAACAACCCCGAACCCATGACTGAGTTATTGAAATCCTCAAAAGTGAGATTTGAAGACCTCAGCTAAACCCCGAGCATGTGGGCAAGACTCACCAGCCAACACCCAAAAAAGAATTCTCTGCAGTAACTCAGTTCCCATCCCATCCAACATTCCCACAGACCATTGCGCAGACTTATCTGCCGATAATCCAAATCAATTGCTCAAATTAAACTATCCCATCATAACATCCCCTCCATATACTCATCAAGCTTAGTCTTAAAGCCAGATAAGTCATTTGCCCCCACTACTTCCCTCGGAAGGCTGTTCCAGAACTTCACTCCCCTAATGGTTAGAAACCTTCGTCTAATTTCAAGTCTAAATTTCCTAATATCCAGTTTGTACCCATTCGTCCTCGTGCCTATATTAGTACTAAACTTAAACAATTCCTCTCCCTCCCTAACGTTAATCCCCCTGATATATTTATATAGAGCAAGCATATCCCCCCGGAGCCTTCTTTTGGCCAGGCTAAACAAGCCAAGTTCTTTGAGTCTCCTTTCATAAGCCTGGAGGCTAGGATTGAATTATTTCACATTAAAATTAAATATAAATCTTACTAAAAGTGATTGGAGACTTTAATTTGGGTGTGTTAGGTGACTCCTCCAGTAAGTAAAGCAGCAATGAGAACGTTTACTATGCTTTGGAAGCATGGCATTTCGCAGGATATTAGCTTTCTGGGTTAATTATGCACGTAAATGACTGATTCTTGGAACAGTTAGTCCTGCAACACACACTGATTTAGTCCAAAGTGGAGCATGGGATTTGGTCCAAGGGGTAACTCTAGTTGAACTGCTCAGTAGTGGTGACCATAGTGTAACTAAATGTAACATCCTTGGAGGGAAGATAATACCAAAGAAACCCGCTACATTTAACTTGTAGAAAGGGAACAACAGAAAAATGAGGCAGCTTGTTAGGCAGAAGTTAAAAGGAGTGGTCACAAGGATTACTTGCTTGCAAGAAGCATGGGGAATATCTAAAATCACCATAATAGAGGTTCAGACTAAATGTGTATCCCAGATCAGAAGAGACAATAAGATCAAAAGAATGCACCATGGCTAAACAGTGGAGTAATGGAGGCCACGAGGTAAAAAGACATCCTTTAAAATTTGGAAGTCAAATCCTAGTGACGATAATAGGAAGGAGGACCAAGCATGGCAGGTGAAGTATAAAAGTCCAATAAGGCAGGCCAAGAAAGAATTTGAGAGGCAACTTGCTAAAGATGAGACTTCTTTAAGTACATGAGAAGCAGGAAATCTGCCTATCAGGCAGTCTGGCCACTAGATGACCAAGGTGCTAAAGAAGAAAAGGCCGCTGCAGGGAAGTTAAATCAATTCTTTGCACTGGTCTTCATTTCAAAGGAAGTGAAGGTGACACCCACATCGGAGCTATTCTTTTTGGTGACAATCTGAAGTAGTGTCCCCAATTAATGTGTCAATAGAAGAGATGATAGAACATATTGATCAATTGAACAGTAACATCAGTAAGACCAGATGGTATTCACCCAAGAGTTCAGCAGAAACTGTCATGATTTTTACCCAAATAGTGGGTAAACAGTATGTAAAAGTCCATAAAATGGTACAAAAACCTATAATAACCAATGCTGAGGTGGAAAAAGCATGAAAGGGAGACAGAGTAATTAAAGTAGTCTGAACAAAAAGGCCAGGTTGATATGATTCAAGGTCCGTGTCGAAATAATGCTTGTTAAAAACAGGAGATGTGGAGCCAGAAGTTAATGAGCCAAAAGTGGCATGCTGAATATTACGCTTAACTGGTGGATAAAATAATGAGGGGGTGGGCTCTTTGTGGGGAAAGTATAAAAGATTACCAAAACAAAGAACATTCAAAAGAACGGGGGGAAGCTACTCAAGTGAACCTCACCATCCTGACTGCCACTCCCACCGTTTTTGGGCACCTTGGGCCTTCATCATCCTCATCTGGAGAAATATCCTGACCAGACCAGGCCAGAGAGAGGGGTGCAGCTGACTTCACCACCTCTACAAGCTCCAGCTGAATCCTAAACACACCTGGGAAGAAAGGACTTGAACAGCAGTAACAATAGCTCCAGCTCATCCCAAGGAAATGCTGGGTTTTTCTAAAAACGACAGTCATTATCATCATCTGTGATACCAGCTAAGAGAATGTCAGACTAGGCTGTTTTCCTTTCTAAAATGCTCAGCAGCTAACAGGAAAGGGAACAAGGGATGTGGTTAAAATGAAAGCCTAATTAATGCGTTACATTTCAAATGGTTTGAATGTTTTTCCTTCTTTTCTTTATCTTTAATAAAATGCTATAAAGATTTGTAATGGTCCCAAGCAGGCTGAGTTCTCAATACTCCAAATGCGGAACCTCGTTTAACACTGTTCAGTGCTAGACAGTGACTGGGTTATGTTAATACCACTGGCCCTGTGACGGGGTGTTCACCTCATACCAGCTGTGAAAGAGTTGATGAGGCTCAGAAGAGGGACAATTAACTTGAAAGGCTGCACCCGAGGGAGAGCCAGGGCTGGAAAGGCCAACTGGACATGGAGCCCAGCTGAGAAGGAATGGGTGGGGCTGGTATAAAGCCAGGAAGTTGGCAGTAGAAAGGGGCTACAGAGAGAGAAACTGTAGTCACTCTCAAGGTTAGAGAAGGCAAGGTAGGATATAACATTAAAGTTTGGTACTGTGCAAACCTTAACTGCTTGCGGTAGGGTCCCTGGGCCAGAACCCAGTGTAGAGGGCAGGCTTGGGTTCCCCTACCAGCCACTAAGCAGCGCTGCCATTAAAGGGCAGTGAGAGGAAGGACTGCCTGGGACAGTGGGTCCTGAGAGACTTTGAGACCCCAGAAGGGGAAGATGACTGTGACCTGGCCAGAGGGCCAAGCCAGAAAGCAGGAGCGATCAAGTCCCAAGTGAGTGAAACAGGAAGAGAGAGGGAGTGAGCAACAGTCAGACTAGCAGACCAGACATGGACAGTAGGAAGCACCCCAGCGGTGAGTAGAGCACCCTGTAATAGGCCCATTTATTCCATCTAAATGAATACAACAGAACTCAAATATGAGATTGCAGAACTATTAACTGTACATCTGACCTAGTACTGAAATCAGCCTTTCTACCAGATGACTGAAAATGTAATGCAGATTTTTTTTTAAAAGGTCTCCAGAGGCAACCCTGGCAATTACAGGCCAGTAAGTCTAACCGACCCCCAGCAAATTGGTAGAAACTATAGTAAATTACAGAATTATCAGCCATATAGATGAGCGTGATTTGTTGAGGAAGAGTCAACATGGCTTTTGTAAAGGGAAATCGTGCCTGGCTAATCTAGTAGAGTTCTTGGAGGGTGTCAGTGAGCATGTAGATACCATGATCCAGTCAACATAGTGTACTTGGCTTTTTAGAAAGCCCTTGACAAAGTCCCTCGTGAAAAGCTCTTAAGGAAACAAAGTAGCCATGAGACAAGAGGGAAGGTCCTCTAATAGATCAGTAGCTAGATAAAAAAAATAGTAAACAAATGGTAGAAATAAATGGTCAGTCTTCACAATGGAGAGAGGGAAACAGGAAGGGACCTGTCCTGTTCAACGTATTTATAAATGAACAGGAAAAGGGAGTGAACAGAGAAGGGGCGAAGTTTTCAGATGATATAAAATGATTCAAGATAGTTAAGTCCAAAGCTGACTGTGAAATGTTACAAAGGGATCTTACAAAACTGGGGGATGGCAACAAAATGGCAGATGAAATTCAACACCGATAAGTGCAAATTAATGCATGCTGGAAAAAATAATCTAACTATACATATATAATGATGGGTCCTAAATAAGATGTCACCACTCAAGAAAGAAATCTTGGAATCAACGTGGATAGTTCTCTGAAAACTTCAACTCAGTGCACCTCAGTGGTTAAAAGAGCTAACAAAGTTAGGAACTATTAGGAAAAGGATAGAAAATATGACAGAAAATATCATAATGCCACAGAGGTTATCAGAGGCTAGAAGATGTAATTATTGACACCCTCAGGAACTAGAGACGGGTGCAAAGGATCCTAGCAGGAAGATGCTACCTTTCGCCTTCACTATCCAGTTAAACTCAGGAGCAAGCTTAGGATGCAGTTTATGTTTTGCTGTTCCTAAGGACTAAAGGAAAACTGCTAGTAGATAGGAGGCCAAGGCATGCCCACATCCTTTAAATCAGGCCTGCCAAATCTACTCTCTTTCTGCTGCAAACCAGAGTTTTGACCACTTCTATAGGGAAATTTGATCATTTTTTTCTGGACGTTCGGTTCAAGGCACGGTATGAACAAAGTTCCCATGAAATCTGCAGGGGATTTATATATGTGTGTTTCAAAACAGCCAAGGCACAAAAACATTCAAGGAGGGCTTCTTTTTCCCTCGTCTCTGAGTGCAGACAATCCAAACCAGGATGCCCTAGAACAGGTTACGGAAGGTGAGTAATTCATCAGTTCTCATGACTAAAATATAGTTCTCAACTTTGTCTAACTCTGTCTGTTGTTTTTTAAAGCTGTTTTAGTGTTAAGGTTCCAATCCAGGCCACTTCAGCTTGTTCCAGAATATTTTTGTTCTCTGTACCCCCTTGGATGTGAGTGCTCCACGTGGTTGTATTAATAAAGTTGTTTAGAGACTCTTGGAGGTAGATTTGAAAGAGGTTTTTTGCAATAGTGTGGTGTTCTCAGCTAGCTGTATTATGTGGATCATTTTGGTCCCCTGTCCTGCCCTGGAACTATGTGGTTTTGGTGGTTCTACTCATAAAGATATTTACAGCCTAAAACGGGCACTTGAAGGTGGATTCAGACAAGGTTTTCTGTACTGCTGTGCTATTCTCAGTCAGATGATTTCTGTGGATCATTTTTGTCACCAGGCCACCTCAGAAGTGTTTGTTCCTGGTCCTGTATGGTGTTAAAAATGGTTCTGGGCCAGAATGGGATAAGAACAGTGTGTTACTAGGCGGTTCTTATTCCAGAAATATTGTTCAAGTGTTTGTAACAATATCTGCTGCGTTTTGCAACATCGTTATTTACCAAAATGTCTTTCTGGGATGATGTGTAATATTTCTGTTGTCTGTGCTGTATCAGAACCGAGTGTTCCCTGTGGTCCTATTTATAAAGGTATTTATTGCCCGGAACAGGCCCTTGAAGGCGGGTTTGGAAGAGGTTTTCTGTGGTATAGAGTTATTCTTAGTTGTAAGCTGTGTATCATTTTGGTCCCCTGTGCCACCTTGTAACCATATGTGCTGGGTCATTAGTGCTGTTAAAAAAATGGTTCAGGCCCAGATCGGGTTAACGACTGTGCTACTAATTGGTATTTATTAGCCTGAGGACAACATTTTAGTAATGAAAACTGATTGGTAGCACACTTTCATGAACCAATTCAGGCCTATAACCACTTTTTAACACATCAGGAAGGACCCAAAACGCAAGGTTCTGAAGTGGCCAAGGGGA
Source organism: Mesoclemmys tuberculata (assembly GCA_007922155.1). Taxonomy (NCBI): domain Eukaryota; kingdom Metazoa; phylum Chordata; order Testudines; family Chelidae; genus Mesoclemmys; species Mesoclemmys tuberculata. The sequence continues at coordinate 4,884,361 of ML675650.1, read as the reverse complement.
GGGAATTTATCCATATAGCACCTTACTGAAATACTGTCCTCAAGGTAATGTGCTATATGGATAAATTCCCTCCCCTGGGCCACTTCAGAACTGTATGTTCTCAGAGTGTTACTAATTGGTTCTTAGTGCATTACCTGGAAGACATTATTTTAGCAGTATGTGTATAAATTTTGTCCCCTGGGCCACTTTGGAATGGTTTGTTCTGGGTCCTTATTTTTGTTCAAAAGTGCTTCTGGGCTGCAACAGGTTAATAACAATGTGTTTTCAGTCCATTCTCATTGCTTAAATATTGCTACTAATTGTGTGTAACTGTATCTGCTATTTTTTGAGAATTCTATTTATTGAAATGCCATTCCAGGCTGTTCCAGCTTTTACAGCGTCCCTCATTGTGGTACCTATACTGATGACAGCCAGCATGTATCTGAAACTGGGTTTTCTTTGAATTCAAGGGCAGTACTTCTTCTTTTTTTTACTAATTTACCTAATCCCTGCTCTCTGTCACATCATCCCCATAAATTACTTAAACTCATTCTTGTCCTAGGGAGAAACTTGCATCTCCACAAGAATAGTTCCTAGGGGGCTATGCTGTTAAAAGTTAATCACCACCCCTGATATTATTGATATGCAATTGAATACTATGTTGATGGATACCATAGATTTTTGCCAAGATTAAAACATTCTTGGCTCAACATGTCTAAGGGCTAAGAGTTCAGGAACCTGTCGTGGCGCACTGTGTATCTGAGCATACAGTGTCCCACGTTGGCAAAAGACAAATGATCTGGAGGTCAGGCCTATTCGTACTGGGTAGTTTTATAAGCTAAATAACTGTGGTAGAGAAGACACTATTCTCTCTTAATTTGCCTCTATCTACTCCATTGCTATGGCCATTATAGTGATTGTCCTCTGCTATGTTTACCAGGGAGACAGCGTTTTGTTCTCACTTCTTCCCACTTGGTATCTCTTTGGCTTTGGCCACATATGAAAGTGACTTCCCTAGATGAGAACATATATATATAATTCTACCTTCCTGGCTAGTGATCTTACCTGAGACATCTGTATCTTTCTGACTCATACACAGCAGCATCCCTTCCCTGGTTGGTAAAATTGCACATGGAGCATTTTAAGTGGGATGCATTTTATGTGACCGATGAATAAAAGGAATTACTTCACCCACCTTGTGCCTCTGAAGAACACGGAGGCAGATGAAGTTGTGTTGACAGGTGCAATGTAATGCCTGTTGGAAGGAATAATTTGAACTTCTGATGCACATATAAACTAACTGCCCAATCATCTGGTCACCGGGAATGGACAGCATGAAGCTGTCATAGTAAGACTATCAGCCATCTGACTTCTAGTTAGATCTGCAGAACTCTAGAAATGCCAGTGTCTATGTATGCAGAGCTCATGTTGCAGTTTAGTGCCATACTTGCAAAGAGACACCAGATGTCAGCAAACGCACACTTACAACGCTCCAAGAGGCACGCCACGAAATTAAAAGACCTGCAAAAGTTTCCCTCTACCGTGAGCAACTGTGGGGAAATGCAGCTGTTTTTTCCTAATTCAATCCTACACCAACACCACTCCCAAGGCACACCAGAGCTATAAAACATAATCAATTTCAAAGAACGAGGTAACTTATAAAAAGCTAGCTACTGATCATTTCCCCCACAGCCACCCTGGGACAAGGAAAATGACGGCCAAACGCTGCATCCCATGCTCTAATTTGTTAGGAGCAATTTACATGGCTTATGATGAGCATCTCTGTGAAAAGGCACAGAACGCACAGCATTTTTCAAATAAAAATACCAACATCCATTAGCTTTTTTCAAAACCTTCTGTAGTCTGGAGGAGCAATTGCAAACTGTTCTCCTGCACATTTGCTTCTCAATTTGCTGGAAAGCTATATTTGCACTGAGGGGTGTTTAATCCATCTTTGCTTCCATATATTCAAAGCAGGAGAGGCGATGTTTGCATAGAATTCTAGCCACATTCTGCTGATTCAGAAAATAACATCTCTGATATGTACCCAACCAACAAGCAAGACTAATGTCCTCCAAAACTTTGGGGAAACTGGGAGACACAATCACTTCCATGGAAAGATGCAAATAGAAATTATTCCCTATGATCTCAGACCTTTTGTGGGGACACAACACACTAAATGTCAAGGGATAAAAGATATTCACAAGGGGGATTGCAGATGAAAGTCAAGTCTCTCTAAATTGTTAAACTAATTTTTGTCCTTTAAGTATAAGATAGAGAGCTCCCAGTGTTTAGTTACATCGGCAACCTTGAGAGCATGGAGTGGTGTGCAAGGAAGCTGAAAGACACTAGTCAAGGTTGACCTCTTTAAACAATTATCAGAGTATAAGGAATTTGTGACACTTTTCAAACGTCTCCAACAATCTGGATATCCTGCTGGTTGCTGACACCAGCATTGTTCCGCTAAGTCTTTATTGCAAACCTGTTGTAACTTTGATTTCTAAAAATTACAGACAATTTTCTGATACAGAAAGTATTTCAGGGAACACAAGAAATCTATTTTGGACATCCCTATGATGAATAAAGATGAATTAACCGCTGGAAGTTGGTGGTTGTCTAGGGATCAGTGATCAAATGCGATTACACTCAATATGGGCAAACGGAGGACAATCCCAACCAGTAATAAGTCTACTCAGAGCTTCAAGAGGGTAAATTCCCCAAATCTGATGAAAATCTGCGTGAAATTGATTGGGAGGGGAAACTTAGAGATGTGAGTGAAAATTGGGAGTTCTTATTAAATGGCTAAAAAAGCCTTGACTCCACAATCAAGAAAGCAACTTAAGCCAAGAGCTCAATCTGGTTCAGTGATGGAGCGAAGGCAGCAATTAGACACACACAAGCAACTGATAACTTAGAAGAAAAGGGGAAGCAGACAGCAATCAATATAAACTAGAAGTTATAAAATGAAGAAAATTGATAAGGAGAAATAAAGACATCAAAAAAATCTATGGCTGGCAGGTCTAAGGAGACTGAGGATTTTTTAAAGTCTATTGGGAACAAAAGAAACCCTAGTAATGGTACAGGTCCAATACTACATGGCAATGGTAGAATTGTTGATGACGCCTACAGAACAGAAATATTTATTGGACACTTCTGCCTAGATGAGGATGATGAAGTATTTTCTAGTCCATTAGTAAGTGAGGATATTAAACAACATCTAGGGACAAACGTTTTTAAATCAGCAGACTTGATAACTTGCATCTAAGAGAGTTAAGTAAGGAGATTTCTGGCCAGCTAATGTTAATTTTTAATAAACCTTAGAATACTGGGGAAAATTCCACAAGACTGGAAGAGTGCTAATGTGCCTGTGTTTAAAAATGCAAGTATGTTGACCCAACAAACTATAGGCCAGTTACCCTGACATCAATCCCAGTAAAAATAACAAACGTTGAAATGGAATTCAGCTGCTTGAAGAATTGAATGAAAGAAACATCATTAATGCCAGTCAATATGGTTTTATGGAAAATTGGTCTTGTCAAACCTGATTTCATTCTTTGAGATCACAAGTTTGGTTGATAAAAGTAACTAGGTAGATGTAATAAACCTAGACTTTTGTAAGGCATTTGACTTTACTGCACAACATTCTGATTAAAAAAAAATAGCATTAGACTATATCAATAAAGCACACATTAAAGGCAGGCTCACTGACAAATCTCTAAGTAGCTGTCAATGGGAAATCATCAAATGGGGGTGTTTCTAGCATGATTCTGCAGAAATCAGTACCAGACCTGATGCTATTCAATATTTTCATCAGTGATCTGGAAGTAACTTCAAAATCACTGCTGATCATATTTGCAGCTAATGCAAAGATTGGCGCAGCGTAAATAATGGCCAGGCAGTCATACACAGCTGTCTGGATCACTTGGTAAACTGGGCCAATTCAGAGAAACAAAATGTGCTTTAATACAGCTGAATGCAAAGTGATATATCCAGGAACAAGAAATGCCAACCATAGCTGCAGAACGGGGGACTGTATCCTGGAAAGCAATGATTCTGAAAAGGCACAGTGAACAAGCAATCAAACGTGAGCTCCCTGGGCGATCTTGTGGCAAAGAGGGTTGATGTGATCCTAGGACTTATAAACAGGGGAAGAGTGACCAGGAGCAGTGATTTTTACAGCATTGGTGAGCGTGATACTGGAATACTGCATCCAGTTCTGAATCTACATTTTAAAGAGGATTTTGAAACACTGAAAGGGTGCACAAAAGAGCCACAAAAATTATATGAGGGGGGTTGGCAAAATGCCCTTAAAGTGAGGGATTCAAAGAGCTCAATCTGTTCAGTTTCTCAAAAAAATTGAGGTGTCTTAATGAGGGTGAATACTTACCTACCTGGGGAGAAAATACCAGATATTACAAAGCTCTTTAATCTAGCAGCAAAAGACATAAAAAGAAGCAGTGTCTGAAAGCTGAAATCAGACACATTCAAATCAGAAAATAAGGCACACATTTTTCATAATGACGCTGATTAATCACTGGAGCAACCTCCCAAGGGAAGGGGTGGATTCTTCGGCTCTCGAACTCTTCAGATCAACACTGGCTGCCTTTCTGGAAGATCTGCTTTGATTAAATGCATTATGGGGCTCAATCCCGGGGTTACTGGCTGAAATTCTCTTGCTGTTTATAGAGGAGGACAGGCTTAATGATCTAACGGTCCCTTCTGGCCTTATCTATGAATGTTAAACTACACTGACGTTCTGAACACTAGCTCCTAATGGTAACTTGTGGTGCAGCCTCAGAGATGCCCTGATATTGACGAATGCTCAGATGTAAAAGAAATACTCATCAAATATTGAATTAGGCGGTTAAACGTTGAGTCACCAGATTGTAGCCCATGGCTCCGATATTCTTCTGACCGTGGCACAAGCATAGTTGAGAGAAATGAGAATCAAATAACGCACTGGAGCCCCCGAAGGTAAGGAGACATGCTAAAAAGGTGCATTAACCTGATACATAGTCTAAATTGCTCACATCTTTTTAGTACCAGCAAGGAAATCATCTCAAATCAGAGGCAGAGAAAATGCTGGTGTTTTCTCAGCAACCTGGCAGCGACATTCAGCTCTGGGCACTTTCATGTCAGAACTACTGGTGCACAGAATGTAATCACTTGTTTGATGACTGAAACTGGCCTGAGCTCTTACAGCTCACATGACATGGCATCTCTCAACAGAAAGGTCGGGGCACCACCCCCGAGGAAGCAGGCCGTGGACGGCCGTACACCTGGGGTAATGTTGCCAAAACATTTGTATGGTAAAGATGGCAACTGAACGATAGAAAACTGGTGACTCTAAAGGGTGTCTGGGCTGCAAACCTCTTCAAACAGGGGTCCAAACTGCTCACAAAGGGCCCTGCTTGCTCTGCTGGGAGCCCTCCAAGGTCTTTATCAGAGAAACAGCCGCCTTGTTTCAGCAACCAAATCCAATTAAAGGGAATCCTTCCGATTTTCGTGCTAACAGCACAGTTTGTCCGTTTAGGTTTCTTGCATTAACGGCATATTAGTCCTGAATCAGGGGCATGTCTACATTACAGTCTTAAGTCAACCTAGGTTAGGTTGATTGACAGCCCCGGCATTAATTACTGCGAGGCTCATGTCCACGCTGCCCTCCTTTGGTCAGTGGTTCGCGTCCTCACCAGGAGTGCTTGCACTGACTGAAGAGGGGCAGTTTGGGGGGGCTCTCTGCTCCCCACAACTCCCCAGCAGGAGCCCAGCTGCTTCCTGGGCTTCTTGCCTCTCCACTCCTGGGGGAAAGCTGCCCAGCGCTTCCCGCCTTCAGCGGGGAGATCTACACATCTGGTTGGGAAGCAAGAGCTTGGGGAGCAGACAGGCTCCGAGCCAGGACCCCGGGGGCAGCAGGGCCATGTTCTAAGCGTGAGAAGTTAACTTTAAGTTGAAATGGTCGTTGGGTATCTGTTTGTAAAAGTCACTCTTCCTTTTAACGAACGCAGAACTGGTGACGTGATCTTGGGAGTCGGACACGAGTTCACAGGTAAACCACACTGTACCGACTTCTGCAGCAGCAGGAAAACAGTCTCCCAAAGTAAAGCTACGATGGCCTGAGGCTTCTGGACATATGGTCCATCTACTGCAGTCATTATCAGTCAGTAAGGACTGTCCTAGAAATTTCTCCTCTACTGTACTATCAACATTGGTTTTGGGAGTTCCTTGTGCATTTGACTGAGGCTGGCTTCCTTTTCCTGCAGTGGCATTTTTAATGCAGAACTACATTTATTCTTATTCATGTTTGAGCGCACTCCAGTCATGTGATCTTTTGCTAGTTTGCAGCTTCACATAAAAACATCTTCCAGGCTATAACAACAAAAGGTGCAGCAGTCTGTGAGGACATGCAGTTGCCAAGGGGATGTCACCATTTCCTCTCCCTGCCCCCCCCACCCTCCCAACCTTTTCTAGCTCTTTCATGTAATCAGCAATGATTCCCTCTCTCTGGTTCTGAACATTAGCTTATAGCAAGACCCTAGGTTGCTCCTTAGCCCCAAACACTGATGACAAATGGTACCATCAGAATGTGCTTACCGAGAGCCACGTTGCACTCAAGGAATTTGTACCAAAAAATTGCACTATCCCTTTACAGTAGTTTGGATATATATAACTTGGAGACAGAAATCTGCTTGTTCTAACAGTTTCTGACAATTCATTATAACTTTTCCACTTCATCAACGCCATTTTCCAGGGTGCAGTGATTTGGTTCCTTTTAAATCTTCATTTCTCTCCTTGACAATTTTGTCTGATTGTGGAGCAGATGTATCCCAAGGATCTCCATTCATCTGTTCCCCATATTTAATATGTAGTCTCTGATTTTGAGGGTAGAGCGTTTCAGAAGTGTCATCCTCAAATGCTGCCCAAGGCCTTTGCTCATATTTCTGAAATTCCTGCACTGGATCATTTTTCTCAGAACTGCCAAACTCAGAGTTTTGCTCTGTGTAGAGTAGAAACTAGAACCTGGTGCGAAGTTAGCATTTAATCAGATTCCCTCCACCTTTCTTCTATCGACCTACTGCACTTTCTTTTGGGGAACATGGACTTTTGGGCTGCTGTAACATAACACTGCCTTGTGCTGGCCCAGGATCAAATGTATAATATGCATTTTGGAGCCATCAGCATCTCACTGTAAATGCAGAGGATTGTGAACAAAGCAAAACATTACCCTACATATTGCAAAGTTTTGCAAGATAAGTCTGATAAATCCAGTAACAGTTACCCTTTTCCACACCTTTCATGAGGAAGGGTGAAACGGAAAGTTACTGCTTGATTTGACGCTCTCAAATGATTAAAAAAATATCAGATGTAACTCTGCCGCAGAATTACTTAGGGTTAAAAACTGTTCTCAAGTTTTTAATTTCTCAAAATAAGGCCGCTGAAATTTGTAAAGGAAGACTGCATAGATCTCATGTTTAAAGGACCAGTGTGTACACTGGCATTTCTTTCCAAGCTGTCTATCTCTCTATGACCTTGATTATGCTGTCTAGAATATTGCCAGCTGCTGATGTACCCTTTTTCAAAGTTTAAATTTGGCTCTGTGGTTTGGGACTCTGTCCTTAGAATAGACTTCCCAGACACATCTGAAAGGTTTGACTCCACAGTACATGGAATTCTTCATATTTGCTCTGAAATTCTTCCTCTGACTCTGAATTGATTAGTTGTGATCCACGTGATCTTTCAAACCTGTTAGGTCAACATTCCCCTATCCCCACCCCACCAGGCCTCACCTAAGTGGCCATAGCATTCAGAACGTGACCTGTGCAGTACACACGAGATCCAAAAGAAACTTGCTTATAGAGGCTGCTCAATACCTCTTTCCCTGCCCAAGGAAATGGATATATTTCTCATTCTGTTCTCTGTGTAGTTTTTCTAGTGTTTCAGACACACATCCCTGATGATGCACCAGGAAGTTTTGTGTGACGATAAAAAGCCATGGGAAACACTGGGTCACCTTTCAACAGGACGTTTCTCACCATGAGGGGAGGCCAATCCTGTAGTAGTATCATGTGACGTGAGCTGCAAAGAAGTGCAGCAATGTCCAACCAAAACAGAGCGGGTGGCATTTGAGCTTAGTTATGTACGAGTCAGAATGGACTGACGGTTCCAAGAAGCTAAAGATTTCATTATTGCAAGGCTGCCCGCCTTCTCCTTGGGACATACCTGCTTTGCCCCTCCTTGAGGGTCCATGGACAAGCAATAGAAGCAGCAGTAGCCTGGCGGCAGGCAAGAGAAATGCAGGGAGAACAATGTACAGAGCAGGCTGCCGCAGAAGGCCAGGACCTGCTATGGAGCATGTTGTGATGTCGGAGATGCAGCCAGGACCAGGCCTGTGTGGGACTTATGGGGAACAGCAGAGGCTGGGTGAAGAGCCAGGGCAGAGGGCCCCCAGTGAGAGACAACAGCTGATCCTGGCCTAGAAAACTGCAAGCGCCTACTGGCTTGAATAGAGATTGGATGGGAGAGGCACTAACCCTCCATTAGGCTGCCCCCAGGGGCCCAAACAAGAACGGCCCTGGCTCATTTTGAACTATACCTAGAGGATTTACAGCCTTCCCCTTTCCTGCCTGCTCTAGTAAAATACCCTTTTCTTCAGGGTGCCCCGGCACAACAGGATTCTTTTGGTGGCATGTAGCATAAACACATTCGTAGCCCCTGAGCATGGGTATAAATAGCAGTGTAGAGGGTGAGGCCTGGATTAGGCAAGTAGGGTTAAAGGCATGCATGAAGGGTCTTGGGTATGTACCCAGAGTACATACCACACACATACTGGCCCAAGCCATGCCTCCCCATCTACACGGCTATTTTCCCAGAGGACATTGTTCATGCCACTTGCAACATAAAAAAACAAAAAACAAGCAGCCAAGGGGCGAAAAATAGTTTCCTTCATCTGTAGGAGCAGCAAACGGAGAACATCTTGCTTTCAGTTTTTCAACAGCACTTTCCACAAAGACTGGCCTGACGGCATCTTCCACCAGCCCTGCTATTTTTGTTTTTCCTAGCTTCAGCTAGCTTGCTAAAGAGGAATCCGAATGTAGGTGCGTGCATAGCTAGTTTGCTGCCAACGGCAGGGGCGTTGGAACAATTTTTAGAGCAGGGTTGGCTGAAAGCGGAAACCAGGCATTTGGTGGTTGTTACTATTTCCGGCGAGGGGGCACTGCTGAGCACCCAGCACCCAAAGTTCCAGCCCCCTGGCCACAGACCATTGACAAATAACCGTAACGATGTGTGGGTGAGGCGAGACCCAGTCCCAATGGGCCGGTATTCACCCCCAACACAACTTAAATGACAATCCAAATTTACCGTTAGGACACTTATACTTCACCCTCTGCTGGCTTCTGTCAACCAGGGCCTGAGGAAGACTGGCTCAGATTAAAGGAAACCAAAAACGTGTATTAACACTGAACCAGAGTATCAGCGAGCCTGACGCTCTGAACCCAAAGGAAAATAATGTGGTGGTTGGGTAAATAGGCAGGAGGCGAGTTGTACGCTTTCTGATCCATTAGCTATCTGTCTACGGGACAGATGAGCTGAGACGAAGCTTGGGAGGGCTTAGGGTCAAAGGAAATCTTTGCTCTGCTTCTCTTTGCGTCATCTGCACATTTTAACCGCAGCAACTTTATATTTACCGTGATCACTGAGGAAATGCTGAAGTGATCGACCTCATCCCGATTCCTACAGAACCCCACTAGGAACATACCCTTTGTGACCCCACTGATGACTACTGTTTGAGATCACTCAGAGAGCCAGTTCTTAATCCATATAACATGAGCTTTGATATTGATAGCGCTAATTGTAATCAATCGCCTGCAATGCAAACATAAACATTTTAGCAAAATCGAAGCATGTTATATCTACGCAGTTACCCACATCAACCGAACGTGTAATTGCATCAAAGAACAAAATCAGGTTTGTTTGGCAAGTCCTGTGTCCCATAAAACTCTGTTGCCTGGCATTACTAGCCTTCCTTTCATTACCAATTGAACCTAAATCCACTATCCCGCCATTTCCAGGATTGCTATCGCAGTAATAGGCCTACAGTTACCCAGCTAGCAGAAGCTGGGTGGGCGGAGGCTTGAGTCCCATGGGATCAGCTGTTTCAAGGTATTTAGTTCTAGAGGGGTAGCCGTGCATCAAGTGGGATTTTTATAAAAATCTGACGCATGGGGACTCGGCTGGTCTCAGGACAGAGTCGAATTCCTCAACTCAGCATTGTGAGCTAACAGCTGGTATAAAGTGGCTGTCGCTAATCTGGTCCCACCACAGGAACCTACACCAGGCTGGCCTTGGGAAAAGGCTCCTTGCTGAGGAAATGGCCTAGAGAAACTGGCAGAGTCACCTTAGCATTGCCAACACAAATGAACCAATGTTTCAGCCTGATGTTACCAGGCCTTGGGAGAAAGGAACAAGCTTCTGCCCTTGCAGCGGGCCTGTCATCTGAAAACCAGCCCATTGCAACATCGGGCTGATGCCCTCTGCAAGCAGCCGGCCAGCTGGATGGGTACATCGTCTTCCTTCTAGCCTCCTTGGATTCAGCGTTTTCTTTTCTGGGCTAGAAAAAGGCACTGCAGCAAGATACTCAACTAGAGGGGGGAGGCTGGGTTCTTGGTTTTAGGAAAGTGCCGGAGGACTAGGAAGCATCAAGTATTACGGGGATACAAAAGACATGGCACAACAGGAGCTGGGCAAATGGCCTGTGGAAGCTTTAGTGAATAATTTGGAAGAGATACATTTCAGGAAATCGTAACTCAAACCAGAGACAGCACTTGCTGGATAAATGATTTATGAACTGAGGCATCATAGTCCCATGCATAGAGCACAGGAGGCTTGGTGGTGGGGTTCCCTGCCCTGTCCCTTTCCCAGACACACTCCAATTTGCAGGCATGCTGCAATGGGTTACACTGACAAGCTTAAAACCATAACCCTACCTCCAAGCCCTTCATAGCAGTCAGGCTCATTTCTCTATCTGCCAGTAAGTTTCCCTCCCCCCTCCCACAGGCCCATAGAACTCCTTCCCCTAACCAACAAAACCCCTCCCCCTCCTTCTTCTTGTTACCTTGAATTATACCTGTAGCCAGCCCCCCTCTCCCCCAAAGTACCACCCTTTCCAATATATGGTCATGTTCCATTGGGGGGGGTCTGGGGGCTTTTGTACCCCATGGGAGCCAGGGAGCGGGGTCACCTCTTGGCCATGGTCAATGTATGGCCCTATGTTCATGTTTCTTTTTAACACCTCCCTTGCTTTCCCAGCTGGTTGCTTGGCCTTGCTCTGGCGTCTGTTTTGAAGAGGAGTCAGAGCTTTCCCTCATTGCACCTTCACTATGCCTTGAAACATTTTAACTACAGCTTCTCTTCCCCTTCTTCCCCCCCCCCTTTTTTTTTACAGTAATAGAAAAACCATCTAAGGCAGGCAGGCAAAAGGAACACACTACGTCTTTATTCATTGCTAACATGTGCATCTCAAAGACTTTAGCTTTCAGGCAGGTGCACAGCTGCCAAAAGGAGGGCAGAATACCAGCTCAGGAAAATACACAGGCCTAAATACTTAAACAAACTTAAATTATATACTTATATCTTAACACCTGGCTTCTAATCCCAGCTGTACCACTCACTTTTTGGGTGACGCTAGATGACCTTTCTTCTTTGCACCACTATTTCCCCATCTACCTTTTATCTATCTTGTCTCTTTCCATTGTAAACTTTTCAGGGCATGAAGTTAAAGGGTGCAGTGGTAGTACTGCTTTTCCCATCCTCTTGTCATCTTTTCCGTCCTCTCTCCTTTTCCCAATCTCCACACTTCCTCCCCTCACTCCACACGAGAAATACATTCAGAGAAGAGGACTTTGGTGCCAGGGAGGGAGTAAAAAGATCCCACAAGCCTTCTACTGTAATTTTATTAAAAATAAAGCGCTACGAGAACCGTGCCTGAAATTATAGAATTACTATTCCATTTTATTTCAACAAAAGTATCTGAACTGGATTCAAGTTAACAGCTTCCTAGATGGAGTTCAGGGATCAAAACAACTTCATTTTTTGCACTGAGAAAGGTTCAGTAAGATTGATAGCCCTAGCACTGTGGTATTTCAGAGGTAGCTCCAGAACAAAGAAATGTGATACTTCTGACAAAAATGGTGTGTTACCATTTCTGGACACAAGATAAGGGCTGTACCAGCACAAAGAGAGATGTACGCAGCCATATGGGAGCATTACATGACTTGAAGTCAATCACCAGGACAATAATCATTTCTCATACTTCCAGCTAGGCCACTGCTCTCACAGTGAAATATATTTAAATGAAATTTTGAGATCCATTCAGTATGGGAAGTCTGCCTTCTGCACTTCATTTATAACAAAGAAAAGCAGTCAGTCCTTTTTGTGCTTCCATGTACCCAGTCTTTACAGCTCTTCCGTATTCATATACTATCCAACTTCTTTAAGATGTACGGAGCTGAAAAAGAACATACAATCAAGATGTAGATTTTAGTTCAATTAAACAGAATTAGAAGTTGGTTTAGGCATACAATTTGCTCTGCATATCACAAGGGAAAAACTAAACTCGCTGTTTGTCTGCAAATTGATTAGCTCAAGAACCTGACTGACAAATGAGCAAGAATCTGAAGCAAGATCTTGAAAGGTAACCTGCAAAGAAAAAAAATGGGTGTGTTCACCCCATCGGCTTCTTATGGTGTATGAAGAAGGCTTGGTAGTCAGAAGGATTTTGCTTGCTTTTTACATTATAAATTCAGATTTATCTACACTAGACTGCTTTCTGGAAGAGTTGGAAGGAAAATAAAGTTACGGTGCCAAGGAAGTGAGACTTAGTATGCGTACATTAGAAAGGGTTTGGCAGTACAGCTATACTGGCAAACCCTTCTAAGTGCAGACACATTGCGCCAGCAAAACCGTGCTTTTGCAAGTACAGCTTATATTTGTTCCCTGAACAAAATAACCTACCTGAGCAAACACAGTTTTTGCTCTATTAAAAGGTCAAACCTATAAACCAAGCGTCTAGTGCAGATCTGACCTGAATGAAGAGGAGTAATTTTTATTTAGATTGTTAGATTTGCTTGTTAATGTCTTTTTAACTCAATTGGGAGGAAATCAGTTTCAACATTGCTGCATCTTTCAGTGGAGGGGTAAGGCCGGGATCCCGCAAGCAGACCCCTGCATCTACACAGAACCCCACCGGGTGCACGGACCAGCTTGCAGCTTCTGGGACTGAGCAGCTTCCAATCTTCTTTTGTGGCCCCAACAAAAAAGGGAAACAAAACTTGCCATTTCTGTTATGTCTAAGGTAAAACAAGCAAACAAAAACAAGTCAATCCACCCCGGCCTTTGCACATCATAAAGAAGCAGACGAGGGCATCGACCTACCTTTTCCTTTGCAGATCATCTTTAAAGAGCACAGTAGCATGTCCTCCTATACAAATATTTCTCGACCCATCTAATTACATGTATGGTGACATTTAAAGGATCCTAACAACTAGTTGCCTGTCCACACCAGTGCCTTACACGATCATACAACACACGGCCAACATACAACCCAGTGGGGCCGGCCCCGCTAGGAGCTCCCGGCAGGGACGGGCCCCGCGCTCCTGCCTGGCCAGCCCGCAGCACGGGCGGCCCCTCCGCACGTGGGGCCAGCCGGGGAGGCCCGTCCGCCACCTGCTTTCCGCGGGGGGGAGGGGGGGGCTGTAGCGCTGAGCGCCCCGGGGCTGCACGGGGGGGAACAGCCCCTCCCCCCGGGGCTCCCCGCGCGG
>ML675650.1:4832214-4870558 GCA_007922155.1 Mesoclemmys tuberculata | reverse complement strand
TGAGTCTATGAGTCTATGAGGTTTGATTACAAAAGTAGAAAGTTATACCTGGAGTAAAGAGAGAGACAGAGAGAGAATTGGGGAAAGATGGGGAGAGGGGGGAATCTCACCACTCTATGTAGCTCAGAAGTTCCCAGGAGACAGGCTGTTCAGCTTAGGGTCAGGAGCGCTTGAGAGAGAGACAAAGCCCACAACAGGATCAGTCAGGAAAAGGTTAAGTCCCAGTGGATATGATGCACCACTTGGATCCAGGCATCAGAACAGGGGTTTTTGTAGAACCAGGTTTGTTTATGGGTCTCAGTGAAGTACCACTTTATGTTTTCTCTATGCTGGACAATAGGAGCTGATCACGCCCAGCTATGGTCAATGTTCCTTGGGGGAGCTCACAATGCAACCAGGCAGATTCAGTGTTTTGCATATCAGTAACTAGAATGGTCTGATAACTGCGGAGCTGGATGGGTGTAGGGGTGAGTTTATTTACATCAAGAGCAGATTTACATCTCCCATCATGCAGTGCAGCCCTGCTTTGCCAATCACAGAGTTCAGTGCGGTCCCTGCTTTGGATTTGGATTCTCCATTCTTCATGCTAATTCTTGTTCCATCTTCCATGCAGATGAGGCTTCTGTTCTCCATTCGATGTGCTAATTGAGATTCCTCTTTTTACATCTTCTGTGTAGATGAGGGAGTTGTCTTAATCCTATCACCCTTGTTTGGAGGGGTTTAGGAGTGTCTCCCACTGCCTTTTCATTGCTTTTGTTTCTGGTTCAAGCAGAGGCTGGGGTGGGGGTTTCAGGTGAGCCAGAGAGAGTAGGGGTTTTGTGCCCTGGTTCCCCAAGAACACAGAGCTGCCAGGTAACATCACGCTGAGGGCAGGTGGCAGCCACGTGCCTCACCAACCTGGGTAACCCCAGGAAGCGTCGCAATGTAAAATAGAAAACATAAGAGATTAAAAGAGGGGGGAAGGAGAGGAGAGAAAACAGGCCCATGAGGTTGGGAGACTCCATGACACAGGAGGCTCCAACAATAATCAGCTGAGAGCCACTTGTCTCTTTGAGATCCTAGTAATGGCTCCTTTCGCTGGGCAGAATGTGGTTGTCACCACTGCCTGGCCCCAGGGCCGCTCACTGGGGTGGGCCAGCAGACTGCGTGGCCTGGCTGTGTAGCATGGCAGAAGGACTGGGCATCTCCTCACCAAGGTAACCTCTCTTTGAGGGTGCACTAACTGGGGGGGAGCCGAGAGCCTTTGAATCGAATTGTAAACCCTGTATATAATGGAAACCATTTCAAAACAGGGGGTGTGGTAGCACCCCCCCCCACACCCCTAAGTCCAGCACCTATGGCACTGCCACAATTAATGAATCGTTCGTCATGGGTGGGTTTTGGCCTAAAGGCAATTGTGCTGTCATCTTACATTCAATAGCCGTCTTCATTCTTCAGATGAAATCAATATAGGTGGGGCTTCTGCTTCCTAATTAGCTGCGTGTTCCATCCCATGGAGGGGAACTGGCAGCTCTGGAGTGGATTCAAGGCAGTAATTCACCTCAGGGGCGCACGCAGAGTTCTCATTGCTTATGATGTCAGCGGTTTTCACAGAGCCTAGAGAGTAAATTCAGCTGCATGTTCACACCGGTGCAATTAGTTGTTATCTATTATTCATTCTCACTCCCTGGGCTGTAGGCCTGGGAGTGCTGCAGAGGTACACCACTGAGCCCCGGGGAGTTAGGGGAACATATAACTTCTCCAGTGGATGCATCAGATCATGCTCAGAGGGGGCTGCCTCTTCTTAAATGGAAGTGGGGGGTCAACATGGCATTGAGCTGCTTGGGGAGTGGTTATATGGGATCTTGGGGGGAGAATCCTTTTCTTTGGACCAAATATGACATTTTATCATTTCATTTTTACACTACTTAAACTTTTTATGGCCAAGTGGTCAGAACACTAGATTGGCACACAGGAGGCCTGGGGTCTCCCCCCAGCTCTGCTACTGGCCTGCTGGGTGACCTTGGACAAGTAATTTCCCCTGTCTCAGCCTCAGTTTCCCTATCTGTAAAATGGGAATGTTGATAATGATATGATAATGATATCTCCTTTGTGAAATGCTTTGAGATCTACTGATGAAAAGTGCTATATAAGAGCTAGGGATTATTATTTATTTATTTTCATTATTTGGTTGGTAAGCAAGGTCTGAGTGTCTGAGTGGCACTCCC
Source organism: Mesoclemmys tuberculata (assembly GCA_007922155.1). Taxonomy (NCBI): domain Eukaryota; kingdom Metazoa; phylum Chordata; order Testudines; family Chelidae; genus Mesoclemmys; species Mesoclemmys tuberculata. The sequence goes on along the minus strand of ML675650.1, from coordinate 4,868,351 downwards.
CCTGTTCAGCAGCTGAAGGGGGGGCACTTTATTTGCATGGGCTTTGTATTTGCATGAGTACAATTAAGTACTCAGAATATTGCATAAGCACATTAGGTGCTGAGCATGATGCAATATGTCCGGTATTGTATTACAGATCACTTTTGTGTTCACTGCAGGGGTAATGAAATCTTGTCCTTCGATTGTATGAACAAATGGCAACAGATCTGTGTTTAGTCTGTTCTGATGAAAAATTCACTCATCTAAACAGAGCCCGACAAGGGTGACGGATGTTTCAGCATTGTAAGAGCAGCAGGGAGGAGGTGAGAAATCTGTTGAGATTGCACTGGCCCTGGCAAAGGGCTACCTTCAGGTATGGGTTGACTATCTTCTCCCACTGCTAAAAGGTAGAATTAATGATTTCTCGTGGAGTCTTTTGTTCTGCTAAAAGCAGGGCCATTGCTCCCGTGTCAGCAGAAGGATTTCCCATGAGCTGAAAGCTGAAATTCAGTAAGAGCTGAGATCACTAGAGGAACTGGGAATGGGAAACCTTGACTGACAACCAACAGAGAGGAGCGGTTGGCGCCTGCAGATGGTGGGAGCCAGTAGTGGGAACTCAGCCTGGTCAAGCCCACGTCCATCAGGAGCCGGCAGAAGGGGACTGGCTTAGCCCCCAATCGAGAGGTGAACACTGCAACTACGACGGTCAGTACAGGGGAAAGCAAGAAGGGAGAGGCGAAGGACACCCCCCCGTACTCTGGTATGGGTTTGGCTCATTGTGTTCATGAATTCTGTTTGCACTGGTTCCAAAACCACTGCTGTGTTCCTTCCTTCCTTTGTTAAAGGTTTACTTTCTACACTCTGACTCTGTGCTTGCAAGAAAGGCAGTATTGCCTTTTGGGCGTGCCCAGAGGATAGTGTGTGATTTCCCAGGTGACTGGTGGCGGCTTGAGCTGGTTTGGTGTTGTATCATTGACAGGAACCCCTAGATATAGAACCAAGCCCTTGACTACTGCTGTCTTTGCCTGGCAGAATGGTTACATTTTATTTTACATTTCCCTTTATAGCCCAATCCTTTAGTAGTTATTGATGATTGATTTCCAATTAATACTAATTTAAAGAGTTGAGAGACTGTAGGATTCTAGTCCCCAGATGAGGCACAGCAAGAGCAAGTTTGTCTAGTTCAATATCCGGATGGGCACTTCAGTGTATACAGTCAAGACACACATGCTGAAGGCAAATAAAGCTTTAATAACTTTTATTAACACATCTAGTAAAGACACTAAAGTGCCAAACCAAAAATAGCAGAAATACAGAGTTAAGGGGTGTGATAGGATGGATTAGGCCCAGAGGCCCACTACTGGAGGCCTTGGGGTCCTGCCACACGTGTTCTAGGAAGGGAGCAGTAGAGGAGTCCTCCAAGCAGCCTAGAGTGACTACAAGGGGAAGCAGCCAATCAAAAAGGCTGCAGGGAGCAACCAATCAAGGCCCAGAAGGGCCATATAAAAAGGAGCTGCAGGGCTGCCTGAGTAGGGTCACTTTCTTGCTGGAGTTAGAGGGATGTAAGTGGTGGGTCTGGATGGCTAATGAGAACTGCAGGACTGCGGATAGCTTAGTACTGGCATGGAGTGGGGGAATGAAAAAGAGTGAAGGACCTCCTGGCTGGTTGCAAGGCCTGAACCTGGAAGAGCCCTGAGGTAAGGGTGAAGCATCAGTGAATGCTGCTGCTGTGGGGAAGTAGTCCAGGGAATTGAGCACACTTTAGAGAAAAGGACATGACGGTGCATGGCTGCTATTCTTAGGGTCTCTGTGCTGAGACCTGCTTTAGTGGGTGGCCCTTGGTCTACAAGTGGACAGTGCTAAACCCCAGGAAGGGGACCTGAACTGTTAAGAGGCCCAGTTGGGGCCAGAACTGACCAAGATGGTGAAACCATTGCCTCCAGGGAGGAAGCCCTGTGCGTATGGCCCAGTGCCAGGTCTATGACTGTTTAAAGACTGCAGACATACCCAATCAGAAGGTGGGCTTATGAGAAGTGGGTGCCCTGCTGTTACAAGGTGATATCTTGTACCATGCCTCATACACATCTAGTCATCCCCTTCCTTGGGGATCTGGTGGTAAGTGACAAAGGACCTGCTCTGTCACTGGCATGCCAAATGAGTCCAATAATCTGGACCCCGATTGGCTGATGATGGCCATTTTGTGTGGTAGTCTGGTTTATTATGGGGCCAGGGATTCTCATGAATAGTCATTCAAATGACCAGCCTCCTGTGTCCATATCCAACTTCCTTACCCTAATAATGTTGGGACTAGGGGGTGCCTTTTATCCCATAGGTTAGTATATTAATGACTTTAGCTTATTACCACATGTCAGTTTGTTGCCAGGGCAAATTTGTGGTTAAGCATCTGCCAATGATATATCCTAAAATATCCAAGCCTAGAATTGGTTCAGTGGTCCTGCAGTGACCTGATATTGTTAGGGGCAAACTCTGCCCTTAAGCATGCTATTACTCAAAAGTCAGGATAACTGAGAAGCTATTTATCTATACCAAAGTTCACAAGCCTCAAAGCCTTATGCTAACTGCTTAAGCTAATGTCTTACAGGACAGAGGCCTGTAGGTTCCATGCATTACTACCAAGTGGAATAAAATGCTGCTAAAGCTAGCTCCAGCGGCTGCACCTGTTAGGCAAGATTGGTGAAAGGCTGATACTGTTGTGTGGGAAAGTGACATAAATCCAGCTTCTTCCAGAGCAAAGTCTTGCAATGCTGTTTTTGTAGTTCAAGGCTGTGGCTTTTCACCATCTACCATGAATAAGTGCTGTAAAGAATGATCTTTCATTTCCTTCACATCCCTGATCTCAGCTATGGCATGACCCTGAGTGGATCTTGTATAAGCAAGAGGGGAAAAAGATTCCTGGGTTTGTTTGTGTGGTGTTTTTTTCCCTTCTAATTTAATATAAAATCAGGTTGTAACTTAGTTTGTTAGAGGAAATAGAAACTGATGTCACAAAGTGCTCTGTTACCAGAGCAGTCCCTGAAGAGCACTTTGTGGTCTATCTCCTTGCTACATATGAGGTACAACAGGGACAGAGAGAGGCAGGCATTGAAGCATGGACCAGTTTTAGCCCCAGTACAAGGTGCAGCTCCCAGTGACTTCAGTAGGAATTGCATCTGCTTCAGTGCTGAATTTACGTCATGTTGTATAGAGCCTCTGTGGTCCTAATCCACTTTCACAACAAATACCCACAGCCACATATATTAATTTACACCACATGTTAGAGCAAGTGTCTAAAATAAGCAATGGGCTGTTTCCTTTTTTGACCTCCAAATGGTGAGGCTGAAGTAAGGCCAGCTTCTGACCGCAAATACTGACAATAGCTAGTGTTCCTCCCCAGCAGATCTCAAAGTTCATTTTGCAGCTGGGGAAACTGAGGCACAGGGCAGGGAAGTGACTTGACCAACATCATCCAGCAGGCCAGTGAGTGGGTTGGAGGCGGAACCCTAGTGTCCAGAGTCATAATCTAGGGCCCTGTCCACTGGACCCTACTGGAGAGTCTGGTGACTTTCCATCCCAGGGAGGATGGTGAGAGGTGCTCTGGCAAGGCCCAGAGGCGCTCTCAGTGTGAGAATCGGTAGCCATGGAGTCCTTGCTGCAAATGAGTAAGAGAAGCACAGGCTGCCTCATTGGGAACTGTTTCAGAATAAGCAAGACCTTTCCCATGTCTAGGGGGAGCTTGTTCTCCTGCTGGAATGCAAGCCACCTCCAACAGAGTTCGGCACACCCCAGGCACAGGAGTGGGGATAGCTGTATGGGGGCAGGCAATCCCGAAGGGGTTGCTCCTCTCCTGGAGCTGGGTGCTTTGGCAGTGATCAAAGTGCACGATGGGCCAGAGTTCCGGGTGCTTTTCTGCACAATAGATTTGCCAATCCGGGCTGGGGCTAACGTCTCTATAGCCATCCGGGTAGGTCGGCGGAGAGAGTGGCTGTTTTGGGGTGCTGCGAACCCTGGTGAATCAGCACAGCCAATTCCTAGCTGGGCAAGGGCTGGGCTGGCAGAACAAAAAATGCCTGGGCTCTGACAGATCCCTGGGCTGCTGAGGAGGGGTCAGAATGGCGTTAGTAGGTCCTCTCTTCCCACTGCCCTTCTGGGACCCTGCCTAATTACCGCATCCCCGGTTGACAGAGCCCTACCCTGCTCCTGCTGTCAGGGCCAGTCAGCAAGAGCAGAATGGTTTAGCGCCATGGAAGTCTCCCAGCCGGATGGAATTGTCTTTGCTGGCCAAACAGGGCTGCTGTTACTAGTTTGCCTTTACGCCCTGGCCTGCTGTGTGCAGAGCAGCGTGTGTGAAAGCAGAGGGGAAGGATAAAATAATGAATGGCCTTTCCCCTTCCAGAGCCTGACTGGGAATCCCACAACAGCTAGCACTAACAAGTGACTGACTGTAACTAAGGGAGCTGCCTGTCAGTGCTTTTGCAAGAGACCCTCTCATGGAAACTAATCCTGGCCCAGAGGCTGCTGGCGGAGGGGGCGATGGCATTCTCTGTGGCTGTCTGTGTGAGGGTGGGGTTGATGCTGGTCAGCAATGCTGTAAGGCCCCTGTGGGGTGCAGCGGGGGTGCACGGATGTGCCTGGAACTGGCCAGAGCCTCACGGTGAAGATTCAGTTGTGGGGCACTCTTTAGATCCAAGCCGAGGCTGTGGTGATGGAGTGCTGCCGCGTCGAGGACCGCGCCACACCCGAGCCCCACACTGACTGTCAGGTGCCAGCACTCACAAACGCCAGCAAGGGAGCTCAGGGAGGAGCAGGCGGGTGGCTGAAGAGGACTGATGCTGGAGATCCGAAGCGGTGGGAGGTGCTGGGGGGGTGGGCTCTCCCTGGGAGGCAGGCACTGAAGGGGGAGGGCACAGCTGTGGGGAGGCATTCTCTGCTAGTGAGAAGCCCTGGAGGAGGAGTTGCTCACGTGGAGCAGTGGTGCATACCCATTCCAGAGCAGAGGCCGCCTACGGCAGCCCTTTTGTCTTCTGATCCAGGGCTCCGTCTCCAGCACTCCACCGTGTCATCTTCCATTGGCCTCCCAGGGCTGTTTTCGCCCAGAGGCTGGAGACAGTGGCCTTCGCTCTCTCCTTTCACCTCCGCCGGGTCAGGCTCTGTTCCCACTTCCTTAGTGGCCTCTTCCTTGCATGGCTCTATCTGCATCAGGCCCCCTTCTTTGCAGGTGTGCCAGCCTGCCCCCAACCTTCCAGCCAGGGTCATATGCCTGCAAGCACCTCACAAGCATGAATGGATTTACGGCCACCGCTGGAGGGAGAGAGGGAAGTAGCATTATTGTACACAGGGGAAACTGAGGCACAGAGTTGAAATGCTTTGCCCTAAGTCAAACAGGGAGTCTGTGGCAAAGCTGGAGATTGAAGCCAGCTCTCTTGAGCCCACTCTGGGCCATTCACCACAAGGACATTCCTCCTCTTCTTGGATCAGAGGCTCACTCAGAAATGGAAGGTAGCAAGGGTGAATGGGCATGTACCGTGCATTTGATTGTCTTCCTCTGTGTTTCAAGTGTGCCCTTCCCTTCCCCAGGCCAGCACACAGCCTCCAGGCAGAGCGCACAGCTACACGGGAGATCTCTTTGTAAGAAAAAGACATGCCTGAAGCTTTCGGGGTGGGGTGCGTGTGTTGCCCTGCACAGGCACAGCTTATCAAGTGGCCAGTCTTGCTCCCGGAGCCTTGGATAAAAGGACTGGGGCAGGCCAGCCCTCTTCTCCCGCGATGGGCTGCTACGAACCGATCTGGTCCCGGTGTTGGTCCCAGGCTCTGTCCCTCTCCTGCCCCCCCCCCCACGTCATTCCCAGGGGTCTCTGTGCTGTCCAAAGTAACATCAGGACGATGGGGGGGATGTTGGGGCCAAGGATTGAAGAACAGAGTGAGTCTGCCTCCCCGCACAGAGACCTAGCTGGAGTCCTGGAGCTCCCCAGCCTCAATCTCAAGTGTCCTCCTCTGCTAGGCGCACCTTTCCTCTGAGGTGTGTTGGTGTCACAGGCCTAGCCCTGTCAGGGAGCCCGAGGCCCAGCTGACCTGAGCTAGGGAGGTAGCTCCCAGGGAGCCTGGACTAGGCAGAAGCTCTCTAGGCAGAGAGGCCTGGGAGAGACCCTGGGTGAGCAAGGAAGAGGGAGCTGCTGCTGGAACATCTGTTTTATCTGGGCTCTGAGGGAAGGGTCTTCAAACCCTTGTGCTCCTTTCCAAAGGCTGTATTAAAGGGAGGTTTGCTGCTGTAGAGCAGGCTGCTTGGCTTCTCCTCACTGGCCTGTTTAAGCAACTTTGTTGGTACTTCACTGGGGTAGGAAAAAATGAGGCAGGCCACTGCAGTCACACTCTGCTGCACGGGGTGCTTAGGAGGCGGGGTGCCCCTTCTGCAGTTGGCTGGTTTGGTAGTTCATAAAATCATAGAAATGTCAGGCTGGAAGGGGCCTTGCGAGGTTGTCGAGTCCAGCTCCCTGCGCTGAGGCAGGGCCATGTACACCTGGACCATTCCTGATGGGGTTGTCTGACCTGTTCTTAAAAACCTCCAGTGACAGGGATCCCACAACCTCCCTTGGAAGCTTGTTCCGGAGCTTAGCTGGCCACCTAGTTAGAAAGCTTTTCCTGATATCTGACCTCCATCTCCCTTGCTGCAGACTAAGCACATTACTTCTTGTCCTTCCTCTGGTGGACCTGGAGAACAATCGATCACCATCCTCTGTATAACAGCCCTTAACGTATTTGAAGCCTTCCAGTTCCCCCATCCATCTTGTCGTCTTATGACTAAATATGCCCAGTTTTTTTCACCTTTCCTCACGGGTCAGGTTTTCTAAATCGTTTTTTTGTTGCTGTTCTCTGGACTCTCCAATTTGTCCACATCTAACACGTGGCACTCAGAAATGGACACAGTACTCTAGCTGCGGCCTCACTAGCGCTGATTAGAGCACGACAATTACCTCCTGTGTCTTATTCACAATGCTCCTTATAATAGACCCCAGAATGACATTTGCCTTTTTCCCAACTGCGGCAGATTGACTCATCTGTGATTCCCCTACAGCCCCCGGATCCTTTCCAGCAACACTATCACCTAGGCAGTTATTCCCTATTTTGTAGTTGTGCGTTCAGTGTTTCCTCCAAGTGCAAAGTATTACACTTCTCTTTACTGAATTTCATCTTGTTGACTTCAGAGCAAGTCCCCAATTTGTCAAGTTCATTTTGAATTCTAATCCTGTCCTCCAGACTGATTAAAACCCCTTCCAGGTTGGTGTCTGTGACGCTGGCAGACTTGGTGTCAGCTCTTGCCAAGATTTTAGGCCTCAGCCGAGCATTGATTGCTGGAGACTAGTCTGTTTCAGTTGTGTTATGTGGTATGGTCAAAATGGGTATTGAACTTACAACAATGTGTTTAGACTTTATGAAAGGCTGTATGCATTAATCTTGCTTATAATATTATCACCTGCTGTAAATTAATTAAGTTTTTGCTTTAAGATTGTAGAAAATGTTTGGTCTGAAATTGAGCACCCAGTCAGGAGGGAGTGTCTCCTGCCTATCAAGAAGGGCTATCAAAACTAAGTTGTCAGACATCACAATACAAAGTCTTTGCCAATTGCCTCCCTGCAGCCATGAAAAGGCTCATCCCATCAGCTTGAATTCTGGAGGAAGGAAATAAAAATAGCTGTCGAGTGTTACCACCCAAGTGCCACCTTGCAGTAGAATGTGGTTTTTCAGCATCCCTGGAATCTTTCCCCCCAACCTTGCACCTTGCTGTTTTTGAGGGGTTCCCCGCTGCTTGCCTGACAGCACCAAGCTCACAGAAAAATGTGTTTTTCAGAGTCCCCTCCGAGATTCACCCTCCACCCCCAAACGTTGCGCCACTCCTTCCGGTCAGAGGACAGCTGTGTGTTACTACTTCCAGCTGCTTGCTTTGACTGGTAGTGTTGCTTTTCTAAGTTGACACTTGGCAACACTCCTCTCTTGTGCTGTTTGGACTCTCTCAGGGCCAGAGCTACGAAATAGAAGCAGAGATCCTGAGGTCAACTTGGGTTAGTCCTACAAGACATTCAGAGCTGACAAATTGCTACAACTCTGTCCCCTTTTGGAACCATAGACTGTAACTCGTTTGTGTATATGTTTGCCTGCTTTAACCTTGTAAGAACTCTCATTTCTCTTGCCTAGTTAATAAATCTTGAGTGAGTTAGTTACAGGATCGGCTACAAGTGTTGTCTTTGGTGTGAGATCTGAGGTACAAATTGACCTAGGGCAAGTGATTGGTCTCTTGGGCCTGGGACTACAGTATCTTGTGATCTTTGGCGTATAGCAACCAACTATCACTAAATCCAGCATGCCTGGGTGGCAAGACACATGGGAGTGCCCAAGGGGCCTGTCTGTGACTCCTGTTACAGTGCTTCACGAGTCATGTTTGTTACTGGGTTGGTGAAATCGAATTACAGAACAGACAGCGTGACGGTGTCATCCACAAACTTTATACGCATACTCTCCTCATTATCCAAGTCATTAATGACAATATTGACTAGTACCACAGTGGGACTGACCGCTGCAGGACCCCGCTAGGTACACGTTCCCCGTCTGACAGCAAACCATTGACAAACTACTCTTTGAGTACTGTCTTTCCACCAGTTATGCCCCCACCTGAAAGTAACTTCCTCTGCCCTCATTTCCCTAGTTTGCTTATGAGACTGGCATGTGGGAATGCCTAAAAAGTCTTGCAAAAAAACAGTCCATGCTCCTCAACTGCATTTCCTCCCCCAACTACTTGACTCTCCTCTGTCTGGTTCCAAAACCCTACAGAGCTGGGAGGGAAAATTGGACATTTTGGCCTTGTCTCTCACTGGACAAGCCCAATTGCCCAGCACTTTCCAAGGCCCTGCTGGGTGCTAGACATGACAATAGAGGTCAGTTCAGACCAGTGCTCCTCGTCACCTCAGAGCCCTGCTGATCTTGGGCTCGCACTCCCACAGGATGTCTGCTGTGGGGAAGACCCAGTTCTCAACCCCAAAGTGGGAGGGGATTTGCCCATGATCTCACAGAAGGAAAGAATGTGATGCTCTGTTTCAGGTGTTTATCAGGAATAAATTTCTATGACTGAATTCTAAAGAACCCCTGAAACATCTAGAAGCGCTGACTGGTGGTTAATGCTGGTGGCGGTGGCAGATGCTGTTGTAACACTATCTAGCATACGTTCTTCTTTTACCTTTTTTGCTTTAAAAGGTAAAACGTATTTCATCCCTGAAATGTCCCATTTTTATTGATCGAATGAATCTTTCCCTGCAGTGACATGACAACCAATCTTGGTGAACTTTGTGTTGCTACAGGGAGAAAACTTACAGCACGTTATGTAATCATCTCATTAGTAAGAATTCCTTTGAACTCTTATTGTAATAGCATAGGAGGTGAGGGGCAAAGCTGCACCCAGATGTGGAATTACTGGAAAACTTGAAGGAAACATTTGGACTCAGGACAAAAGAGAATGTATGAACATCTGAGTCTTTTGGGAATCCGCTTAAGGCAAATGGCATAGAAAAATGAAGAGAGGATCTGCTGATGAGTTTTGTGATCTACTCTGTTAGAGAAACATAATCACAGGACTAGAATTCATCACAAAGCAAACCAGCTGTCACGCGGGCTGCATTAGGAGGGGGGGGCATTGGTGTTGTTTGACCTTAATATGTCAAAATCGTAGTGATTCATGTAAGACATACCATGTCAGGTACTGTTAGAAAGGTTATGATATGCTGAATAAGATGATAATATTTGGGTTCATGTGTAATATGTGTAAGGAAAGTTATGGAGATCTTTGATATCCCTGTATTTCAAACTGTGCTGTGGAAGACACACCCCAGACAGAGAGGCGGCAGGACAATAGCTTGCTTAATAGCCCATTCAAGGCCTTATCAGAAGCCAGAGGCCCGGGAAGAAACTAAAGGCATACCTGAAGAGTTACCAGGATTGGCCCATGTGACTATGGACTTCATTTTGGTTCCAGTAAAGTTCCACAAGCCACATGGCCAGTAACAGAGGATATATAAGATCAAACCACAGAAACCATTTTGTCTTCGTCTTGGTCTTCGTCTTGTTCTGTATTCCTGTCCAGCTGTGGACACACCTCTGGATTAACACACTTTGCAACTGAACTGAAGGACTTAGACCCATCCAGGTACTGGATGTATACCAGAGGAACTGTACAAGCCTGCAACTCCACAATTGTTCTAGAAACCTGATGTATATGGACTTTTAAATCATCTGTATATATCTGATTGCTTTGAGCCTTTAACACTTCTCTTATTGTTTGTTTTTCTTTTACTAATAAACCTTTAGTTTTAGTTACTAAAGGATTGGCTGGCAGCGTGGTATTTTGGGTAAAATCCAAACTTATAGTGAACTGGTACTGTGGCTGATCCTTTGGGATCAGAGGGAATCTTTTAGTAAAGAGCATAGAGTTAAAGCAACTGGTCTCTTTACTGGACCTAGTGTCAGTTTGGGAGCCAGAGACTGAAATGCAGTAAAGGGGGCTGTGTGTATTTGCACAGTGGCTTCTTGATAACCAGTGTGGGGGAATCAGAAGCACTGTTTGTGGCTGGTTGGGAAGTCTGACTGCAGTGTCACCCACCAGTGTTGGGAGAATTTGCTCTCCTTTTGCAGCCTGCCCTGACCCTGGCATTATCAGTGGGCTACCCTGGGCACGGACGGGTTACACCAGCATGTAACCCATCATGCCATTTTTGTGAACATCATTTGTTAAAAGTAGAAAATACTCCACTGCAAATGAGGGACAGATCATCTGACAGCAAATCTGGAGCATACTTAAGTTGTGTACTCTATGGGGTGGGGATCCATTTTCTGTTCTGTGTCTGTACAGCATCTAGCACAGTGGGCCTGGTCTAGGACTCGGGCTCCTAGGTGCAATGGTAATGCACATAATCAATAATAGCTCCAAGAGACGTTGAGTGGAAAGCGTAACTCCAGATAAAATAGAATCTGGTTCTATACAGTCCTTTTGTTCTGAAGGTGTTTCAGTGCATTTTAGAAAATAACAGCTGCTGTAGTTTAAGGTTTTCTCTCAGCTACATACCTGCCACCTCACTGCATCGTTATTGGAATGGCGCATGTCAGGGAGAATTCAGTGCTGTGTGGACAAAGGGAACAACTGTCATGCACCCAGTGATCATTTGGTGCTGCTTTGTCCATCTTCTCATTGACAGAGCTTTGACATCCGTGGAGCTACCTCATAACTGAGAGGAAAGTTTTGGCCCATTTCTTTGTGCAGTCTTCCCTCTTTCCGTGACCTTGGCTATTCATTTTGAAAAGCGCCTTGGTGTCTGACTCCTGAGGTGGGCAAAGGGGGCTGGAGACCTATATCTCTGACAGCTACCCCGGATCTCGACAACTCCCAGGAGTGTCAGCGCTGCTTCTGAGCGTCAGTCCTTGTGTGCTGCTTGAACCCTGACCACCTGAAGTCAAGGTAGACTTAACGGGCATGGCCATTCTGGCAAGGAGAGATGGGGATGGGAAGAACTAGTATGAGCCCAACTCCAGGCGATGGCGTGAGACGGTTGAGCTGCAATCGGACAAATTCACCGGGACTGCAACTGAATTTCATCAAACAAACCTGGACCCCAGACTGAACCCAAATCATCTGGAGTTGCCAAAAAAATGTCCCGTATTCCTTCATTTCCTGCGGTTGGTTGAAAACAACAGTCCCATAGGCCAGGCCATTCCAATATGCTCCCAGGCAGAAAGGACCAGGGTGTTTGAGGAAAGATCTGTTCCCGATACTCCGATCCTAGACCCAAGGAGGCTGGGATGAGCATTAAAACAATTAAGCCTCAGACCTTGTGTGCTTTGTTCAGTTTCTAAGAGCTGCAACACCTCTACCATAGAGAGTCTGCTTGGCTGAATTCTCCCCATGATTTGGGCAACACTGCCTACGAAGATGGGCGGAGAAGCTGTGCCAGAGAGGAGGCAATTTATGTGGCCTTCTGGGAAATAGGCCCAAGACTGTTGGAGGGAATGAGTTCTGCTCATCACCTGTCCTCTCGAGACACCCTTTTTTGTGGCCTGCTGTTCCAGCTGGACTGACCTCTGAGAACTTCCAGTCTCTCATTCCTCCCTTAGCTTGGGAGCCAGAGGCTGTAGGCATTAGCTAAGAACTGACAAACTCATGGCTGGGAACCAGACCGTAAACTAACCTGAATGTTAGTTTTGTTCAAAATAGCTATTAGTCTTATCCAAAGGGATTTAGTGTTTAGACTCTAAGAAACTTGCAAGTTGCTGCATGCCTTAATCTCGTGTGTAATGCCCATATCCCAGGCTGTAAGGACAGAGGGAAGTTTTGTTTTTATAGCCTTCAAAACGTTTGCGCTCAACCTGTGAACTCCGGCTCAGGAATCGTCCCGCCCACTCGTCCCTGCCCCCACTCCATACACATACACACTCCATTCAGGAGGCCTGTCAAGATTAAACAGGCCACTAAGGAACATCACAATACAAGGGCTTGGTGACTGGCCCTACCACACCTTGGAAATGCTACACGCGAGGGAGCTTGTCTCATGGGCTGGAAGGCCAAATGGAAAAGATAAAATAGTGCCGCAAGAAAAATTTTCCATCTCTGCGATTTTGAAGTCTCCCAGGACCAGATTAATTAAAGCAGAGATCCCCAGGGTCAACCTAGGTCTCCCCTGAAGGACATTTTGAACAGACAGATTACTGCAGCTCTGTTGCCTTTAGGAACCATAGATAACTATACATTGTAAATCACTCTCCTTTCTTTTTCCTAGTTAATAAACCTTTAGATAGTTTATTACAGGGGTTGTCTTTTGGAGTAAGATCTAGAGTACCACTTGATCTGGGGTAAATGGCTGGTCTCATGGGACTGAGAGCAACCTGGGTGGGTACACACGTGGCCGTTGATGACTAGGCCCAGCTTGCCTGGGTTGTTGTGCAAAAAGAGCACTCGGGACTGTCTCAAGGGGAAAAGGCAGTATGCCACATTTACTACCCAAAACTAAATTAATTATCTTAAGCCTATGTGTGTACACACACCAGGAAATGTTCTGTAGTTATATAGCTACCAGTCCTGATTGTGGCTTGAGGTCGCAGCTTGGGTCCATTGCTGGAGTTCGTGGCTCGTGGCAGCTCACTGTCCAGGGAAGCTGGGCATGAGGAGAGCGGAGTCTTTGTCGGGCATGCACTGACACTCTTCTTTGATAGTGTGCAAAACGTTACTCCCCAAAGCCTTGCAATCTCACCCAGTCTTTATAGGTCTTTGACTTCAGTGCAAACTTATGAGTTTTGCTGTGTCACGTCGCTTCTCTGTGACCGTTGATTGCTAGACAATAGCAGACGTGACTTTCAGCTCGTTCTTGGTGTCTTGATTGTTTGTTCTTTTGTTTTCTGGGGTGGATTCTTCTTCTTTTGCTTTTTAGGGATGTGTTTGCATTCTTCAGCCGTTTAGGATGCACTCCACACTTCATCAGGACAAGCTGGCAGTTTGGGTCTGGTTCACACCTACATACACCCTCCGTTCATATCTTGTTCAAATAAGATTACCTAGTCATCTAGAAGTTTAGAAAGAGTTTTGTAAAAGATGGAGTATGTTTGGTCAAAATGGGGTTTTACACTTACAATATGGAGTATGGCTGAAAGGAATTAAAATATTACAGGCAGAATTATGAGATGGTGATTATACAGAGACACAATTCTAGAAATGATTTGAAACATAAATAAGGGTATGAATGAATCTACAGGGTGACCATTTTATTCCTACAGGGTGGCAAGATAGACTGGCAAGCCTAAGGAGACTGTCTATGGTTCCATGGTAAGATGGGTACAGTGATCCAGGAGTTCAAATTTGTTACTGGGATGGTGAAATCTAATTCTAGAACATACCAACAATTTGAGGTGTCTGCCCTGCTTTTGACAGTCTACCCAGAGGTGGGCAGTCATGGTTGTGAGCCACTCCAGAGAGCGTGACAGGCAGGTTACACTAAGAAGCCAGTTTTCCTTCTACTCTAATAAAGTCAAGAAAGTAAGAGCTACTTTTCTGGCCAAATGGCTGAGGATCAAATGGTTTCCAGGGGACTCTAACCTTGAGCAGAAGTTGGTGTAGATTTCTGAGCTGAATGGCCTGGGAGCTACAGCTCTGACATTTACCCCATAACCATGTCTTTTGTGAAGGGGCGTTACCAGGCACCTCTCTGGGTTACACACACCCCAGGATAGGCTGTGCAGTGGTGACCCTGCATTTTCTGAGATAACCAGGATCTCAGCCATTTAAGGCTTTGTAAAGGATAATCACCCAAGTTCTTCCTCTCTCTGATTCATTCAGTTAGTGGGGAAAATAAAGGAAAGAGAAGTGAATTGGCAGCCAGCACAGAGCATGTCGTACCAATGCATTGGCTCTCATATGGGAACTTTAGAAAGGCTGGGATTAGAGCTACTCCAGAATTTTCCAATAGAACATTTTTTCCATTGGAAAAGGCAGTTCCATCAAAACTGAAACCTTCCGTAGCATTGAGTGGATTTTGACAAAATTTTGTTTTGGAAAGGGGATAGATAAAGAGAGCATTTTGCTCCCATCAAAAATGTTTCATTCTGACATTGTCAGAAAAGACATCTCAATTTTTTTTGGTCCAAAACAACTTTTCATTTTGAAATGTCCCAAATTGTATACTGTAGGACAATTTATAATCTAATTATACATTTAAAAAAGTTGAAATAAAAAAAACCATTTCAATTAACCAACAACTGTTTTCAAAAATTCCCATTTTGCTGGAATGTCAATTCTTTCATTTTTATTCTGATTCGGAACAAAAACCAATCTTGAAATTGCAGAATTTTCCATGGAAATGTAAATCCCACCCAGCTTTTGTTGGTATGTTACATTGAGTCTGGCCGCTAGATGACAAGGCATGGGTAACCTTACCAAGGTTTATACATGACCCAAGAGGAAAGGGGAAAATCTTTTGGCCCTCTGAAGATGCAAGTTGGCTTATCTGGTCACTGGCTCTACCTGGGAGATTAATCCAGCACCCAAGACTTCAAACCACTCTCAACAACTAATAGACAAAATTCCTCAGTTGAAGACACATCCCATGCTGATTTCTCCAAGTATCTCCCTCTGCCAGCAAGCATCATTTCTGTCTCCTCCATTCTGAGTCCAAGCCAACTAATTTTCCATCAGTTTCTTTGGCCAGAGTGAAAAATACATAATTCAATTTGTTACTGTACCTAGTGACAGACATTTTCTGTCTAATTACATTAGTTGCTGCATGTGTCGGCGTGCCGGATGGCTGGTGTATGGCTCTGTTTTGCTTCCTGTCCCTTCCTGAATGATACATTTGTCCTTGGCACTGCTATTATAGCATTGTACCAGCAGTGCTGGTGTTTGTTATTCATTCATTCATTACTTAATTGGTATTGCAGTCGTGCCTAGGAGTTGTTGTATTAATTTAGATGGAATATAAGGACCAAAGGTGTTTAACACAACCCAGTCAATGACCAACATTAAAGAGTGTTAAACAAGGTTCAAGGTTGGGCTGCATTTGCATAGTACTATGGCAAACACATCATTAAATGTCCTTTTAACATTTTATTAAAGACAAAAGAAGGAAAGCAGTTAAAGCATTGGAAAAGTAAAGTGTTAAATAAGGCTTTCATTTTAACCGCATCCCTTGTTTCCTTTGCCTTTTCTCTGGAGAGAGTGGTAGAAAGAAAAGTCTCCTTGTTTGATCGTCTCTGGTAGGATCAAAGATGAGACTATCTGTCCTTTGGGGAAAAGAGAAGTGAACTGAGATGTATTGGAGCTGTTGTGGCCGCTGCTGTTAAATTCTGATCCTGTTTAAACTGCGATTGTGTTAGGGGTAGTGACATTATCTGGCTCCCTCTCTCTGGTCCAATCTCACCAGGCCTTCTCTCAGAATTAGGATGAGGAATGTCCAGGGTTCTGGGAGACCGTGGGGGAGGCAGCCAGGATGGTGACGCACACTCCCTAGCCCCTCTATTTGTCCATAAGGACCCACAAAGGGAGTGATGGGTGCTATAGCCCCTCCCTTCTTTGTCTTGTCAACCAATTAGGCCTAGTGGCTGACACACCAATTTTGGTTCATTGATTTCCGGACCCATATTTTTTTTGTTTACCAAGCATAGTCTTAACACAGTCTTGAGTTATAGCAGGAGGCCTTTTTGTTTAAACTAATTCAGTCTTTGTCTGCTTTTCATACCTTTCCCCATTAACATTTGTTATTAGACTCATAGACTTTAAGGCCAGAGGGGACCCCCACATGATCATCTAGTCTGACCTCCTGCACATGGCAGGCCACAGAATCTCACCCACCCACTCCTATAATAGTCCCCCAATCTCTGGCTGAGCTACTGATGTCCTTAAGTCCATGGTTTAAAGACTTAGTTACAGAGAATCCACCATTTACACTAGTTTAAACCTGCAAGTGCCTCGTGCCCTGTCCTGCAGAGGAAGGCAAAAGAGTCTCTGCCATCTGACCCAGGAGAAAATTCCTTCCTGATCCCAAATCTAGTGATCAGTGAGACCCTGAGCATGTGGAACAAGAGAATTCTCTTTTGTAATTCGGAGCCCTCCCCATCTAGTGTCCCCTCACTTGCTCTTGGATATTTGCTGCTAGTAGTCGCAGATCGGCTACGTGGTGTTGTAGGCGGTCTCATCACCCCATCCCCTCCATAAACTTATCAAGCTCAGTCTTGAAGCCGACTCAGTTTTTTGCCCCCACTGCTCCCCTTGGGAGGCTGTTCCAGAACTTCACTCCTCTGATGGTTAGAAACCTTCATCTAATTTCATGCATGAGCTTGTTGAGGGCAGGTTATAGCCATTTGTTCTTCTGTCAATGTTGGCACTGAATTTAAATAATTCCTCTCCCTCCCTGGTATTTATCTCTCTGATGAATTACAGGTTATTGTGACATCTGAACTTTTATATACTTGAGCTCATGATTAGAGTAAATTTGCAAGTCCAATCATCACAACAGAATCCAGCCCTGGGCCTAGACCCAGATGGGCTGGATGCTGTATAAACACAGCGTGAGAAGGCAGTCTCTGCCCCAAACCGCTGACAATCTCAGTATAAGACAAGATAACAGATGGATTCAGGCCAATGGAAGGGGGAGTACAAGACAAGACTGATCAGCATGACTGGCAGTGGTCACGACACACCAATTGCCTAACTGTCACTGTGCAGGAGGCATTTTTCCTAGAAACCCTGGCTTTTGGGATACCAGTAACTGTCTGCAAAATCCGCCTTTACCCAGGTATTGCCCCTGTCATTCAGAACAATCTTGGAGCATTTGTCCTGTCTCTGAGGAGTCTCTGGGAGAGTGGATTCTTCTTGATGGTAAAAAGGGAGTGTCCAGGGATTGGTCCTGGGGCCAGTTTTGTTCAACATCTTCATTAATGATCTGGAGGATGGGGTAGATCGCACCCGCAGCAAGTTTCCGGATGACACTAAGCTGGGAGGAGTGGTAGATACGCTGGAGGGCAGGGATAGCACACAGATGATCTAGACAAATTGGAGGATTGGGCCAAAAGAAATCTGAGGTTCAACAAGGTCAAGTGCAGAGTCCTGCACCTAGGATGGAAGAATCCCATGCACTGCTGCAGACGGGGGACTGACTGGCGCGGCAGCAGTTCTGCAGAAAAGGGCCTGGGGCTTACAATGGACAAGGGGCTGGAGATGAGTCAACAGTGTGCCCTGGTCGCCAAGAAGGCTAATGTCATATTCGGCTACATTAGTAGGAGAATTGCCAGCAGATCCAGGGAAGTGATTGTTCCCCTTTATTTGGCATTGATGAGGCCATATTTGGAATATTGTGACCAGTTCTCTTTCCCCTCCACCCCTGCCCCCCCCACACAGAGGATGTGGAGAAATTAGAGAGAGTCCAGCAGAGGGCAACAAAAATGATTAGGGGACTGGAGCACATGGCTTAGGGGGAGCAGCTGAGGGAACTAGGCTTGTTTAGTCTGCAGAAGACAAGAGTGGGGGGCGGGATTTGATAGCAGTTTTCAGCTACCTGAAAGGGGGTTCCAGGGAGGATGGAGCTAGGCTGTTCTCAGTGGTGGCAGATGACAGAACAAGGAGCAATGGTCTCAAGTTGCAGTGGGGAGGTCTAGGTTGGATATTAGGAAAAGGCTTTTCCCTAGGAGGGTGGTGAAGCACTGGAATGGGTTACCTAGGGAGGTGGTGGAATCTCCAGCCTTAGAGGTTTTTAAGGCCCAGCTTGACAAAACCCTGGCTGGGACAGTTTAGTTGGGAATGGCCCTGCTTTGAGCAGGGGGTTTGACCAGAAACCTCCTGAGGTCCCTTCCATCTTCTAGGATTCTAAGATTTTTGTTTATTTTAATTTAGAAAAATTAATTGTGGCCATTTTTGTGTTGTCAGACTGGGGGCTATGATGGTATTTTGTAGAATGCAAGAAAAAATTTAGTGTTAGAGGTTAAAAAAAAAAAAACAAAACAATCCCCCAAACAACCCTTCAGACTTTCTGTGGACACAAGCCCCAATCCAGCCCTGCACTTAAACAGGGCGTGGCCCCATTCACCTAAGGAGTGTCAGCAAGGAGAAGATGAGCTCAGCTGCTCTACTTGGATTGTCAGTGTGCTAGGGAAGGGACCGTCTCTTTGTTCAGTGTTGTACAGCATCTAGCACCATGGGGTCTTGGTCCATGACTGTGGATCTAAGGGCTACAATAACACAAGTCATAAATCTTCCCCCTCAGAGAGCTGGCTGGTGAAAAGGCACCTCCTGCACGAAGGATTTCTGGGGCCTAGTAGAGGTTGGCACACTTGGCAGATGGAAGGTGTCTATGGCCAGAATCTTCCTCTGGGATCAGCAGGAACAAGTCAGACCCCAAACTTCCTTTCTGGACAGGGTAACCGGCAGCGGCCAGGGCCTTTTGCTGGGGGGGGCGAGGGGGGGTTTAGAGGTCAAAGGAGAGTGAATTGTGGGGGCATTTAACGTACAGTAAATATCCCAGGACCACCACAAATTAACCCTCCTGAGTGACCCTTAACTAGAAAGGCTCCTGTGTGTCGTCTTTGCAGGGCAGGACCCACTCAGGGAGGGGGCCAGCGGATCAAGACAGGCTGAGCAATGAACCAAACCCTCAGATCTGAGCAGCCCCCCATTTTGGAAATATCTGTGTCTTCGCTGTGCCAGTTGGACTCATCTCTGATCATGTCTTTTCCTGTCTTTCCCTTTTGGCTTTGGGATCACTTTGTACATCCACTCACAAATCTAGCTAAGGAATGTGCCCTTGCCAGGACTGGGATTAAACACAAGCCCCTTATAACCCACTTCAGTGGTGTGATGGGCACGGGGTGGTACAGCAGCAGCACAGGGAGGTGAATGGGTCCAAGTGGTGCAGGATCAGGACAAAAGGTCATCAGGATTGCGTGTGAACGCTGCTACAGCCACGTAACTCTAGTGCTGTGAACACCCACTTGCCTGGCGTCTTTTGTGGGGGGGGACAGGCGAAATGATTTCATTCAACTAAACTGCCTGTGACCTGAAGCAAAGCCAATTACAGAGCAGCTGGGATCATGTTTCTTTTGCTTAATGAAGCTAATTGCATCATTGTCGGTCTGTGCGGCTATCCGGCTCTCTCACCTGCTATTTTATCGTCAGGGGGTCAGGGCCGGGCAAAGGGAAGTGTTTCAAACCTGCCTATATTCTCTGCATCATGATTTTTTTCCAACAATTCAGAAATTATCCCCACAGGAGCCATAGCTTGTGAGCCACAGCAACAAATTGAGGAGAAAGTGGCATATAACCTTTTCTGTGTTAAGAAAAACGTTCGATTTCCATCTTGAGCTGTGCGGAATGCATACTGGTGCTCTGGTGGACATTAAAACAATAACCCACCACATGTTCAGCACCTGTAAGCCAGCTTTGCTCCACTGATTTCCAGATAGCTCCACTGATTCATTCAAGCTTAGGATCTAAGTGGGACAGGTTCTATGGCCTCGGCAGGGCAGGAAGACATACTAGATGCTCACCACGGTCCCTTCTCGCCTTCAGATCTATGAATCTGACCCGGTGGTTCTAGACAACTGTCCCAGTGAAATGTGCTTTTTTTCCCTCCATAAGCAGAAGTGATGGTGTCCTATTGAACACAGCTCTGTGGAAGAAAAGGGATCTTGTGTGAGTCGGGCCAGCAGCAGTTAGCTGAATGACTTCCTGAATCAAACACTGCATTAAAAAAGGGTGACAACCGGGAGAAGAGAGAGAGAACCTCTGGGCCAAAAGTGAAGAGTGGGTTTGGGTGCCTCTCAGCCAGGTAAGTTTGAAGGAGACGTGCTGGGGCGATGTGAAAACTCAGTTCAGGGTACGGTTCTCCGCTGAGCACTGCAACCAACAGAGCCCTTCCTGACATAAATGGAACCAACATAACATTAGATGGGGAAAGATGCCTGTCCTGTGACGTTTCACCAGTTTGTGTGTGATACCCCAATCATATCCCCAGCTCCTATAAGCTCCACTGCAACTTGCCTTGAACCCGTCTCACCATAGGGCCTCTGACCTCTGCTCTTTAGTGTAACTGAGACTCAGGTATTTTTGCAATGTGCTCTGGAGCGAGGAACTTGCCTTCCCTAGAGGGATGAGTTGGCCTTTTAGGAGATGTGGCCTTATTTGCATTTCATAGGAGAAAAGCCTCTAGCAAATGTGATCTTATCTACATATGGCTGGATCCTGCAACCCATATGCACACCACACGAATTTTGTTCCTGCAAGGCATCCCTGTGGGAGACAGGAAAATTGGAAACAAATAACAGTCAAGTTGAAAGACAAGAAGCAATGGAAACATAGCTTCAGTTTCTCTAGGAGCATGGCAAAGTTCTCTATCTGAGCTGCCAGCAAAACACATTTGTGAGCTTTCCAAAAGCTTTTGTGCCTTTTAAACTTGGATCTATACAGTGTTACTGACTCCTGTGAAATGTGATGTTTTCCTTAAAGCCCCAGCTCCTGGAGTCCTAAGATTGTGTGGGAACCTCAGCTTCTTTTTTTTTTAAGGTGAATTTCTAGTCCCCTTGGTGGCAGAGAAGCCTGAAAACATTATCTGAAGTGTGACAGCTCAGAAACCAGAGGGCAAATGGAACCCCACTTAGTTTTTAATCCCCTGATTTTTATTTTTTTATTTTTAAAGCAAATCTGATGACATTTTGGGACATGATGTGATTTTTTTTTTTTTTTAAAGGTTTGGGGATGGCAATACTGTCTGTAGAGTGAGGTGGGCATGTATGTTCCTTATAGATACTGCAAAACACCAAGAAGACAAGTTCATTTACATCAGTAAACTGTCATGCATAAACTACCACCTATTTCCTCCTACAACGTCCTAGCGTGAGTCTCATTTTCCCTAAGGCCCTCTTATGCCACTCTGGCAGTATGAATGAGAATGAAGTTGGAGTGTGAACCTGGAAAAATTGAACCTCCCTGTATGACTAACAGGGCCACACTGCAGGACTGGACCCCAACAGAGCAGAGAACCTTTCAAGCAAACACTATCGAGCTGCAATTTCCACACACAAGTTGGCACCAGTTTAACTAACCTGTCTGTAGACACTTCTTTTGGCCTGAGAGCATCTTCTTTTGAGTTTGCTTAAATCTGCTCCTAGCTCTCACAAGCAAAACTGCAATAAACCTGATTTTAAACTGAAATCGGAGCGTCCACACAGCCTCTTTCACCAGTTGAACTGAACTAGTATGAAATCACATCTCCAGTTAAACCTGTGCCTTTCTGGATGGGGACACAAGCTCTTCCTCACATGCTCTGTTTTGAGGGCATTGGTGGCTGAGGGCAAATCGTATGGAGGGACACATGCCAGTGACAATCAAGCGACGTTCATGGAAAGGTGGACAGCAGAGGCACACACTGAGCACACCTTGCTCTTGCCGAACTATGCAAGCTGGAATGGCAGGGGGAATAGTCCTTTCCCTTTCTTTTTGTTGACCTGTTGCTTCTCATTTAACAGGAGCAATGAAAGGCGTCCATGCCAGCCCGAGGTTTTGGCTTCCTCCCTTTGCACAGGAAGGCGTCATCAGTTGGCTAATGTGAGCTAGGCTGGGAGGGGGGCGGCTCCAAACAGCTATCTTGTAACACAGTGAAAAGGAACGGCTTAGATACACCCGTGGCTCCCATACAAGGAGAACGTACCAAGTCTTGGGGGAAATGATCCCATCAGCGAGATGTGCAATATTGGATGGGTTGGTGAGATAACTAGAAACCAGGGGGAAGTGCTGCCCTTCCAAAGCAGATCTGGCGGGGGGGTTGCAGTTGATCCGCTCTCCATTGGACACGTAGCAAGTGGCACAATCACATGATCTGCCCAAGTCCCATTTGCCCTCAACAGAGATGGCAAAATGTGACGGCAGAACAAACCTTCTCCGAGCAGTTCAGTTCCATTGGACCTAGTCCCTCTGTTGCTTGCTCGCTCCAGACAGCAGAGGGTGTAATTCATACAGGGCCCATCTGCGTGCAGTGGTGATAGGCGGGGGAGTCAGGCTCTCAGAATTTAACCTCATTGTCGGGTCGGGGGGCTTCACGTTAAGCACTTACATCAATAATTCCTGCTGTGCATTTTGTCGCAAGCTCCGATGAATGAGGAGCTCAGATTCTGGCTCGTTCTTTCTGCAGGATCGGGTTTGCCTGAGTGAAGACCCGGGGGGGGGGGACTATGCGTAACAAATTCTACAGAGCGGAGACCGAGCTCTCCAGCTGTGCACATCTGGGTGGCCTGGGATCTACACTGTGAAGGTGTAGGGGAGAGAGATTCAGGATTGTCTCAATCCCTTTTGCTGGACAGTCTTTCTGGAGGGCCGTGCCCATAGATTCCCCAGGCTGTAAAGTGTAAGGCCTTGCCTATATAAGGGAATTGTAACTGTACAAACCCCCAGCGTGGACACCTTGCAATGGTGCAAAGTGGGCTGGGCTCCAGCGTGACTCTCGGGGGGGGGGGGGGGGCAGCAAGACCTGCTTCACATTGGTGTGATGCATCTCCCCAGGGGCCGGGCACTGGAGTAGCTGTGCTGGCACAGGCCTGGAAAGCGGCCCCCCACCTTGCACAGCTCCACGTTGATCAACAAATCGTCCAGGCCTCAGTCAGGACAGGATACATCATCAAACCGCTCGCTGCCTAGCACGGTGTGGCTGCTCCTCCACGATCATCACGCAGCGTGATGAGCCGAGCTGTTGCCTGACAACTAGTTACTCCTATTAAGGCCGGAGGAGTGAGCCCACGCCAGGCGAGGAAGCACAAGCCTCTACTTTTCCCTCGGGAAGGTGCAGCCGGGAACACTCATCTTTTCATGGCATGCAGCAGCCCTGCTGGAATCAGACCAGAGCTTTTCTCACCACCTGCTGCACACCCAGGGGACTTGGAAGACAGGGCCCAAAAGAAACTGCAAAGGGAGCAAAGCTGAAATGCTGGGTACTAGGGCGTTGGCACTGAAACCTTGGTGCTATCCTGCCTATTGACCCTTTAATCCCATCAGAATTATCAGAAGCGTTACTGACGTTAACAGCGGTTTTCTCCCGCCGTGCAAACCATAAAGCATGCGCTCTCCTCCTCTCCCGAGCTGGCTATTTTGGCTTGTCGCTCTATGAACTTTCTCCAGGAGCTCTGGAGTGATGGAGCTGGCCTTAGGTTACAGCACGGGAATAATGGAACAGTGCATTTTCTACTGTTAATAAAACATGCCCCAAAATTAAACTGATATCCCTGCCTGTTTAAACTCCAGTGGGGAAATATTGAAGATACTACTTCAGTCAGTGGTAGAAGCTGGAACAGAAGCTGCCTTTCCTGACCCCCAGCCCTGTACCTTAATTTAACGATAAGATTATTTTTCCTTCCCTAATGAATAGGAATGAGGGGGAGACAGAATTGTAGCAGATTAAAATATATGTTGTGCCCTTTATTTGGTTAGAGGATGTTAGCACGTAGAAGGTATAATTAGAGCTTTGCAAATCTGCAGATATCTGCTTTATATCCGGGGATATCTACAGATGCAGATGAGGATACGCACGGACCATTTATGTGGCTCGCAGGTCGAATGCAGGGTCCGCACAGGACTCTAGGTATAATGTAGGTATCTGCTATACCCTTCTAACAAAAAGACAGTGGATTGTAATAACTTTCAAATGTGTATATATACAAATGCAGGGACAAATCCTTAAAGGAAAGGCAGTGTGGCCTAGTGGCTAGAACATTTGACTGGGACTCAGGCGACCTTGGGCAAATCACTTTAAGAGCACTGTGCTTAAGTTTTCCTCATCTGTAACATGGGGATAAAGATACTGGCCTCCTTTATAAAGCACTTGAATGATGAAATGCTATATAAGAGTTAGGGATGACTGTTATATTTCTTCACAATACATTTTGGGGAATTGTACAGGAACCTGGTTTTGAGTAATCAAGTTATTAAAGAAATCGGAGAAATGGAAGATAATATTTAAAACATTAATGCCTGTTATGCTTGGTAGGCCCACTTTGAAAATGATCAAGTTTGGACAAATTTGCATAAAGATATTTGGAAATATTTTATAAAAACATTTTCTACTATTTCAGTGGCCTAGATAAAAACCCAAGGTAAGTGGGTCTTAAAAAACTAAAGCTGTATCTTCGGGATCAAAAAGCGAAGATAAACACGAGGGAGCAGCACCTCAGTTGGTGTAACGTGGCATAACTTCATAAGCATCAGTGGAGCAACCCCAATTTGTACCAGCTGAGGATCCAGGCCCATATTATCACTTAAATTGGTGCTGACGTTCCTCTTGAACGTCCTTTGGAGCCAGATGAGAACATATAAAAAGATAAGAATGGATTTGAATGTACACTGAAGAATAAAGAGTTTATAATGGCATGAGATTTGGAGAGACGTCACAGGTAACTCATCACTTAAGAGGTGAGACCCAGTTGTATTCATGGGCGTTTGGCTGTGCCCAGCCCAGCAGCTGAAAGGGTGTAACTGCACTGCAATAAGAGGTTGTTTACTCTAACTAGTTCAGGTCCTGGAGCACCTCAGCTGCAGCACCCACTCACTCCATGGTTCAGGGCAGCCGTGTCAAGCCCACACTAAGTGGATGCTTCGCTGAGCTAGCTAGATGAGAGCTAGCTTGGATCTATCTATCGGAGTGGTCGTGTGATTCCACTGCAGCCATCCCCTGAGATGCAGTCATCATCGGCGTGACAGCACACACTGAACGTCCCTCTTAGAGGGGACCTAGCCTTTTCCTGTAACCTTCAAGCCAAATGGAATTAAAAAGAAGACGGACGTGGTTTCCCTAACAGCTCGCTCTAATCATGCTGCTATATTTCATTAGATGGTTGTACATTGTAATTGGGAGGAAGTGCTTATTTCCACCTCCACTTGTAATGCTTCACCCCCTCTCGAAATCCTTTTAGCCTCAATTAACTCCAGAACGTGTAATGGAGTGAGGGCGTTTAATGTCTTCCTCTTGGAAGAGGGTGTTCTCTCATCCTTTCCTTTCTGTCTCTCTGATATCACTTGGTTAAAGCCAAGCCCCGGGGTGAGATCTACGCTCCCGGGGCATCCTTCGGAGAGCACAAACGGAGAAGGCTGACCTTGGTGGAGGTAATCGGTGCGCATTGCCTTCCCCAGTTGTCACCCCAAGGATTCCCTTCTCAGGCTGCACATGGTGACTGCAAGCAGGGAGGGACTGTGCAGGAAATACATTGGAAAGTCAGTGATGGCTTGTGCAAAGAACTGTCTAACACAGTCAGGGGCAGATGGCAGCTGTTACACAGGTCAGGAAATGAGTCCAGGAGCCCCTACAAAGGGACCCTTCTGGACCTCCAGGGTTTGAGCCGCATGGCTGCTCCCTGCTATTCACCTCCACAGCCTCCAAGCACCTCCCTGTCATGCAGTGTATCTACCCCATGCTGGCCTGGCAACCGAGGGACTGATGGCAACTGCCAGCCAGGCTGATGGGCAGCCTCACAGCTGCTGGGAGAATAAAAGAGCTGGGAAGGAGCAGGGCGGCTTCGAAAGCAGCAAGCAGGCTGGAGACGGAAAGTCCTGCAGCAAGCTGGTGAGAATTCGGCCAGAGAAAGCCCCCAGAGAAGGCACCCAACTGGTTCTCCAGACTAGAGAAGCCAATAGAGACCCAAGGAGATAGGCAGGAGCTCAGTGGGAGGAGTTGTGGAGGCCTGATTCTACCTGCCTGGTTTCAGAGCCCTGAGCTGGAACCCAGCGGGGTGGGTGGGCCTGGGTTCCCCTACCAACCCCTCAGAGACTGAAAAACTGAAGGGGTTTCCAGATGCCCTGAGGACCAGGCCCAGCTGGCCCTGCCAGGTACAAGGGGAAACCCACACACCCCAGGAAGGCTGAAACAAATACCTTGCATAACCCAGCATGGGACTGCTCTAGAGACTGGGGCAGGAGGAGCGGAGTGAGTGCTGCGAAACTCCCTCTGACCAAAGGGAGCACTGTGGCATCGGCACACCAGCTCACAGGTGGTACCAGAAGTGGGGTTTCACTGTGTCCTTGCCTCCCCTAACAGCAGCCCAGATATGCAAGCCCCAGCAAGGCTTAAGGCAGAGGAAGCCCTCCGGCTGCTCACCCAACAGCAGGCAATGGCACCAGAGCAACGACAACAGATGCAGGTCTTGATACTGCAGCTGTTACAGATGCATTCGGCAATGGCAGAACAAGCTGCAGCTGGCCAGCCAGCGACTACAGCAGGAGGCCCAGGATGTGGCTCAACAGCAGAGCCAATGGATGTTGGAAATGAGAGCCACCCAGCAACAGCTGCTAGACAACCTGATGAGGGCATCGGCTGGGACAACCACATTCCCGCTATGCATATCTTGCATATCTCCCATTGACTGACTTATGTTGCCATATAACAGCATCTCCATTGTGCTGTGTTGATGGGAGATGCCCTCCGGTCAATGCAGCCTAATCTTTTTGGGGGATGAGAGGGTGAATTAATGGTGTTGACTGGAGAGCACTTCTGGGATTGATTTGAGCAGAACTTCACAACCCGCTCAGTTGATCCTACTGCATCGATTCATGCAGCCCTGGCAGTATAGCCATACCTCCAGTTCCATGGGGACAGGCCTTGTCCCACTTTATGGCACTACTACAGACCCTGTTGAGAAGCTGAAGAGAGGCAACTGGGGAAAAGAACAGACCCTAGGCAACCTCTGTCCCTTTGATGATAAAGACCTCTTTTTACCCCAGCCGAAGGCCCATTGGATCAGGCATGCGAAACACACCACTGGATGTGAGGGACCAGACCTGTGCAAAAGAAACTAGGCTTGTTATCAGCGTGAGTTGGACAATTTCACCAAAGAGGGATTCCTAGATTTCCAAACCCTGAACAAGATCCGGTGGACATGGGGAAGCTGTTGGGATCATCAAACTTGTGTGTTGAACAGAAAAGCGAAGATTCCTTCAGGAGGGTTAATGAAGACAACAAAGCTCTCATCAATGGGGAAGTGGTGAGGCCTGAACTGCCACCCACTTGCCTCATTTCTAGCTAGAGGGATACCTATTCTGTTCCTTGGCACAAGGTATCCCAGTAGGGTGAACAATATACCCAATTCCTTGTATCCCATGGATTCAGATGGGAAATACTTAAATGGAACATGAGGTACAGATGGAGGGCCATCTAGGACATGGAAAAAAACCCTCGCCCATCTGTTTCCCTGCTTCTTTTGACCAAGAATCCACAAAGAATTATTGTGCTTCCTGTCCTGACTGTTTAATTAGTGGCTCCTAAATGAGAACAACCAACTTCATTGGTTCCCCTTCTGCTAGTGGAAGTCATATTGGAGTAAGTCGGAGTAGACCTTGTGGAGCCTATAGAGAAGAGTACTGCCTACACATACACACTGGTTGTAATTGACTATGCTACTTGCTAGCCAGAAGCAGTTCCCCTGTGAACTACTACAGCTCCAATGATAGCAACAGAGTTATTCAAAATATTTGTGAGAATAGAACCACCCAAGGAGATCCTGACAGACCAGGGTACAAATTGCACCTCCAAGCTAAAGAAGGAAGTGTGCCATCTACTACAAATCAAGAATTTATGCATCTCCATATATCACCCACAGACTAATGGCTTGGTCAAACTCTTCAATCAGATCCTAAAAGGGATACTGATACACTTCATCAGAACTGACCACCATTGTTGTGAGGCACCACTTCCTCCCTCCTATTTACAGTATGAGAAGTCCCACAAGTCTCGACAGGCTTCTCGCCTTTTGAACTCCTCTACGGACAACAACCAAGGGAAATATTCATCTTAGTGAAGGAGGGCTGGGAAGAACAAACCAATATGATGCCTATGGTGGTGCATTATGTCCTACAGATTAGGGATCATCTGGAGGCTTTACAAGATTTTGCTAAACAGAACCTACAAAGGGCTCAGCCAACCAAAGAGCAGAACTACAATAAGAGTCAGACCAAGAGAGTTCAGACCAGGCGACTAAGTCTTAATATTGTTACTCAATTCCAAATCAAAGCTGATGGCCAAATGGGAGAGCCCATATGATGTTACCTTCTGTGTGGTCCAGTGAATTATGAAATCCATCAGCCAGAGCAGAAAAAAAGAAAATCAGACCTATCATGTCAACTTGTTAAACCTGTCAACTTGGACAGCTAGAGGAGGACTCCTTATAGCACTATACCCCTATGAATGGAGTTAGGTCCACAGATAGGATTGTTGGTTACTGACTCAAAAATACAGCTGGGAGAACACTTGATCTCCCAGGCAAGAGACAGGCCAACGTCCTGGTCAACAAGTTCAAGGATATATTCTCAGAAGTGCTGGAGGAAACCAAAATGATGTTCTACCACATTGAGACTGAGCCAGGTAAGGTGGTGAAAGAAACTGAATGGCCCATAACTAAGAAGATTCAGGCAGTAGTCAAAGAGGAATTAAAGAAATTGCATAAGATGGGGTCTGGTTCTGATACCCTTCCTCTTCACGGGATCCTATGAAAGGCAATGGTGGGCTGAGGAGCTGTTCCAGGTGGGTGAGGGTTTTGGAGACTATCCCTGTGAGCGGTGTGAAGTTAGACAGTTGTAAATTGCCTATCAGTTCTTGCTGCCAGGGGTCCCTGTGCAGGGCCTAGCCCTCTAAATACTGACTCATTTATAGCCCTTGTCAGTCCTGTCCCACCCAGTGCTCAGGAACTCAGCAGGACCATAGGCAAACCCTGGCGCACATCTACTTTTCCAGCGCCTCCAGCATGCACCACGGTCCTGGCCCCACATCTTCTCAATTGTACCTATGGCCATCCATGGCTCCATAAAGCCGCAAGACCACCTCATCAACCTCCTCCTGGCACTGGCCAAGATGGCCATCCATCAGACCAGAAGGAGAAAACTCAGCAGGGAGGTTCTCGGTGATAGTGGAAACTATTTCCATTCCCTACTAGTGTCACATCTCCAGGCAGAGATCCTCTGAGCAGCATCCACTGACTCCTTGAATTCTTCACATAGCAGCAAGTGCCATCTGGGGTTCTTTGCTCAATGCCCTCATCTGGTACCCTTGTTTTGACCCTTTGACCTTCAGTCCTGTCCCTGTTTTCATTTGTTGTTCCCTGCAGTTAGTGGTGTTCTGGGCCCTGTGTCTCCTCCCTCAGATGAGGGAATGAGCCTTTAGATTTGGGTGGCCCTGGGCCCACCTTCACCCAGGATTCAAATAGGTAGGGGAGCTACTTAGATTGACACTACACTGAGTATGATCTTCCCTGAGGCATAGGTCAGCATTCTGTCATTGAATTGGATACAAAACTCCCATTAACTTCAATGGGAGTAGAAACCGGCCTCGTCTATTTATGCTGACTTGTTCTGATGCTTCTCAAGCCACAAAAACTGCTGCCCTGACAGTCTGCTGTTTCACGTGGTCATGTGATGCAAATCTGTTTCCATCCATAAAAGCTTGAAATAGAACTGCTGGCAGCAGAGATCTTTAAACACCATCCATTGCTGAATCACTCTGGAGTCTTGAAGAACCTTGCAGAAAAGAGATCCATGTGGAACAGGATCGTGTAGTCATTCAATAATGTGGCATAGGACAAGAGAAAGATAAGGCAATGTGATTATTAAAAAAGCATGGGATTTTCCTTTGACATGGCCAACATATGCATTGTCCAAGCAAAAAAGAAGTTGATCTAGTGATGTTTTAGTAAAGTGTAATGTAGCAGCCTTTACAATGAAGAGAACAAACTTGTACCACTTCTAGAGAGATTGCCACTAAGAAGATCAAGGTTTTTTCACTGTTATCACATTGCAGATTGCACACTATAGCTAAAGGCTCCTTACAGTTAAAGTTGAAGTCCAGCTTCCAGTAGAAGCCCCTCTCTTGTTCAGTTGCTCATAAAGATAGCACATGCATTTCTTTTGGACTGAAATTTACCATGTTTTCTCCCACTTTTTGTTTCAAAGTACACACAAAATAGGGTGACCAGATAGCAATATGAAAAATCAGGATGGGGGTAAGAGGTAATAGGAGCTTCTCTAGAACAGAGCCCCAACTATTGGGACTGTCCCTATAAAATCAGGATATCTGGTCACCCTAACACAAAATGAACTGTTCTATTTTTGAATTATCAAAGACTGAAAAGGCCCATTTCCCAATATGTTCTACTCAGAAACGGGTGATGAAGCTAAAACTGGGTTTATTTTCTAGATCACGTTGAGTTTTAAAATGTAATCTGAGTTTGAAGAACATCAGTTGAGCAATTTTCAGCTTAGCTTGTCAGCAATTAAATTTTGCTCATGCACGTTAGAACTTTTTCTATTCCTTTTTCCCCCCACAGCATTTTGAGGCGGTACTCTTCAGGGTATGACAGCTAGGAGTTCCTGTAAATTCTGCAGAGCAAGTACCACGACAGCAAGGCACTTGAATTGAGAATGGTTAGAGCTGCCGGAGCCAGAACCTGTGGTACGGTGCTAGCTCAAGTAATAAACAAGCTCTGCCCATAACAGAGCACATAAGCTCCATGAGTTGAGGAGGTCCAGATCATGCGGGTCTTACAGGGTCTGAGGGGGAGACTGATGGTGCTGATAAGCAGAGATGCTCAAAGTTTTCAAAGTTCCAACATAACTTTTTCATGAAAAGCCATCACTATTTTCCCAGCATGCTGTTTGTCAGCTGCCCAAGCCAAACAGTTCCAGATTTCTTCTGTGGGTTTTGTTATAGGTCAAAGCCAGCACCTTGAAGAACTTCAAGAGCTCAGTTTGTAACAAGAGCACATCTCAGAGTTCTGACATTCAGTGTTCTCGGCAAAGAGCTACACTTAACAAGCAGACAGCTGCATTCTGCACTAGCTGAAGTGGCTGGAGCGATTTAAAGCGTGTCCCTTTAGCCCAGTCCCAAGAAGACCAAATAGCATTCTTGTCCTTCATTATCTGCAATCTAGAGAAGAAATATCTGGGAACGTCCTGGGAGTATCTCCTTCAGATTCTGAAGCAGGAATGTAAAACAATCAAAGAAGAGATCACCCACATAATACCTACCCCAGTTCTTACTCATAGAATCATAGAACCATAGAAGGTTAGGATTGGGAGGGACCTCTGGAAGTCATCTAGTCATCAAAGCAGGACCAACCCCGACTAAATCATCCCAGCCAGGGCTTTGTCATCCCAGGCATTGAAAACTTCTACGGATGGAGATTTCACCACCTCCCTAGGTACCCCTTCCAGTGCTTCATCACACTCTTAGTAATTATTTAGTAATTACTCTTACTCTTAGTAATATCCAACCTAGACCTCCACCACTGCAACTTGAGATCATTGCTCCTTGCTCTGACATCCACCACCACTGAGAACAGCCTAGCTCCATCCTCCCTGGAACCCCCTTTCAGGTAGTTGAAGGCTGCTATCAAATCTCCCCTCACTCTTCTCTTCTGCAGACTAAACTAGACCAGTTCCCTCAGCCTCTCCTCATAAGTCTCGTGCTCCAGCCCCCTAATCATTTTTGTTGCTCTCCGTTGGACTCTCTCCAATTTGTTCACATTCTTCCTATAAGGGCAGACCCAAAACTGGACACACTACTCCAGAAGTGGCCTCACCAGTGCTGAATCGAGGGGAATAAGCACTTCCCTGGCTTTGCTGGCAGTGCTCCTACTAATGCAACCCAATAGGATGTTAGCCTTCTTGGCAATAAGGGCACACTGCTGACTCATCTCCAGCTTCTTGTTCACTGTAACCCCAGGTCCTTTTCTGCAGAACTGCTGCTTAGCCAGTTGATCCCCAATCTGTAGCAGTGCATGGGATTCTTCTGTCTTAAGTGCAGGACTCTGCATGTGTCCTTGTTGAACCTCATCAGCTTTCTTTTGGCCGAATCCTCCAATTTGTCTAGGTCACTCTGCATCATATCCGTGTCCTCCAGCATATCTACCACTACCCCCAGTTTAGTGTCATCAGTAAACTTGCTGAGGGTGCGATCCACCTCATCATCCATATCAATGAAGATGTTGAACAAAACCAGCCCCAGCACCGCCCTTGGAGCACTCCTCTAATTACCAACTGCAAAGTAGACATTGAACCCAATGATCTAGCCAGCTTTCTATCCACTTTATAGTCCATTCATCCAACCCATGCTTCTGTAACTTGCTGGCAAGGATAGTGGGGGAGACTGTATCAAAAGCTTAGCTAAAGTCAAGATATATTATGTCCACCGCTTTCCCCATATCCACAGAGCCAGTCATCTCATCACAGAGGGCAATCAGATTGGTCAGGCATGACTTGTCCTTGGCGAATCCATGCTGACTGGTCCTGATCACCTTCCTCTCTTCCAAGTTCTTCAAAATGCATTCTTGAGGACCTGCTCCATTTTTCCAGGAACTGAGGTGAGGTTGACTGGGCTGTTGTTCCAGATCCTCCATCTTCCCTTTTTTGAAGACAGGCACTATATTTGCCTTTTTCCAATCATCTGGGACCTCCCCCAAGCATCATGAGTTTACAAAGATAATAGCCAATGGCTTTGCAATCACATCAGCTGACTCCCTCAGCACCCTTGGGTGCATTGCAGCCGGCCCCATGGACTTGTGCAGTTCTAGCTTTTCTAAATAGTCCTGAACCTGTTCTTTCAGCACTGAGGGCTGCTCACCTCCCCCCCATTCTGTGCCACCCAGTGCAGTAGTCTGGGGGCTGACCTGGTCTGTGAAGACAGAGGCAAAAAAAGCATTGAATACTTCAACTTTTTCCATATCATCTGTCACCAGGTTGCCTCCCCCATTCAGTATGGGACCCACCCTCTCCCTGACTTTCTTCTTGTAGTTAACTTACCTGTAGAAACCCTTCATGTTATCTTTCACGGCCCTTGCTAGCTGCACCTCCACTTATGATTTAGCCTTCCTGATTTCACTCCTGCATGTTGGAGCAGTACTTTTATACTCTTCCCTAGTCATCTGACCAAGCTTTCACTTCTTGTAAGTTTCCTTTGTGTTTAAGCTCCCTGAAGTTCATTGTTAGGCCAAGCTGGTCACCTGCTATATTTGCTATTCTTTCTGCACAGCCGGATGGTTTGTTCCTGCACCCTCAATAAGGCTCTCTTGGACTCCTTTCCCCCTCCTATTAGCCTCCCAGGGGATCCTGCCCATCAGTTCCATGCAGGAGTCAAGAGTCTACCTTAGGGGTTCCATAGGTACAACTGTGTCCCTCGGGCTGTGGCTTGCCATGCCCCTGAGCAGCGTAGTTCACCTGACACAAGTGTGTAGTGTAGGCCAGGGCTGAGCCAGAGATGTTTTTCTGTTTGCTTTCTTACTTGTGAAAGAAAATAAACATAAACGTGCTTGAAAGGGCGTGTCTACAGTGCATCTCAGCACTGGGGTTTTAATTTCAGAGTAGACAATGGGGCTTGGGCTGGTGCCCAGGCTTTAGAGGTAGGGTGGGTCCTCCCTTAGGGTGTGGTAGGGAAACATGGCCTAGTGGTCAAGGCCACAACCCGTGACTGGCAGAGGGGTCGTGGGGAGGGGATCACCAGTCGGAGAGAGGGGAAGATGCTTCCCTTTCTCTGATTATGTCTGGGGTGCAGGCCCTTTTGGGGCAGCCGTAGGCCCGCTCCCGGTCTTGCTTTGCTCTGCTCTCTTCCAGCTTTGACACCGCAATGAGCTGTTTCTTTTAAATGCTCCACCAGCTGGAGCATTTGCTGCAAGGGTAGCAGGGCAGGGCTGACTGGGCCCCCAATAATCCCTTAACCCCTTGTTGCCCCGTATGGGGTTTGTACACCCCATCACGGAGCCCTGAAAGGTGGGAGGGGTCCCAGAGCCCCAGCCCAAGCCCTAGTCTGCTGGCACCGGCCACCTGCGGGTGTCTAATTGCCCTGGAGATGTACCCAAAAAGATTGGGTGTGACTGCACATACATGGCCAGGGGTGGGAGCAGAAGCCCTCCCTAGTTACAGTTATGGCTGGGAGAAGAGGGACCTCAGGCAAACTTGAAAAGATGGGGTCACCTTTTTCCGAAACCTTTGCTTGCTCTCCAGCGGCTGAAAACTGAGATGTCATTCTCTTTTCCTTAACCGCCCAGTCCTTTACCTTTCTGCCTTCCTGTGTGCCTTTTTGTTCTCCGCTGTCTCAAAAAACCAAACAGCTCTTTAAAAAAAGATTGATTCTTTGCGGTTATAGTTTCTCTTTCTGTAAATAAACTCCCTGCCCTGCCACTGAAGCGAGTTTGGGTCACCTAAGTGTTTCCAAGGGCCACATTCTTTAAACGCTTTGTTCCACATGGGTTGCCGCCTGTTGACTTTACTGGGGTTGGTGCTGGCTCAGTTTGCGGGATCAGGGCCTTAGGGCTTGTCTACATGGGGAAGTAATTCTGGAATAAAGCAGGGTGTGAATTTAAAGCGCTAGAGCTATTCCAGAAAAGAGCATCCAGGTGGGGAATTATTCTGGAATAGCTAGAGCAGGCTAGTGATTCCAGAAAAGTTCTACTGGTCAGTTACCCCAGGTAGACACAATGAAATGTCCCTGAGGGGAAGTAAGTTTTGTTGCATGTCTCACAACTCTCCCCCACTGCTGGCAATGACAGATATGTGCCAGGCACAGGGGCTAATTTGTGTGTAACTGAAAGTGAATCCAGCCCTGCCTTCTCCCACCAGCTAGGAAGGAAGAGAATTCTCTGCAGGGAATTCGGGGGCAGGGGTCACCTCAGAAATGGCCTGGCGCAAGCCTGTAGAGGTCCAGGAAGGTTAGTGAAGAGAGAAAGTTGGTTGAGGGGAGGGAGAAAGAGACAGCGAAGAGGGCTGAATAGGAGGAAAAGGGTATGATGGGGAAGGCGATAGCATAGGAGAGAGCAGCCCAGGATGGTGAGATAGGTAAGATTGGCATGCCTTACATGGGGGGGAGGGGCTGTTGGGAAGGAAGGAGGGGAATTTAGGGGGAGTCAGTGAAAGGGGGCAAATGGGCTAAGGGCATTGGGTATCACTGCAGTATTGCCAGCCCCAACCGCTCAAACGTTATGAGATTGGCTTAAAAATCATGGAAAGGGGGTGGGTTAAAGCTATGTTTCTGGGTTCATCTAGTCCTGGGCCTTTAGTGGGTGCCTGCGTCACATTTCTGAGGCTTTCCCCACAACTAGGAGGCAGGGGGGCTGACATTTGAAGTAGCAACTGAGATTCCCAGGACTCCAGCAGCTGAGGCTTTACAGAAACTGCTCAGAGTTTGGGGGGACGTTGAGGCATTGTGGATCTCTGAGGAGCCCAGAACTGGGGGACGGCAGCTCCGGGTGCCAGGGGGTGAGTATGAGTGTAGGGTTGCTAGCAGCAGGAGGGGGTGAAGGTCAGGATGGAGTGTGTGGGATGGGAGCCTTGAGCTGGTTGCACTAGACTCAGGGAGGGGCTGGTGGGCAATTAGGGTTGGTGGATGGGGGGTGCACCAGGTGGGAGGAGGAGGCTGGGTAGGGGGGACGGGGCCTGCCTGGGGCCGTTGGGGAAGGGGCAGGCTCGGGTCGGGGTTGGAAGGAGCATAGGATAGGAGGGTGTTGGTGGGGCAGTGGCTGCCCTGAGCTTGGGGAGGGGTCGCCCCCGGCTCTGGAGGGGGCTGCCCCAGGTTTGGCGGTGCAGGGGTAGCGCCCAGCTGCCCCAGGAGGCTAGGGTTGGGATGGGGGGCTGCGCTGGGGGGGCCGGG